>CM065590.1:43719618-44302118 GCA_033119425.1 Bufotes viridis | reverse complement strand
ACCAGGCAACATTTTTCCAGTCTTCAACAGTCCAATTTTGGTGAGCTCGTGCAAATTGTAGCCTGTTTTTCCTATTTGTAGTGTAGATGAGTGGTACCCGGTGGGGTCTTCTGCTGTTGTAGCCCATCCGCCTCAAGGTTGGGCGTGTTGTGGCTTCACAAATGCTTTGCTGCATACCTCGGTTGTAACGAGTGGTTATTTCAGTCAACGTTGCTCTTCTATCAGCTTGGATCAGTCGACCCACTCTCCTCTGACCACGAGCATCCACAAGGCATTTTCGCCCACAGGACTGCCGCATACTGGAGGTTTTTCACGTTTCACACCATTCTTTGTAAACCCTAGAAATGGTTGTGCGGGAAAATCCCAGTAACTGAGCAGATTGTGAAATACTCAGACCGGCCCGTCTGGCACCAACAACCGTGCCAAAATTGCTTAAATCACCTTTCTTCCCCATTCTGACATTCAGTTTGGAGTTCAGGAGATTGTCTTGACCAGGACCACACCCCTAAATGCATTGAAGCAACTGCCATGTGATTGGTTGACTAGATAATTGCATTAATGAGAAATAGAACCGGTGGTCCTAATAATTCTTTAGGTGAGTGTATATTTATCTTCAGAATGATTGAGACTTTTTGTATTATTAATTTCACGCTCTCTCCCTTATCTTGTGTCTCCAGGAAAATTCCACAGGCAAGAAAATCCAGTTAATAAGAAGGCCAGGATGGAAGAGGATGAGACGAGGACAACTGCCTCCAAGAACAGAGGAAGAACGAGGACAAACTACAGTAAAGAACAGATCGCCTTCCTCACCAGCGAGTTTGAGCGGAATCCGTATCCGGATTTTACCAGCAGATGCCGGATTGGTCGCCTGACTGGAATTTCAGAGCCAAGAATACAGGTAGGAAATGATTGTCGCCTTAGATAAAATATAATAATAATAATAATTTAAACCTACTGAAACCCTACTTTTCTTGCTCAGTTATATTAATGATGATTATTTTTTCATTTTTCTCCAGATTTGGTTTCAGAACAGAAGAGCAAGACATCTACTAAAACCAGGCAAATCTACACACGAAGCTCAAAATGGGAAATTCCCAGCCACCGAAAAGACCTGCACAGGTTACAATGAGAACCCCCCCAGTCTACAGCCCTATGGAGCAGCCCCCTCTGAAGACCGCTCCTGGATACTGTCGGACATGGCGTCAGTGCTGTATTAAACCGCCGGTCCGTCTGAGACATTACACTGCGATGCAGGCACTTACGGAAGGCAGAACCGCACTTCCTTTATTCATGGGGTTCATAGTTGTTGGTGCTTCTGGAAATACTATAAGAGACTGATGTTTGAAATAATCTTCCAATAAATTCTATATTTTCTGATATTATCTGGCTTGAACTTTTATTTCATAAACCTGTATCCAATGATGGGCCAATGATGCGCCGATTACCGCAATCAGCTGTTATGAAGTAGCTCCAGCCCCAGAACTACAGCTCCATCCACCGAGTAGTGGACAGAAGTTAATGGGAGCAGCGCTGCAGTTACCAGCTCCGTCCACTACACAATGGGTGGAGCTATAGTTGATCTGATCAGCTGTTTGAAGAGAAGGCGCGGCCGTGCCAGTGCTGCCTCCTCTTCATTATTTACCTGCTCGCCAGCGTATCTGTGAGCAGGTGTAATTACATCCAAGCAGTCCCATTCCTTTCAATGGGACGTCTCGTTCCTATACACTGCTGCAGATGCGACGGCAAGCAGGTAAACAATGAAGAGGAGACAGCGCTGGCACGGCCGCGCCTTCTCTTCAAACAGCTGATCAGCGGGGGTGCCGGCTGTAGGACTCCCGCCAATCTGATATTGATGACCTATCCTGAGGATAGGTCATCAATAAATATAACTTGGACAACCCCTTTAATACTTTGTATGTATTCCCAAAAGCTCACACAAAAGATAAAGGTGGTGGGGCCGCGCTTTCAATCCCCACACCTT
Organism: Bufotes viridis; assembly: GCA_033119425.1. Lineage (NCBI taxonomy): Eukaryota > Metazoa > Chordata > Amphibia > Anura > Bufonidae > Bufotes > Bufotes viridis. The sequence continues at coordinate 44,300,137 of CM065590.1, read as the reverse complement.
TATCTTTTATGTGTGACTAAAAACGGTGATTAGGATCCACACCGACTTGTGTGGGACTGCTGCTAACTGACTGTGTTGTCCCCTATAACAGTGTTTCCCAACCAGTGTGCCTCCAGCTGTTGCAAAACTACAACTCCCAGCATGCCCGCACAGCCAAAGGCTGTCCGGGCATGCTGGGAGTTGTAGTTTTGCAACAACTGGAGACACACTGGTTGGAAAACACTGCCCTATAAGAGCCACATAGCGCTTTTTTTTGCATAGTATTCCCAAAAGCTGTCTATAGGTGGCACCGTTTAGTTAATTATGTCCTGAATCAGCAGAAGGAACTAGCTTTCACCTTTGACGGAGGAGCTTTTTACTCAGGATTGGATCAGCCACTTCAATTTAGCTCTGTCTACCATTCGGTGCAGATGCTGGTTCTACCACACTTTCTTGCTGTATGTCTGGATGGTTTGTAGTCTCTACCACACTTTCTCTCTGTATGTCTGGAGGGTTTGTAGTCTCTACTACGCTTTCCCGCTGTATGTGTGGATGGTTTGTAGTCTCTACCACACTTTCTTGCTGTATATGTAGATGGTTTGTAGTCTCTACCACACTTTCCCGCTGTATGTGTGGATGGTTTGTAGTCTCTACCACACTTTCTCGCTGTAGGTATAGATGGTTTGTCGTCTCTACCACACTTTCTCGCTGTATGTGTGGATGGTTTGTAGTCTCTACCACACTTTCTCGCTGTAGGTATAGATGGTTTGTCGTCTCTACCACACTTTCTCGCTGTATGTGTGGATGGTTTGTAGTCTCTGCCACACTTTCTCGCTGTATGTGTGGATGGTTTGTAGTCTCTACCACACTTTCTCGCTGTAGGTATAGATGGTTTGTAGTCTCTACCACACTTTCTCGCTGTATGCCTGGATGGTTTGTAGTCTCTACTACGCTTTCCCGCTGTATGTGTGGATGGTTTGTAGTCTCTACCACACTTTCTCGCTGTAGGTATAGATGGTTTGTAGTCTCTACCACACTTTCTCGCTGTATGTCTGGATGGTTTGTGGTCTCTACCACACTTTCTTGCTGTAGGTATAGATGGTTTGTAGTCTCTACCACACTTTCTCGCTGTAGGTATAGATGGTTTGTAGTCTCTACTACGCTTTCTCGCTGTATGTGTGGATGGTTTGTAGTCTCTACCACACTTTCTTGCTGTATGTGTGGATGGTTTGTAGTCTCTACCACACTTTCTCGCTGTATGTATAGATGGTTTGTAGTCTCTACCACACTTTCTTGCTGTATATGTAGATGGTTTGTAGTCTCTACTACGCTTTCTCGCTGTATGCCTGGATGGTTTGTAGTCTCTACCACGCTTTCTCGCTGTATGTGTGGATGGTTTGTAGTCTCTACCACACTTTCTCGCTGTATGTGTAGATGGTTTGTAGTCTCTACCACACTTTCTCTGCTGTATGTGTGGATGGTTTGTAGTCTCTACCACACTTTCTCGCTGTATGTGTGGATGGTTTGTAGTCTCTACCACACTTTCTCGCTGTATGTGTAGATGGTTTGTAGTCTCTACCACACTTTCTCGCTGTATGTGTAGATGGTTTGTAGTCTCTACCACACTTTCTCGCTGTATGTGTAGATGGTTTGTAGTCTCTACCACACTTTCTTGCTGTATATGTAGATGGTTTGTAGTCTCTACCACACTTTCTTGCTGTATCTGTGGATGGTTTGTAGTCTCTACTGCATTTTCTTGCTGTAGGTGTGGATGGTTTGTAGTCTCTACCACACTTTCTTGCTGTATGTCTGGACGGCTTGTAGTCTCTACCACACTTTCTCGCTGTATGTCTGGATGGTTTGTAGTCTCTACCACATTTTTATCGCTGTATGTCTGGATGGTTGTAGTCTCTACTACACTTTCTTGCTGTATATGTAGATGGTTTGTAGTCTCTACCACACTTTCTCGCTGTATGTGTGGATGGTTTGTAGTCTCTACTACGCTTTCCCGCTGTATGTGTGGATGGTTTGTAGTCTCTACCACACTTTCTCGCTGTAGGTATAGATGGTTTGTAGTCTCTACCACACTTTCTTGCTGTATCTGTGGATGGTTTGTAGTCTCTACTGCATTTTCTTGCTGTAGGTGTGGATGGTTTGTGGTCTCTACCACACTTTCTTGCTGTAGGTATAGATGGTTTGTAGTCTCTACCACACTTTCTCGCTGTAGGTATAGATGGTTTGTAGTCTCTACTACGCTTTCTCGCTGTATGCCTGGATGGTTTGTAGTCTCTACTACGCTTTCCCGCTGTATGTGTGGATGGTTTGTAGTCTCTACCATACTTTCTCGCTGTAGGTATAGATGGTTTGTAGTCTCTACCACACTTTCTTGCTGTATCTGTGGATGGTTTGTAGTCTCTACTGCATTTTCTTGCTGTAGGTGTGGATGGTTTGTAGTCTCTACCACACTTTCTTGCTGTATGTCTGGACGGCTTGTAGTCTCTACCACACTTTCTCGCTGTATGTCTGGATGGTTTGTAGTCTCTACCACATTTTTATCGCTGTATGTCTGGATGGTTGTAGTCTCTACTACACTTTCTTGCTGTATATGTAGATGGTTTGTAGTCTCTACCACACTTTCTCGCTGTATGTGTGGATGGTTTGTAGTCTCTACCACACTTTCTCGCTGTATGTCTGGATAGTTTGTAGTCTCTACCACATTTTTATCACTGTATGTCTGGATGGTTGTAGTCTCTACTACACTTTCTCGCTGTATGTCTGGATGGTTTGTAGTCTCTTTCACACTTTCTCGCTGTATGTCTGGATGGTTTGTAGTCTCTTCCACACTTTCTCGCTGTATGTGTGGATGGTTTGTAGTCTCTACCACATTTTTATCACTGTATGTCTGGATGGTTTGTAGTCTCTACCACACTTTCTTGCTGTATGTCTGGATGGTTTGTAGTCTCTTTCACACTTTCTCGCTGTATGTCTGGATGGTTTGTAGTCTCTTTCACACTTTCTCGCTGTATGTCTGGATGGTTTGTAGTCTCTTCCACACTTTCTTGCTGTATGTGTGGATGGTTTGTAGTCTCTACTACACTTTCTCGGTGTATGTCTGGATGGTTTGTAGTCTCTTTCACACTTTCTCGCTGTATGTCTGGATCGTTTGTAGTCTCTTCCACACTTTCTTGCTGTATATTTGAATGGTTTGTAGTCTCTACTCATCCCCAGGGGTTGCTGGACTTAGCCAAGGAGGCGTGGGAACAACAGCCCACTCCACATAAAAGTGTCATTGAATATGTCACCAAAATGCAATATCAGATAGAGACAGTGTTGCCACTTGTCAGGGAGCATATGGAGGCAGCTCAGCGAGGCTCGGGTCTGGAACTTTAACCTGGGAGATCGGTACCGACCATGGACAGTAAGTTCCTGGCAAGGTGGCAGGGGCCCTACAAGATACTAGAGAAAGTAGGCAACGTAAATTGCAAGGTACGTCAGCCAGGTCGGCGGAATCCGGAGCAGGTCAACCATGTCACTTTACTGAAGCCTTGGCTGGATAGGGAGACCTGTAATGAGAACAACCTGTGGCAGGTTTGTTTAGGGCAGTGGTCAGAAAAATGCGGCTCTAAAGCCACATGTGGCTCTTTAGCCCCTTGATATTGGCTCTTCCAGGTGCGGTCTCACATGTACAGTGCGATCGCATTTTCGTTGCCTGTGGCAAAAATCGGCAGGAGGGGGAGGACCAGGAAGCGGTCAAGGCTCTGTACTCACAGCTTCCTGGTCCTCGGCTGTAGGCTGTGCAGGGCTGCGCACAGTGTGAGGCGCTCTGTGACGTCACGCTGTGCACGCCAGTTCACAGCACAGCCGACAGCAGGAGGAACACAGAGCGAGGCTGGTGAGGAGCAGGGGCATCCAGGAGCAGGAGAGGTAAGTGCTTTTTTATTTTATGAAACTTGGGGCTGATCTGAGGCAATGGGGTGATGAGAATCATAATGGGGGATATGGGAGGTATCATGGATGATGAGAGGCATCATGGATAATAAAGGGGATGATGAGAATCATAATGGGGGATATGAGAGGCATTATGGATGATAAGAGGCAACATTGATGATAATGGAGATGTTGAGAGGCATCATGAATAATAACAGGGTTGATAAGAGGCATCATGGATGATAATGGAGATGATGAGAGGCATGGGGCTCTTATCTGAGGTCTGATTGGGGGTCATTTACTTTGGGGTCTGATCTGATGTCTGATCTGAGGGAGGTCTTATTGACATTGGGGGTCTGATCAGTGGTTTGACCTGAGGTGTAATGAAAAATATTTTTTTTCATATTGTCCTCCTCTAAAACCTACGTGCGTCTTATAGGGTGAAACGTTGTGGAGTGAAATATGTAGTGTCGAGGATTGAGAAAGGTATGTTCAGATGGTTAGGAATGCCCTTATTAAGTTAATGACAATATACCTTCCTATATAGTTTACGTTTAAAAAATTTGACTCTCAGAAAAAATTAAATCGTTTCCTCTTCCTCAGAAGACCAGGGAGTTCGTTAGTCGGAACATGGATGTGTTCTCTGACCTCCCTGCATGTACTTCTGTAATCCACCATGATATTGTTACTGAGCCCAAGGTGAAAGACCGGTTAAAGCCGCATCGGGTGCCCGAGGCTCGGCAACAAGCCATCTTGGAGGAAGTACAGCTGATGCTGTGGCTAGATGTTATTGAGGAGTCTGAGAATGGGTGGGCCAGTCCAATAGTTTTAATACCCAAACCAGATGGAAAGTTGCGGTTCTGTAACAATTTCCATAAACTAAATGAGGTCTCTAAATTTGATGCGTATCCCATGCCCTGAGTGGATGAGTTATTCGAGTGATTAGGGCAGGAACAGTATTTTTCTGTCTTGGACCTCACAAAAGGGTACTGCCAAGTGCCCTTAACGGAGGCTGCCAAAGGGAAAACTGCCTTTATCACACCTGAGGGGCTATATCAGTATAAGGTGTTACCTTTTGGCCTGCATGGCGCTCCCACCACATTCCAGTGGTTAATGGACATTGCGTATCGTCCGCATCATCGGTACGCCTCGGCTTACCTCGACGATATTGTCATTTATAGTACCGACTAGGAGAGTCAACTGGCAAAAGTACAAGCCGTGATGGACTACCTCCGGAGGGCTGGGCTAGCCGCTAACCAAAAAAAATGTGCTATAGGGTTGGAAGAGACATGATACCTAGGGTATGTCATTGGGCACGGAATCATCAAACCCCAGATGAGTAAATAGAGGTGATAAGGAATTGGCCACGACCTGTCACAGCCAGGCAAATAAAGTCGTTCCTAGGGATGGTGGGGTATTACATGAGGTTTATTCCCCACTTTGCTACTCTTGAAGGGACGGAAGTCAGTGATAGTTTGCTGGGATGATCGGGCAGAAGAGGCCCTGTACGGGTCACCGGTTTTGGTGACACCCAACTTCAAGAGGGAGTTTGTGGTGTACTGTCTCAGGGAGTCAACGGGGAGGAGCATCCTGTTGTTTTCCTGAGCCGCAAGCTCACCCCAGCGGAGACCAGGTACAGTATAGTGGAGAGAGAGCGCCTGGCTATCAAATGGGCACTCGAGACTCTCTGCTACTATCTGTTGTGAAGAAAGTTCCGCCTGGTGACCAACCACTGCCCTCTGAAGTGGATGAGCCAGGCCAAAGAGAGGACACCAGATGGTTTTTGTTGTTGCAGAACTTCAAGTTCACAGTGGAGCACAGAGCAGGCCGGTTACAGGGAAACACGGATGCCCTGTCCCGGGTGCACAGTTTGGTAAGTGTTCACCCCCTCAAGGTTGAACAAAGGGGGGGGGGGTATGTGACACAGTAAAAGGTTTGGTCTGGAGGGAAAAGTATTTTCCTCCCCACATGTGCTGCTGGACTGATTGACAGCTAGGTGAGGTCAAGGACTGGGCTGAATCTTAGGTTCAGGGCTTTGCCGACACCTAGCTCTCTTAAAAGCCAGCTGGACGGCAGCAGGAGGGGAGCCTGTGGTTAGAGGTGTGCGTGCGACTGGTTTGGAGAAAACAGGTCGCCTAATGAATAGAGTTGGACTCTGTATGGAAAAAACTGCAGCATGGTGTGAATGAACACCTGGACTTTGTCAACTAAGGTGAGGTTGATTGCTAAACTGTTACCCGTCAGTACCTGCTTGTGTGAATAAACACTGCAGTTGGATCAAGTTTTTTTTGGTGCCTCAGTTCTGCGATCGCTTACCCTGCCTATCAGAGCGAATCCCCACAACGTGAATGGTTTGTAGTCTCTACCACATGTTCTCGCTGTATGTCTGGACGGTTTGTAGTCTCTACTGCACTTTCTTGCTGTATTTGTAGATGGTTTGTAGTCTCAACCACATGTTCTCGCTGTATGTCTGGATGGTTTCTAGTCTTTACCACACTTTCTCGCTGTATGTCTGGATGGTTTGTGTCTCTACCTCATGTTCTCGCTGTATGTATAGATGGTTTGTAGTCTCTACCACACTTTCTTGCTGTATTTGTAGATGGTTTGTAGTCTCTACCACATGTTCTCGCTGTATGTCTGGATGGTTTCTAGTCTTTACCACACTTTCTCGCTGTATGTCTGGATGGTTTGTAGTCTCTACTGCACTTTGTCGCTGTATGTCTGGATGGTTTGTAGTCTCTAGCACACTTTCTTGCTGTATGTCTGGATGGTTTGTAGTCTCTACCACACTTTCTCGCTGTATGTCTGGATGGTTTGTAGTCTCTACCACCCTTTCTCGCTGTATGTCTGGATGGTTGTAGTCTCTACTGCATTTTCTCGCTGTATGTCTGGATGGTTTGTAGTCACTACCACACTTTCTTACTCTATGTGTGGATGGTTTGTAGTCTCTACCAAACTTTTTTGCTGTATGTGTGGATTGTTCGAAGTCTGGGACACCTAACATATTTTTGAGAGACTTGTTTGTTTTCTGCATCTGGCCTGGTTACTGGCTCCAGCACCATTTGCCGGCCACAGCACCTACTCTTCCCGTCCTGCACCCGTACAACATCTATGACACCAAGGGCACCCCATCGTCTGTCAGGAAGGAGCCAGAACATCAGGGTGATCCCCGAGGAAAAAAAGGGTGTGGCCTCCTGTTACCACCTGACCATCAGTGTGAGGATTGCCACAGTGAATAATTATTGCAGCCAGAGCTACTACGACTCCTATCCCCTACTGTAGCTGCTCCAGGGCTTGTAGCACATTCCACACATCTACTAAATAACATATTACACAGTAAGGTCCCACTAGTGGTGACTGTGGGCAGCCAGCATTTTATTGTTCATAGGAAATGTTCTATATGGGATCATACAGCACATGACAATCTCTTTCTAACAAAGCTAGAACCGGCCCTGTGCCTCACATGGGTCCAGAGATCTCCACATTCACAGCTCCAGTTGCTCTTCTAGCTTTTCTTCAGCCTGGTCTCTCATTGGGTGTGTCCTTTCTGATGCAGCTCTCACCCTGTAACTTTCATAGCTTCTAACAAAACATATGACTAGTGGAAGTCTACTGGCTCAGTGAGAGGGACAAAAAAAAAAGGAAAAAAAACAGCAGGTGGCGCTGTACAGATACATTTTATTGAATAGCTCAGTATGGTACATAAGGTAGCATAATTCAAATGACATACTGATGAAGCATAAATACAGTGAAAAATAAATCACATGAAGTAAAATAAGACAAACAAATCCACAAAGGGGATAAATGATCTCTAACAGTGGTTCCCATATACCAAACCTATAATATGACGACATATTCAGTGTAACAACCATTAGAATGATTCAAATAGGTTGGGAAAAAGGAGAATAAATGGTTCCTTTTTACGGGTTTGTTTTCCCCTCGGGGGCGGTAACAAGACAGCACCGGCAGCTCTTGAGAGCATGGCGTATTTTCGGGTAGGGTTACTTAGTTGTCCTTTTTCATTCAAATGGTAGTTGCACCACAGCAGGGGATGGAGAGTGCACCGTGCAAGTGAGGCCTCTACTCCCCTTACCACGACGGGACTGATGGAAATAGTTGAGCCGGCTTTTCGGATAGTGGTGAACAAAGGGTGGCCACACATGTGTCTCTGCTCTCTGTTCACTTCAGGGGCTCCATTCTGGAGATAGGAGCGGGTCCCAGAGACCCCCAGCTATCTGACATTGGTGGTATATCCTAGCCATATGATATCAATGTCTGAGATGAGACAACCTCTTTAAGGCTGGAGCACTACACATGATTTATAAACTTTTTATTAAACGTGTGAAATCTTTTGCTATTCTTATCTTCTTCCTAAGATATTGTTTTGCTGTTGTAGCAGCTGTCTGGCATTGAGTGCATCTACTAGCTTATTGTTAACCAATATTCCCAAGCAATGTTTCCCCAGTGTCATCCTATATGACATTTCATCTATAAGGATTGGCCCTACATGTAAGCTGCTATTTGACTTTCTGGGGCCTAACTAACAATACACATATGTTCTCTGTGTTACAGAATTTATTGTATAGAATAAATCTCTTTGATCCTTCATATTCAGCAGTCTAGTCTATTTACATATGGAAGAACTCTCCTATTGTAGGCAAGGGTGTGACATAGAAGACGAGAGGCAAGGATCAAAGAAATAGGTGATACCCCTCAAATCAAAGGGGAGCTTTCTTTATTTTCTAATATGCATGCTCACACTGAAACATATGTTTCTTCTTATAGGGGTTGTTCACCCTCAGGGGTCTTCTGGGCAGACAGGGGGTCTTCTAGCATGGCCAGACCTGCAGAGGGAATCATACTTACCTGAACCCCTCCATTGGGTTCCGGCTACTTCTTCCCCCCCCGTGGCTGCTACAGATAGTCATTAACATATTTCCCATGAATCATGTTATCCAGTAACATGACACATGGGAGACGTGTCACCACATGACCAGTGTCAAACTCATGTTTGGGACCTGAAAGCTGCAGCTACGGGGGTGGGGTGGGGGGCAGGAGCAAAGGAGCTGGAACCCAGTAGCCAGGATCAAGTAAGTATGATTCCCTCCTCAGGTCCAGCCATGCTGAGGAGCCCGCCTGAAAGGCCCCCAGAGTCAAGCAACCCCTTTAAATATTGGACTTATTTCACTCAAGGTTATTGAGCTACCATTAAGCATCAGCCTTGATCCTGAAGAAGACTATCATTGTCTCCACCCATGAGGATCCAGGAACATCTATTAGAAATGTATTTACTTTGATTTCAGAATTCATTTTGCTGGCCAAGACGCAAGAACATCTCATCAAACCCCTATACACAGGAGATGTTAGGTGGACTGTATCATAAAATCAGAAGAGATTTTATAATCCTATACAAAAGTGTTACATCTCCTAGGACATAGGAAGCATGGAGATGATTCCTACCAAGATGCATAACTTTACATTTATCCACATTAAACCTCATTTGCCAAGTTGATGCCCAATCACTCAAAGTGTTCAAGTCAGCTTGTAGTTTATGGACATCTTCCATAGACTGCACAGTACTACACAGCTTAGTATTATCTGCAATAGAAATGGTGCTATTAATCCCTTCCTCGATATCATTAATAAATAAATTAAATAATAGAGGGCCCAGCACTGAACCTTTGGGTACACCACTTATAACCCGGGACCATTCTGAATAGGAATCATTGACCTCAACTCTCTGGACGCGGTCCTTCAGCCACTTTTAAATCCAATTACAGACTATACTTTCCAAGCCTATAGACCTTACTTTACCTATTAAAGTCCATGAGGGACAGTATCAAAAGCCTTTGCAAAATCCAGAAACACTACATCCACAGCCGCCCCTCTGTCCAGACTACTACTCACCTCACTACATCCACAGCTGCCCCTCTGTCCAGGCTTCTACTCACCTCCTCATAAAAACAAATCAGTTTAGTCTGAGAACTTCTGTCCTTGGTAAACCCGTGTTGGTTATCACTTATAATATTATTTACAGTCACATACTCCTATATAATGTCCCTTAAACGTCCTTCAAACATTTTTCCCCACAACAGAAGTTAAACTAACCGGTCTATAATTACCTGTGGAGGACCTAGATCCTAGACCTTTTTTGAATTTGGGCACCACATTTGCCTTGCGCCAATCACTTGGCACTGTACCAATACCTAGAGAATCTTTAAAAATGATAAACAGGGGCAAAGCAATGACTGAACTGAGCTCTTTAAGCACTCTTAGGTGTAATCCATCTGGACCCAGAGCCTTATTCACATTCACCTTATTTAACTTATCTTGGACCATATCTACAGTTAGCTAACTGATTATCTTACTGGATGTACTAACAGCCCCAGCACCACAGATATCAGCTTCTTTCTCTTCTTATGTATATACAGAGCTAAAAAAACAAAAACATTTAGTAACTCTGCCTTTTCCTTATCTTCAGTGACTACTCCCCCTTTACCAATTTATAGGGGAACTACCTGCTCAGACCTTGGTTTTTTAGCATTTATATATGTAAAGAATTTTGGGGATTTGTTTTGCTCTCTTTTGCCACCTGCTGTTCGTTTTGTATTTTTGCTAATTTTATCTCCTTTTTACAGATTTTATTAAACCCTTTGTAAACTTCAAACGCTACAGCTGACACCTCAGATTTGTATTTTTAAATGCCCTTTTTTTGTCTTTTATCACCCTTTTTACAGTAGCTATAAACCATGAGGGGTTTAATTTTAGACGTTTATACTTGTTACCTAAAAGAATAATTTTTTTTGTGCAATTACTGAATGTGGATTTAAAGCTCTCCCTTTAGTCCTCAGTATTATTATGGGACAGAAGCTGCTCCCAGTCCGTGCCCTGAAATGCTGCCCTCAACCCAGGGAAATGAGCCTTTTTTAAAAAAAATTCTGTGTCTTTGCTCTGCCTGACAGAGTTTGCTTCTTACAGTTTAGGGGGAATATGATTATATTGTGGTCACTATTACCTAGTGTTTCTCGTACAGTAACATCTCCAACAAGCTCTGCATCATCAGAAATTACCAGATCCAACAGAGCATTGCCCCTAGTGGGAGCTTCTACAAACTGGCCCATAAAGTGGTCCTGCAGCAAGTTGAGGAATCTTCCCCCCTTTGCGGTTGAGGCAGAACCATGACCCAGTCAGTGTCTGGGAAGTTAAAATCTCCCATTATGACCACTGTACCAGCCTTAGCAGCCGCTCTATTTGGTTATACAGTTGCGCTTCTATCTCCTCTGTGATGTTAGGGGGTCTATAGATTACACCAAGTATTAATTTTTCAGTGTGTATATCCTTTTGAACTTCCACCCATAAGGTTTCCACATCATCACCATCCTCACCCACATTTGCCTCTTTCACACTTGTCTTCAGATCCCTCCTCACATACAGGCACACGCCACCACCTTTTCTATTGACCTTGTCTTTCCTAAATATTGTAAAACCCTGAATATTAACAGCCCAGTCATGTGAAGAGTCCAATAATGTCTCAGCCACATCAACTAAATCTATGTGTTCTTCTAGTACCATAGCCTCCAGCTCCCCCATTTTGCTAGCTAGACTTCTGGCATTTGTGAAAATACATTTTAAATTACTATTACCTGTAAAGTGAATATCAGGGATTTTTGGGTTACCTTGGTTGATGTTTGTGTGTAACAGGTTCTTGTTACCAGCAGTTCTATTTTTTATTGGTGCATAGTTCTTCCCAGTCTTCTCCCTACTTTCCTCGTTTACCCCAGCCCCCACTAAATCCCCACTGTCCCCTTCTATATCAACACTATCTACCCCCTTTATTAGTATGACCCCCCCACCCTCCTCCAGATCCTAGTTTAAAAGCTCCTCCAGCCGTCTAACCATTTTTTCCTTCCTTCCTGCACCAGCTTCTGAGCCTCTTATTTAACTCCCTAAGCTCCCGTTGTCTCTCTGGTGACGCTCGTGGCACTGGTAGTATTTCTGAAAACACTACCTTGGAGGTCCTGGACTTGAGCTTCTCTCCTAGTTTTCTAAAACCATTTTTAAGGACCTTCCATCTCCACCTGACTTTGCGATTGGTGCCAATATCTACCATGACCACCGGGTCTTCCCCAGCCCCACCCAGCAATCTGTCAATCCGATCCGCAATATGTCGAACCAGTGCACTCGGAAGAGAACATACTGTTTGTCATTCATGGTCTTGCTTACAGATAACCCTGTCTGTTCTCCTAATAAGAGAGTCCCCTATCACCAGCATCTGTCTGACCTTTGCTGCACTCCTTTTCCTATCCTTCCTGCAGCGGTCATCCTCCTGGTTGCTAGGAGAAATGCCCTGCTGCAGTGTTGCTGGCCCTGGAATTCATCCCTAATATCAGCCAAACAGGCATATTTACTAGGCTGTTCCTGCTCAGGACTAGCCTCCCTGGCACTTTTCCCTCTACCCCTTCTTCCTACATTAACCCAACTGCTGACCTAATAGTCCTGATCTTGCCCTCCTTCCACCTCCATTTCACTAACCCCAGTCAGTGCCTGAAAAGTGAGGTCTAAGCTTCTTTCTAGGTCTGCAATGACCCTAAGAATTTCAAGATGCTTTTTTAGATCCAAAATCTGGGCTTTCAAATATGCAACGTGATTGCATCTAGTGCAAATGTATTCACCCTCAAATAGCTCTTCAAGGCACGCATACATTCCTCAGGACACACACTTAGTAGCATTGTCCATGGAGCACGTAGGTTTACTGTGTTCCTTATATGTCTAAACAAAAATGTCTTTGATGCCTAGCACAATAAAGTATAAATATAACTAAATAATTATGTATAATTTAATTGTTAAAGCAAATGTCTACAATAATATTAATAGAATAAAAAAAAATCATATTATATAGTAAAACACATGATTTGGGGGCTAGTTATAGAGCATATACTCTATTTTCACCCTATAAGACACACCTGAAAAATAAGAAAAAACTACAAAGAACGATATATTCACCGCTCCACATCCTCCTGTACTAATAGAAACGCTCATCAATATTTGCCCCATAAGACGCAATGACAGGACAATTTCCCCCTCACTTCTGGGAGAAAAAGGTGCATCCTTTAGGGTGAAAAATATGGTATTTTGTTCAGTGAAATAAATCATGTTTATAAAATTATTATATATTTTATTTTAGATTATATTTTAGATTATTTTTTTATTATAAATAGTTATGATTATAATAAATTGAACAGAATATTATTTATATAGAATTGTAGTGAAAATAAATATTTTATTATAACTTTGCTATAAAAACTTAAAGTGGTTTTCCGGTAAAAAGTATTTTTTATCTAGTGTCTGCAGCTTGGCCCTGAAACAGAAGATTCATACCTACCTGCTCCCCTCTGGTCCTCTGAGCTGCCCTCACTGTCTCCATCGTACGGTCCTAAAGCTGTTTATGTGAATTTTTTAAAATGCTCTAAAAATATATTTTTCTTTTTATAATTATGTATTTTATTTATTACTAGAAATCCATACTAATATTAAGATAAAAATATATTTCCACATATATAATATAATTTTTTTCTAACTTCTCTAAAAATGTTTTTTTTTGTTCTATAGGAAAAAATTCTGATGATGGACAGAATGGATGTAAAAAGCCCAGAGTAGAGACAATGCCTTCCGAGGCCCGACCCAGAAAGAAAACCATCTACAGTAATGAGCAGATCAAGTTCCTTTAGAACCAGTTTGACTGTAACCCGTATCCAGATTTTGTGAGCAGACGTCGTATTTCTCAGATCACAGGGATCCCAGAACCCAGGATACACAGGATGACACTGCATTTCTTGACTTGCCTTGATTCTCCTTACTTGTATATAATAAAGCATCTTTGATGTCAGGCAAAATGTTGAGGTCTATTTACATATTAAAGACCTTATGTATATGATGGGCAGAGGCGTGAAGATGAGGTAAAGGATCAAAGACGTGGGTGCGGCCCCAATATTACAAAAACTTCAAAAAGTGATTTCTCTTTTTGTACTCCAATACACATAGCCTGGCTGATATAAGTTTCCCCACAATAGTGGAACCATCATTTCACCAAGAGCAGCTGAAGAGACCAGTCATTGATATGGAGCTAGACCAGTTCCTCTGCACTGTCCTGTCTCTAGAAGAATACTATCCCGCATTATCCCCTCCCCCAGGAGCCAGGATCATCTATTAAGTATCTTCTTCACTTACTTTCATTTTATTTCACAGAAGGAGACACAGGAAGCTCTTCATCACTCAGCTATCCTCCAGCAGACAGTGTGTGAACTATGTTCTATCTTAGGGATTTATGAAGAACCCCAGACTGGGAAGAGAATGGGACAAAACATAACGAACATGATAATCCCTGAGACTAACAAGGAGGACAAACCGAGGAAGCCAATCAAAAGTGAGTATTTCTTCTATATATATTTTTTTATTAATTTAGAGTTGTTAAAGCCTTAATAGAACTGTATAATTATCTATAATTCAATTGTTAAATAATGAGAAATTATATGATAAATATAATAGTAATAAATAATGTTATTCAGTGGAACACATATGGAGAAATATATAAAATAGAAATTATATATATATATATATATATATATAAATCTATATAACTGAAGATAATATTGTATATTTAATATATTAGTATAATATATATTGTATTTTTACAATATTTTTACATTTTACATTTAAAGTTCTCTACAATGTTTTTTTCATTTTATAGGAAAAAATTCTGATGATGGACAGAATGGATGTAAGAAGCCCAGAGTAGAGACAATGCCTTTCCGGTGCCCGATCCAGAAAGAAAACCATCTACAGTAATGAGCAGATCAAGCTCCTTCAGAACCAGTTTGACTGTAACCCGTATCCAGATTTTGTGAGCAGACGTCGTATTTCTCAGATCACAGGGATCCCAGAACCCAGGATACAGGTAATGATACAAGAAATATTAATTATTAGTATTTGTATGAAATAATAATGATAATTATTAAATGTTTATTATTTAGTATTATCCTTATTATAATGTTTGTAACAATTGTGTCCATTTTATTTATTCATTGTGATATTTATGACTAATATACAGACTATGTTACCTCTATTAGATTTATTTCATGCCAATCAACACAACATATGAAAGAGAACATATATAAGAAGATATTTCCACTAAACTTTTCATTGTTTTATAGGTTTGATTCCAGAATAGAAGAGCAAGATATCTCTCAAAGAGCAATCAAATCCTGGAAAGGAAGAAACCGACAGCTCAACCCCTTCCTGATGTTCATAAGAAGCTTCCATCCATCTCCATGGAGGACATCTGGATGTAGTGAGATGCTGCATCAATAGAGACCTCTGTATTTTATTTATAGAGTATCTATTTGGGTTCTGAAAGGAGCAGCTTTTAAAGTGTCAAAGGAGTTTTTCAAGTGTTTTATGGGTCATCAGTATCTGACTGTTGGGGGTCTGACTCCTGGTACCCCACGATTATCTGTTTGCAGAGGCCATGGTGCTCCGATGAGCACTGTGGACTCTTCATTATAGATTTTCAGTATAAAACACTTGGAAAACCATTTTATTCTATATTTATATAATAAGGCAATATTTTTTTTAAACTTTTTTTATAGCAGGGATTTTTAGACTCTTGAGGAGTTCATTTACATCATAGGGCTCCCACAATGTACCCGGAATATGAAGCTGAGGACAAAGCAAAAGAGGAAACTGAGAAGAAGCATCAAAGAGATGTAAGTTTCACTGGTCGTGTCAGATGGTTTTAAAAGTTTTTTCATATTAAACCATTCAGTTTTCTTATTAATAGTTTAAAGCGGCTGTCCAGCATATTACATAAGAGGACAGGTCAGCAATAGTAAAATCCTGGAAAACCCATTTAATAACTTATTCTATAGTTTAATCACAATCGTTCTTAGATAGCCTATAGCAGTGATGGCTAGCCTCCGGCACTCCAGCTATGGTGAAACTACAACTCCCAGCATGCTCCATTCATTTCTATGGAGTTCTGAGAATAGCCAAGAAAGTGTATATCATGGAAGTCATAGTTTTACCACAGCTGAAGTGCGGAGGTTAGCCATCACTGGTATATACTATATCCTATATAAAGTATGTAAAGATTATATAAATAATAGATTATTATAGAAAACAATATCAAAATAATATAGTTTAAAATTAAAAAGGTATATAGAATATAAAGGATGACACTGCATTTCTTGACTTGCCTGATCCTCCTTACTCATATGTAATAAAGCATCTTTGATGTCAGGCACAATGGTGAGGTCTATTTACATATTAAAGACCTTATGTATATGATGGGCAGAGGTGTCAAGATGAGGTAGAAGGATCAAAGAAGTGGGTGCGGCCCCAATATTACAAAAACTTCAAAAAGTAATTCCTCTTTTTGTACTCCAATACACATAGCCTGGCTGATATAAGTTTCCCCACAATAGTGGAACCATCATTTCACCAAGAGCAGCTGAAGAGACCAGTCATGGATGTGGAGCTAGACCAGGTCCTCTGCACTGTCCTCTCTCTAGAAGAAGACTATCCAGCATTATCCCCTCCCCTGAGGAGCCAGGATCATCTATCAAGTCATTTCTTTACTTCTGGTCATTTTATTTCACAGAAGGAGACACAGGAAGCTCTTCATCACTCAGCTATCCTCCAGCAGACAGTGTGTGAACTATGTTCTATCTTAGGGATTTATGAAGGACCCCAGACTGGGAAGAGAATGGGACAAAACATAACGAACATGACAATCCCTGAGACTAACAAGGAGGACAAACCAAGAAAGCCGCTCAAAAGTGAGTATTTCTTCTATATTTTTTATTAATTTATAGTTATTAAAGCATTGATATAACTTTATAATTATCTATAATTTAATAGTTAAATAATAAGAATATATATAATAAATATAATAATAGTAATAAATAATGTTATACAGTAGAACACATGATTTAGAGGATAGGTATAGTCCCGTGACGGCTAACCTCCAATAACTCTCAAGATGCACACTTTCTTGGCTGTTTTCAGAAACCCATAGAAATGAAGGGAGCATGCTGGGAGTCGTAGTTTCACCAAAGCTGGAGTGCCAGAGGTTAACCATCACTGCTATAGAGGATATATTTTGTACACTGTAAAAATATATATCAAGTAGATTATATATATAGATATATTATCACAATTATATCATATAAGAACAATAATTGAAATAATTATACAAAAATATAGAATATAAAATCATAGTGAGAAAAAATATGTTAATATAACTTTTCTGTTACAAGATAATATTGTACTATTTTTATATTAGCTATATATAGATTTTTTTAAGTTCTCTAAAAATTTTTTATTTTTTTTTACATTTTATAGGAAAAAATTCTGAAGATGGAGAGAATGGATGTAAGAAGCCCAGAATAGAGACAATGCCTTCTGGTGCCCGATCAAGAAAGAAAACCATCTACAGTAATGAGCAGATCAAGCTCCTTCAGAACCAGTTTGACTGTAACCCGTATCCAGATTTTGTCAGCAGACGTCGTATTTCTCAGATCACAGGGATCCCAGAACCCAGGATACAGGTAATAATACAAACTATATCATAATTAGAGATGAGCGAATTTCTCACAAATTAAATTCAGCCGGTTTGCTGAATTTTTCGAAAATATTTAGTTCGATCCGAATTTATTTGCGTCGAATCGCATTAAAAACGGCTATTTCCTGTCTGCAGAGAGCCTTTATAGTGGCGGAGAACACTGTGCCTGGCAGTAACACACATAGGGAGTCTGCTGTGGTAGTGAAATAATACTGTTAGTCAGTATGACATGCAGATGACAGGCGTCGCTCTTAGAATCACTGCACACTTCACTTATTTGGGCAGTTACGGGGCCAAAACTGACCAAATAACTCAAGTGTGAGTTTAGCCTTACAGGTCAATGTTAGCGTCAAGAAGAAGCGCACTCCTTTTACACCCTCGTCAGCTGATTCCACATAGATATCTACAGAACCTGTTCTATTAAATGCTTATACAAGTAGAGCCCCCCTGACATAGTGGAGAGGGTGTCAGCAGTAAGTTTGTGTTGCCATAACTGATTATTTTGCCCTTCCGTCAGAGCAATAACCCCCAAAAAACATATCCTGTCTGTGGAGCATCCGCCTTCACTCGGTCAGCATTTGGTCAGTAATCCATCAGTATTGCTAAACTAAAAAAAAAAGGAGTGGATCCAAATCAGAGATGACATGTGAATGGAATATTTGCATTTCTTCTGTTTTTTGTACCCACTCCAGCTTTTAGCTACCAATTCATAAGCCAATTCTAATGCAAAATAGGGACCATGTCATGCAGGCCTTGCAGCTGTTACCTAGACAGGATCTGTTGTGCGTCTCATTTTTCCATCCATCTGACAGATCAGCAGAAGGGTCAAATAAATGCTAATGCTAGCCAGGCCGAAAGGCAAAATAGTGGCCCAGTCATGAAGTAGGGAGGGTGGGAACAGCATCAGAAGTCCACAAAGTGGCCCTATGACATAGTGGTGAGGTGGAAGCAGCATGAGGAGATCACAGAGTGGCCCAAGGACAGAGTCTGGAGGTGGTAGCAGCATCAGGAGGAGGCCACCGAGTGGCACAATGACAGTGTGGAAGTGGCAGCAGCAGCATGAGGAGGTCACAGAGAGGCACAATGACAGAGTGTCGAGGTGGCATTAGCAGCATCATCTGGAGGAGGCCACAGGGTGGCATAATGACAAGGTGGATTTGGCAGTAGCATGAGGAGACCACAGAGGGGCACAATTACAGAGTGTCGAAGTGGCAGCAGCAGCATCAGGAGGAGGCCACAGAGTGGCAAGGTGACAGTGTTGAGGTAGCAACAGCATCAAGAGTTGCAGAGTAGCAAGGTGACATAGTGTGGAGGTGGCAGCATCAGGAGACCACAGAGTGGCAAGGTGAAATAGTGTGGAAGTGTCAGCAGCATCAGGAGACCACAGAGTGGCAAGGTGGCATAGTGTGGAGGTGGCAGCAGCATAAGGAGACCACAGAGTGACCCTGTGACAGAGAGGGGAGGTGGGTGGCAATACCAATACCATCTGAAGATGGTGGATGAAATAAGGAGAACTTGGCATCAGATGTGTGGCTTCAGGCTGGTGGCAGCATCAGAATAGTAGCTGAGGCAGGTAGCCAAAATAAACCGGTCTCTTTTGTCAAAGTGTTGGTGTGGCACCTGCTCTGATGCCACACTACTGGCTGGGCCGGACAGCTTTTCTAGGGCAAACTCTGCCAGTTGCTGCCACAAGTCCAGTTTAACTGCCCAGTAGTCCAGCGGATCTTAAATGTGGGGTGGCAGTGTGCTGTCCAAGTATGCCACCACCAGCTGGTTCATGTCCTACTCCAGGTCTAGCTGCTGCTGTTGAGCAGTTTCTAGGCGGGTGAAAAAAGCTGCTCATCAGCGACTCTAGACTCAAGTTGATGCTTATGGAGCTAGAACTGCTCCTACCCCCCCCCCCCACTCTGCCACAGCAGCCATGGCAGAGGAACTGAATCCAAGATGGCTGAGGGTATTTATAGGGCTGTGACATCACAGGGCTGGCTGGCTGCTGATTGGCTGCATGCATGGCATTGTGGGTGATCCCTCGTTCCCAGAGTTCTTTGCTCCATGTCCTAACATGTGCAACAGCCATTTCAGGAAAAAATGTGATTCGTTACCACGAAGCGTGAGGAAATTCGGATTCGGTGCAAATTGAATTTTTCCAGAAATTTGGATCGTATTCCACTTTGTCAACTTCGATTCGTTCCTCTCTAATAATAATAATAGTAATAACAATGATAATATATATTATAATTATTATTATAATAGGCTATACTATTATTACACTATTCTTACATTTATTATTTTCATTATTACCTTTTTAACTATGTTTAGCATAATTTTATATATTTTCAATTATTTTTAGGGCTTAGTTTCCTTAAGGCTCATTTCATGGCAATCAACATAATATATAAAAGATAACATACAAAACAAGGTTTCCAGTAAACTTTTCATTATTTTACAGGTTTGGTTCCAGAACAGAAGAGCAAGATATCTTTTCTGCTAAAAGATATATCTTTTCTCTAAAGAAACAATCAAATCCTGGAAAAGAAGAAACCGACAGCTCAAATCCTTCCTGATGTTCATAAGAAGCTTCCATCCATCTCCAAGGAGGACATCTGGATGTAGTGAGATACAGCATCAATGGGGACCTCTGTATTTTATTTATAGAGTATCTATTGGGTTCTTAAAGGGCTTTTCACTAGGATATGCCACAAATGTCAGGTGTGGGGTGGGAAAAGTCCTTTAAGGTAATGGTTTGTGAAGTGTTAAGTTATATTCTCATGGTTTTGGTGCTTATTTAATAATACAATAAAATGGCTTTTGGCTTTTTTCTACCATTGATATTCAGACTGTTGTGGAGTTTATTTACATCATGCGTCTCCCATGATAAAACTGGGGGCAAAGCTAAAGGACTGAAGGCTTGAAGGGTCACTGTGTTTACATAAAACTTGAGTCGGACATATCAAAAGTTTTGATTGGTGGAAGTCTGAGCGCTGAGACCCCCAACGTTCTCTTGAATGAGGAGAAAAAAGCACTCATATATTGTATGCCCTCTCCTTGCTGCAGGCTCAATAGAAAGTCTAAGGGCCTGTCTCGATTACATTCTCTGCAGTTAGTAGAGAGAGTGCGACATGTGAGCGCTTCACCTCTCCTCGTTCTAGCGATCGATGATGGGGGTCTGAGTGTTAAGACCCCCAATCAAAACGTTTGATATGTTGCTATGCCATAACAAAAGTCTCCTCAAGGCTTAGTGACCTTTTAAAATAATTAAAATTAGAGCTCATGCACACAAACGTATGTTTTTTTTCCTTTGTCCTTTAGTTTTTTTGTTTTGTTTTTTTGCGGCCCTATTCGGAACCATTCGCTTTGATGGCCGCACAAAAAATTGAAATGACTCCATGTGCATTCAGTGTCCGTATGTCCTCATGACCATTCCGCAAAAAAATAGACATGTACTATTATTGCCCGCATTACAGACAAGGATGGTACTGTTCTATTAGGGGCCGGCCGTTCCGCAAAATGCTGAATGCACATGTCATTTTGTGGATCCACAAAACATCAAACAGTCGTGTCCATGAGCCCTTAAAGAGCTGAGATGGACTGATAGTGGGCAAATGGTCCAACTTTCAAATGCTTGTTCCTGACCATCCAACATAAAAATGCTCCTACTGAACCACACAGCTGACCAAAGGACTCTGTGATTTTAGGTTATGCATAGATCTAAATAGACAGATACTTATTCTGTAGTTATATTATAAATCGATGATGTATGAAATATAAACGATATATAAAAAAAATATGTTATGGGTGACTTGATGCCCCATAACAGCACTGAAAGAAATGTCTTTGATCAAAGTTATAAAGTTACTTTACATATTAGAGACCAAGTCCCTACGGGAGAGAATGGAATCAAATGGGTTGAGGTGTGAAGGTAAGTATCAGAGAAATGGGTGATACCTCAATATTACAAGAAAAACATCCACAGGGGTTCTGTCTTTTTTCTGTCTGGTAGATACCAGTGTTATCCAGATTATTGGAACTATCATTCAACCAGACCAGTCTTGGACTCAGACCAGTCTTGGCTATTGAGCTGGACCATGACCTCTTCTAGAGAGAGTCTTCTCTAGAGAAGAAGACTGTCCAGAATTGTCTATGCCCCTGAACAGCCAAGGTTATTTGTTAAGTAATTGTTTTAGTTTTGAGCATAGATACAGAAGGGGCAATTTATCAAATGAAAAAAAAAGTTGCGAATCATGGCAATTGTGCAATTTTCTGCAACATATGGTCAATTTTTGCCACATTTGGTCTTCACTGTGGCAGGAGCAGGACAATGAAGTGGCTTTTGCGCTGTGGCATTAGAAGAATTTTGAGATCTCAACTTTTTTAGTCCAACCAGACTGTCTGTTACTCTGCTTTAATTCTAGCGCTGTTCTATGGAAACAGTAGGCTTAAAGAGCACACTAAATGCCTAAGAAAACTTCTTTATTAACTTCAACTTTTCGTCATATATAACACTGCCACCTTCGCAGCAGATAGTCCATGTAAAAAACACGTGTTGAATAAAGTATCACAAAATGGTGGTTCAACTGTTCAATCTTGTCATTCAACATACAATGGTGGATATATTTCTTTAGTATCTGTACTCTCACTTTAAGTTATTTAAGCACTTTATGATCTCTCTGAGAGGTATATCTGAAGTTTAACCAACAGTTCTACTTGCTCTACTTGGTTTGCAGTTTGATCTATACAATTGCTTTGAGCAGTTTGTTTAAACTATTCGCAGATTGGTGGATCATGTTTTTAACATATTTTTGAATTAATAAAGGTATTTGTTTATATTACCTGCGTTGTGTCTTGTTGATAGGTGTGTGATGTTATTCACGCAGGTGGTGAGCAAGGTGTCACTATTTTTTCGGTGTTTAATCACTCTCAAGTAGAACAACTAATTTCTGTATAGGACGTTCCAACTTGAGTGGAGTAGTGAGATGTTTTCCTTTTCTGTCATGTTTTGAGTCTCCTATTTGTAACAACACTCTTCTTACTAGTCTGTCTTCCTCCTTTTGAACTTCTGGGAACTTTGGCCAATTTCGATTGACTTCTAGGTAAATCTTCTTTTTTCACTAACACTATGTCACCAACTTGGACATTTCTTCTGGGTGTTTGCCATTTACTTCTTAGCATCAGATTGGCTAAGTACTCTCTTCTCCATCTATTCCAAAACTGTTCTGATATTGAACTCTTTGCCATCTCCTTTTGGCCTCATGCACACGGCCGTTGTTTTGCTCCGCATCTGAGCCACAAAATCCGCGGACCCATTTACTTCAATGGGGCCGCAAAAGATGCAGACAGCACTCCGTGTGCTGTTCGCATCCGTTGCTCCGTTCCGTGGCCCCTTAAAAAAAAAATAGAGCATGTCCTATTCTTGTCCATTTTGCGGACAAGAATAGGCATTTTTACAATGGGCCGCGTTCCGTTCCGCAAATTGCAGAACGGAACGCGGAGCAGCTTCCATGTTTTGCGGATCCAGGGTTTGCAGACCGCAAAACACATACGGTCGTGTGCATGAGGCTTAAGGCATATTAATCCTCTTTGGTGAACTTGCCAGGTGGTGGCTGCATGTAATCAGATTTAATGTGAAGTAGACGGTTTGGTGTTAAAGGGTCCAAACTTGTTGGGTCGTTGATCTTATCAATAGAGTTATGCGGACATCTGGAAGTTCGGGTTCCTCCAGAACTGTGCCCTGGCTGGACAATTGTGCACCTGGCCTATGTTGGTGCAGAAACCCACCCTCCGAGCCACTTGTGAATGACTGGCCTGATAACTGGGGAAATAATCCCTCTTCCTCCTCCTCTTCCTCCTGTGCAACATCCTCTTTCATCATCGCCCAAAGCATTTTTCAAGGAGACATATAAGTGGGATAGTAACGCTGATCACGGCGTTATCGGCACTGGCCATGTTGGTGGAGTACTCGAAACAGCGCAATATGGCAAACAGGTCTCACATGGAGGGCCACTCATTGGTGGTGAAGTGGTGCTGTTCCATAGAGCGACTCACCCGTGTGTGCTGCAGCTGAAACTCCACTATCGCGTGCATGCTGCTAGCACAGTCTCTCCAGCATGTGCAAGGTGGAGTTCCACCTTGTGGGCACGTCGCATATGAGGTGGTGAGCGGGAAGGCCGAAGTTACGCTGTTTAGATCCCTGGTCATGCAGGTTGTGCTGAGGTTTAGAACGTTTATGCCTCGCTTCAGGCTCTGATGGCACAGCGTGCAAACCACCCGTGTCTCGTCAGCAGCACATTGTCTCAAGAACTGCCACGCCAGGGAACTCCTTGGAGCTGGCTTTTGTGTGCTCGGTCCCTGGGTGCAGTGGGCAGTAGCAGGTGTACTGTCTAGGGGACGGCCGCTCTTCTGGCGCACCCTGCTCCCTCTTTTGTTGCTGGTGGCTCTGTGCGACCACTGCCTCTTCCTCCGAACTATCGCCTGTACGTGTTCTGGCCTCACCATTCGTAGAGCGGCATTCGGGCCTACAAAATAACGCTGAACGTTCTGTCGCCTACGCACACCTGAGAAAGGTGTTTCATTTGTGCGTGTAGCTGGCACAGATCGACCACGTCCTCTCCCTGTAACAGGAGCTCCACCACCAGCACCACGACCAGGGCCACGTCCCTTATTTGACGCTCTCCTCATTCTTTGTGTTCACCCACCAAACTAACAGACGGATTTTCAAAATGTATTTCCCAGTCAGGAATGCAGTGCAGGGGTACTTTGAAAGAAAAAAGGGGTACAGATCACCCAGCAATCTAAACGCCTCCGAATTTACAGAATATATTTCCCTGTCAGGTATGCAGTGCAGAAGGAACACACCCTCCAAGCCACTTGTGAATGACTGGCCTGATAACCGTGGAAATGTCCACCCACAATCTAATAGCTGGATTTACTGATTTGTTTTCACTATCAGTAATGCAGTGCAGGCCGCAAAGGTACTTTCTAGCCAAAAAAATAATTTAATTTCTTTCAAACAGAATGTCACAGATGGATTTAAAGAGGACCTTTCACTAAGACTTTGGTAGTAAAATACTTACACTACCTTCCTGGGCGGCCCCCGCTGACGTACAGTCAACATTTTTCTTTTCAAAATAACCCCCTGTTCGTGCGCTCCGGTCCCCGTTAGTTTTCACATGCAGGGATTTCTTGTTTTTTCAGTGTTCTATGCAAAAGTGCTCTGTGGCACAACAATACGGGTTTATTCCCCCAACTACAGAAATGCACTATGTCACCCCTAAATTATAAAATAGGTAATGTAGGGGGACTTGACCTGCCAGAAAAAATGATTTTTTCCTCCACTGAGCTACCAAAAAATAATTAGACTGATGTCCCTGGCAGGCTGGCACACATGCAGGTCACATGCAGTTCCAAGGACACTGCATTTGCTAAAATGGCTGCCGACCCCCACCTCAGTAACAGATGGATTAAACATTATTTGGCAGTATCACTGGGCTCAGGGCTGTGTACACATATGTAGCATAGCACCCTCAATAATTGCTGTAGTTTGAAGATTTAACACCACCAAGTTTAACAGATTTCTTCCCTAATCTCTCCCTCACAGCAGCAGCAGCAACCTGTCCCTACACTAAGAGCAGCAGAGTGACGTGCGGCGCTACGTGACTCCAGCTTATATAGAGGTTGGGTCACATGCTGCACTTAGCCAATCACAGCCATGTCATTAGTAGGCATGGCTGTGATGGCTTCTTAGGGTAAAGTAGTGAAACGCTCGTTCATTGGCTGCCCTGCAGCCTTTTAAAAAGCGGGAAGAATTTGCCGAACAACGAACCCGAACCAGAAATTTTACGGAAATGTTCGGGTTCAGGTCTGGGAGCGGAAAACCGTAAAGTTCGGGTTTGCTCAACTCTACCCAAGACTACTCTGATTAATATCCTCTTCAAGTACTCCATGTCTGGCTTCCATGATTTTAACTTCTTTTTGCCTTTCCAGACTTTTCATCTGTTGGCGCTATGCCTCCATTTCAGCTTCCATTTGATGGCGCTGTTCCTTCTTTTCAGCTTCTATTTGATGGTGCTGTGCATCCTTTTCGGCTTCCATTTCCATCCGTAAACGCTGTGCCTCGATGGCAGATTCCATCTCAATTTCTGCTCTCTTGACAGCAAGTTGCTCAGCCAATTCCTTTCTTTTGGCTGAAGTACTTGAGGACTCTGATATGTGGCTGGCACTTCTGCTAGCAAAGGTAGTCCCACTTGAGATTGTGGTTCCAACTAAGGACCAAGTATAGTCTCTCATAAAAAGCTCATTCATTCTCTTTCTTGCTTTAACTTCATCATAGTTTGCTGCAGATGATAGTTCTCTTATAAGCTTTACTAAGCTTTAGTGACCGCAGTACATGTGTCCATGTTCCTTAACCTCTACAGGACCGCCTAACGCACGGATGCGTCCGGCGGGCGGTCCTGTAGTTCTGACTAGACGCATCGGCGCGTCATCACGCGAGACGTGAGATTTCCTGTGAACGCGCTCGCACGCACGCGTGCGTTCAAAGGGCCGCACGTCTCACTAGTTATACTACAGCCTGCCAGCGATGATCAATCGCTGGCAGGCTGTAGATGCAAAATAAATCGCATCAAAGTGGTATATCAGACGCTGCTTTGTTAACAGCGTCTGATATACCTGCTACCTGGTCCTCTGGTGGTCCCATTTGCTGGGATCGACCACCAGAGGACCAGGTAGCTATGTAAAGTTGCACCAAACACTACACTACCCCCCCGTCACTTATTAACCCCTTGTTAACCCCTTGATCGCCCCATCTAGATTCCCTGATCACCCCCCTGTCACTGATCACCCCCCTGTCATTGATCACACCCCTAGTAAGGCTCCATTCAGACGTCCATATGTGTTTTGCGGATCCGTGGATCCACGGATCCGCGGATCCGCAGATCCTCAAAACACGGACACCGGCAATGTGCTTTCCGCATTTTGCAGATCCGCACATTGCCAGAACTATAAAGAAAATGCCTTTTCTTGTCCGCAATTGCGGACAAGAATAGGACATGTTCTATATTTTTGCGGAATGGAAGTGCAGACCCGGAAGTGCGGATCCGTAATTCCGGATCCGAGCGGGACAAAGTCTGTCCCCATAGAAATGAATGGGTCCGCAATTCCGTTCTGCAAACAGAATTGCGGACGTGTGAATGGGGCATAAGGATCCCTTATCACCGCCAGTTAGTTAGCTACTTGTTAGGTAGTTAGCGCCCAGCCCACCGCACCTCAGTCACTGATTTTGGCAGAGATTTTTTCATCCACATTGATCAATGCGAATGAAAAAATCTGTGCCGTTCATTTTTTTATTTTTTTCCAGCCCAGAGGCTGAACGGAAAAAAAAAATCTCATTACCCGTATGCTCAATATAAGGAGAATCGCAGAAACTCCTAATGCTTGACAACTTTGTATAAATTTTTTTAAAAAGTTGTCATTTACAGAGATATTTCTCACACCCAGTATGGGTATATATAAAAATACACCCCAAAACACATTGCCCTACTTATCCTGAGTACGGCGATACCACATGAGTGACACTTTTTTGCAGACAAGATGCGCAAAGGGGCCCTAAAACCAATAAGTACCTTTAGGATTTTACAAGGCATTTTTACGCATTTGGATTCTCACGCTTTAGGGCCCCTAAAATGCCAGGGCAGTAAAAATACCCCACAAGTGACCCCATGTTGGAAAGAAGACACCCCAAGGTATTCTGTGAGGGGCATGTCGAGTTCGCAGAATTTTTTTTTTTTAGGCACAAGTTAGCTGAAATTGATATTTTTTATTTTTGTTTTTTACAAAGTCTCATATTCCACTAACTTGTGACAAAAAATTAAATTTTACATGAACTCACCATACCCCTCACGGAATACCTTGGGGTGTCTTCTTTCTAAAATGGGGTCACTTGTGGGTATTTATACTGCCCTGGCATTTAGGGGCCCTAAAGCGTGAGAAGAAGTCTGGAATCCAAATGCGTAAAAATGCCCTGTGAAATCCTAAAGGTACTCATTGATTTGGGCCCTTTGCATCCAGGCTGCAAAAGTATCACTCATGTGTATCGCCGTACTCAGAGAGCAGGCAATGTGTTTGGGGTGTATTTATATATACCCATGCTGTGAAGAAATATCTCTGTAAATGACAACTTTTTAATTTTTTTTATACAAAGTTGACAGTTTACAGAGATATTTCTCTCACCCAGCATGGGTATATGTAAAAATACACCCCAAAACACATTGCCCTACTTCTCCTGAGTACGGCGATACCACATGAGTAACACTTTTTTGCAGCCTGGGTGCGCAAAGGGGCCCAAATTCCAAAGAGTACCTTTAGGTTTTACAGGGCTGCTCACAATTTAGCCCCGATCAGAATGCCAGAACAGTAAACACACCCCACAAATGACCCTATTTCGGAAAGTAGACACCCCAAGGTATTCACTGAGGGGCATAGTGAGTCCGTCTGAGATTTTATTTATTTTTTGCCAGAAGTTAGCAGAAATGGAAACTTTATTTTTATTTTTTTTCCTCAGAAAGTGTCATTTTCCGCTAACCTGTGAAAAAAAATGAAATTATACATGAACTCACCATGCCCCTCCGTGAATACTTTGGGGTGTCTTCTTTCTAAAATGGTGTCATTTGGGGGGTATTTATACTATTCTGACATTCTAGCACCTGAAGAAACATGACAGGTGCTCAGAAAGTCAGCTGCTTCAAAATGCGGAAATTCACTTTTTTGCACCATAGTTTGTAAACGCTATAACTTTTACCCAAACCAATAAATATACACTTATTGGATTTTTTTTAATCAAAGATATGTAGAACAATAAATTTAGAGAAAAATTTATATAGAAATGTAATTTAAAAAAAAAAAAAATTTACAACAGAAAGTGAAAAATGTCGTTAAATTTTTATTAATAGCAAAAAAAAGTAAAGATGTCAGCAGCAATGAAATACCACCAAATGAAAGCTCTATTAGTGAGAAGAAAAGGAGGTAAAATTCATTTGGGTGGTAAGTTGCATGACGGAGCAATAAACGGTGAAAGTAGTGTAGTGCGGAATTGTAAAAAGTGGCCTGGTCATTAAGGGGGTTTAAGCTAGGGGGGCTGAGGGGGTTAAAATATCCTAGGAAGGTGTCGTAGATGACCGCAGGTTGACATATGCTGCCATAATCTCTGATTTTGATTCTTCTACCATCTCTACCATATCACTCAAGTTCCTTTTTATACTTTCTTGCTTTAGCTTTCTACGAATGTCTTTAATGTATGATTTCCACCTCTCATACATTCAGGCGAACCTTTTCTCTTTTAACGCTGCTTCTTGTTCCAAATTTTCCAGCACCTTTGAGGTTGGTTTCTTGGCACGTGATGAATGTCTTAGTTCATTTGTTTGGGCTATATTTGTTTGAGGCAAAACTAGTGCTGCATTAGACTCTTCTGACTCAGGATCTCTTGCTCTTCACCTTCTATCCTATCTATCTTTGTATCCTCCAACAGTGGCATGGTAATACTAGGCTCAGACATTTTACTTTAAATGCTATAACAATCAATACAAATAATAAGATGCCTTTCACTTTGGGCTGCTTTCACACGTTTTGGTTTCCGTTTGTGAGATCCGTTCAGGGACTTCACAAGCGGTCCAAAACAGATCAGTTTTGTACTTAATGCATTCTGAATGGATAAGGATCCGCTCAGAATGCATCAGTTTGGCTCAATTTGGATTCATTCCGCCTCCATTCTGCTTTGGAGGTGGACACCAAAACGCTGCTTGCAGCGTTTTGGTGTCCGTCTGACGAAACTGAGCCAAATGGATCCGTCCTGACATACAATGTAAGTCAATGGGGATGGATCCGTTTTCACTGACACAATATGGCACAACATAAAATGAATCCATCCTCCATTAACTATCAATGGTTTTCAAGATAAATTCGTTTTGACTATGTTAAAGATAATATGAACGGATCAGTTCTGAATGGATGCATGAGGTTGTATTATCTCAACGGATGCGTTTGTGCAGATCCGTGACGGATCCGCACAAAACGCGAGTGTGAAAGTAGCCTTAAATGCAATACTGAAAAATACAGAAATAAATAACTTTCACTTTAAATACTTTAGAGTCCATGTACTACAAACTGTACTTTGTTTTACTTTAAAGTCTATTATTCCTGAACACGAAAATGTCTTTACGCCAAAACCTATGTGCAATAATATGTAAAAAAAGGAAAGCTCTGACCTTATTCTGAAGAGCAGGAACAAAATGTCAGTCTTAAAGGTGACGTGTTTTTTTTTACTTGCAATGCGATGCTCTGTGCTGACTTGGGATGCTCCGCGCTGACTTGCGATGCTCTGCGCTGACTTGGATACACTGCTGCAGGCTTTGGGCCTAAGGGAGGGAAATTAGCTGTTTGCAACACCTGGCCTAGTGGATAGTGGTGCGGGCACTCTGGCGCAGGAGTTTGGCCTCCCATCATGCCTCTTGTTCTCTCTTTAGGGATCGCAACAGGGTTGGCGCTCTTTCTCTGACTATCTTGCCTTTGCCGTTCTACCACTTTAAGGGTCGGCTGCAGTTTGACTAATACACACGTTCTGTGGCCTATATGGTAGCTCCGCTGAGGTGTCTTTGCTTGCTCAGTCAGTGAACAATTTCTGCACGGCGGTATATGCTGGCTCTCCGCTGCTCTAATGCGCTCTTTACTGTGCAAGTTGACTCTCCGCTGCTCTAATGCGCTCTTTACTGTGCAAGTTGAGGAGCGCTATAGCTTCGCCCTCTGAGGGTAATAGTTCCACTGTGGCAGGCGCAGCACAATGAAGTGCCTTTTGCGCTGTGGCACCAGAAGAATTTTGATATCTCTAACTTTTTAGTCCAGACTGTCTGTTACTCTGCTTTAATTCTTCTAGCGCTGTTCTATGGAAACAGTAGGCTTAAAGATTACACCAAATTCTTAATATAACTTCTTTATTGACTTCAACTTTTCTTCATATATAACACTGCCACCTCCGCAACAGATAGTCCATGTACAAAACACGTGTTGAATAAAGAATCAGAAAATGGTGGTTCAACTGTTCAATCTTGTCATTCAACATAAAATGGTGGCAATATTTCTCTCTTCAGTATCTGTATGCTCACTTTAAGTTATTTAAGCACTTTATGATCTATCTGAGAGGTATATCTGAGGTTTAACCAATAGTTCTACTTGGTTTACAGTTTTCTCTATACAATTGCTTTGAGCAGTTTGTTTGAACTATTCACAGATTGGTGGAACTGTAAGTATACATACATAACTGGTTCAGTATACAGTTCTGATCATAATACTAACATTATATAACTGTTCTAAATACCTATTTTGGCCTCTTTGCTTCCATAAAAATCAACTCTTAGTGGAGTGAATGTCTGTTCAGCCCTTCTCCTCTAGTGTAATGATTCCAGGGAGTTTCCCACACAGGCTCAGTGTGAGGCTGGCTGTGATTGGTCAAGACTCCTGCTCAGTGTGAGAATGGCTGTGACTCCTGGGCAGTAACAACAGTTTAACTCTATGCTTTCTGTTGTTAATTCTGCTGTGTCATTGAGTTTACCTTACATTTATTTTACTGAATCTTAAAGGCATATTATTTTTCTGCTTCTGTGAACACAATATATAACTGTTATATGACATCCAAAATATGAAGTCACTGTAAATAACTCTCTTTCTGTCTTTAACATATAAACATATGAACCGTATTAAGGTTATTGGCAGGTCTAACTGTATACACATATAAGCCATATTAGCAACCTAGAACAGGTCTTAGCTGGCCAGCTACACTTACCACGTTTTAAAGTGGTCTGTGTTTAAGGGCTAATCGTGAGATTAGACCTGAAATATGGCTCATTTACTATGTGTGACTTTTACAAAAGTCGTGAAAAAATTTACAGCAATCAACCACCTTTAACACATAAAGGTGTAAACCACATTACACTCATACTACATATATTATTAAAGTTTCATAAATTTGGTGCAGGCACACAAAGCAAAGTCAGACTTCAAAGTGACACAAAACAACAACAAATGATGTCTCCTATAACAGATTAAATTTATGTACTTTTATGCCCAATTTATAAATTTATATAAAATATTACATTCCAAAAGAGATCAGTGGGACACCTTAATTAATTACATCATTGATTAAAGATTATGCCACTTCATAATTGACTGCCTAAGTATAACATGGTAGAAACAGGAGAATCTAGAAACAGAAACCACACTGATTGGGGAATATCTAATGAACTTCTTACAATATATTCTGTTTGATGCAGATCACAATTTAGTTATATGGCCCAAGCTAATAATGACATTATATACAACAAAATATACAGCAAAAAAATGTATGGGTCACTTGATGTACCTTAATAGTATTGAAAGAGGTGTCTTTCATAAACCATTAGAAAACGTGGCGTGATTTAAACAGGCAGGATATGCTCAAACCCACATGCGGTTGTGCATATATATAGTGGAGCATATCCTGCACTTGTAGTCCGTTGCTGATGGCAATCAACAGCAAAAAAATGCATACAATGGATGATGCCAGCAACGGACTACAAGTACCACAATAACCATCCTACATAAGGTAACAATTATGTGGATGTGAAGAACAATCAAAGACTAAACAAAAGCAGGCAGGTGCACTCTGCGATAATACTGAACCCTCACACTGATGTTAAAATTGAGAGGTTAGTTCGACATATCCTACTAGGAGGACATGTCTTAAGCTCGGGCACCGTGCCGAGGTCTCTCAAGTAGCCCGAGGCCCTATCACTCACCTACCTGTGCCGTTTGGGCAATACCAGGGGCCAGTGGGCGGAATACGGGAGCATAAGGCCTGACTCACAGACAGCTTACCAGTAACCTCCAGCATGTAGCCATGCTTGCAATGGGAGGTGGGAAGTGCCTGTGAGCCCCACCCGAGACCGGCTGATATGGCCCAGAGCCTAAACAGGTGCACCTGAATGTACCCTGTAGATGAAAAACAGGCACATTTAAATAGGAGTTTATACACCTCCATACATAAGACTATACAAACCATTAGAAAACGTGGTGTAATGTTAAACAGGCAGGATATGCTCAAACCCACATGCGGTTGTGCATATATATAGGGGAGCATATCCTGCACTTGTAGTCCGTTGCTGATGGCAATCAACAGCAAAAAAATGCAGCCAGGATCATTTGTCTGGTCCTTTCTACACGGTCATTGATTTAAGATCAGTGAAGGAAGATCCAGAATGCCGCCTTCACTCATGTATTCTACAACGAGAATCATGTGAACTATATTCTGTGTCGGATTCACTACAAGAATCACAGATTAGGCAGAATGTGAACCAAAATGTACCAGATACAAGAGCTGATGTAGAAGCTGAACAAAATAGACAGGACAGAACATTAAAAAGTAGATATTTATTCATTATATTTGATATCTTATTTAACTTTACTTAGCCCATTGTGGATGCATTTGTTTAGGTTTTTATATTTGCTCTACTTCATACTTTTACGCTATTTGAATTTTTTCCCAATACATTCAATTTTAGTTTATATTTGAATCACATTTATATGCTGAAGTCAATTAACATTATATATATATATACACACTGTATATTTTTTATTCCTTAAAAGGAAATATTCTTGTGATATTCAGGAGGGATGTAATAAGCCCAAAGTGGAGATTTATAACCAAAAGACAATGTCGTCCACTGCCCGATCCAGAAAGAAGACCATCTACAGCAATGACTCAATGAGCAGATAACCTTTCTTCAAAAACAGTTTTAATTCAACCCGTATCCAGACTTTGTGCGTAGATGTCGTATCTCTCAGATTACAGATTCCCGGAACCCAGGCTACAGGTAGTTATAAAGATTATATTACTTTTCTTATATTACTAACATATATACCCATGTTGCCCTGGTGTATATATATGAATACAAATATTTTCTAATGCTATTTCTTACCAAATAAAAAATACTCATTGTTATATTAGGCCCAATTAGAGAGGTAAAGAAAATCTATCGACTATTTTAAAGCATTTCTTTTTTTTTTTTCTTTAGAAGGCCTACAATTTAGTGTATTGATGGCAGTTTAATGTATATGGGAAGCTCCCGACTCTCCCCCCAGAGATGATGTTGGGGGCGAAAAGAATCGGGCAAAATGAATATTTTCACCAGATCTTTTTGTTCTCCAGGAAAATAAGCCACCACCAGAAGTCTGGCATTCTCCTCTCCACCCATTAAATACACATATACATTTGCATTTTAGAGGCAAACTGAAATGGAGGGGAGATAAGAGGCAGAGTGAGAAGCAGTGCATATATTTTAATGCACGCTACATCAAAACACATTACTTTGTTAGACCTTCCAGTATCCTGTTGGATGTACTTGACAATTCTGCAGTGATTCTTTAAGCCATGTAGGATCCTCCATATGTGGTCATCCCTCCATTCACCACTATGCAACTTCAGGAAATAGCTCAGTGCTGGCTCGGCTATTTTTGGAAGTCCCTTGGTGGTGAATGGAGGGGCGGCAGTGCAGGCATGGCCTACTCTCCATTTACTACTAATAAAACTTCCAAAAATAGCCAAGCATGCTATGTTGGCTATTTTCAAAAGTCCCATAGTAGTGAATGGAGAGGATGCCATGTATGCTCAACGTACTGTCCATGCACAACAGGGTCCTATTCTTGAAGTAGGAGCAGGTCCCAGAGGTGTCATCTGTTGGACATTTATGGCTTATGTGTAGATGGGTCAACCCACTTTCAGGAAGTCTGAGAAATTGTCGGTCTTCTTAGGTAAAACAAAAGGCCTAAAAACCACCTTTATTTTTTGCAGTATGTTTTGTGTGCATTTCTCCTGGTAGTAATTTAGAAAAGTCATTGAAATATTAAACTCTCTATTAATCTCTAAAAACAGTTTTTCATATTTTACAGGTTTGGTTCCAAAACAGAAGAGCAAGATATCCTATAAGAACCTATAGATTCCTGGAAAAAAAGAAAATTCCATCTGTCTTGGGTGAGGTGAAGACCCTGGAAGACCTCTACAGGCTCTACTTAAATGTTGTATCACGATTCTATAAGGACATTCATAGTTCCTTTTATTTTATGTATGACCGACGTGAACTTCATTGTTAGAACTTATTTTTCCTTTGTATTTGCACTTATCTGACCATGTTATATATTTTATTTCTATTTTACTATCACTTTTGTGCAGCACGGGTGTCTGTACCAACCATAAAATAAAATGTTCATGTCTTTGGTAGACTTGGGGAAAGGCGAAATAAAGTTGTCCGTCTGACAACTCGATATATTGCCAGCCTAAGCATTTCAGTTTGTCTACTGGGACTAAAGATGGTAGAATGAGGATAAAAGTACTATTATACTAGTAGATGTCATACAGATCATGATAAACAATCGAAGATCTAATGACTCGTTAGCAACAAAAATATTGTTTATTATGCTGGGCAATAATCGTTCGTACATGCATTACATCACATGCACGAGAATCTGTACGATATTTGCTTTGTGTAATAGGGCCCCAAGTCCTGTAAATTATTCTGAAAGTGATAAAGTCCTTCAAATAAAAGCTTAAACTAAACAACCCTATTGGGAATTGAATAAAATGAGACGTCATGATGGATTTAAAAGATCTAGAGAAGGCGGTCCTGGTGAGGATAGAAGTAGAGGACCCAACCTTTTAGTCATTTTAGAGAAATGGTCCACCACCTAGACAGAAAGACAGCCATAAGAAAGGAGAAGAGCAACAGTAAAATCTGAGAGCATGGGTAGTAAAAGAGGGGTAAAGGCAGAGGCGTTACTAGGCTTTCCTTCATCTGGAGCAAAACTTCCATCCATCTGAAACTTGACTGAGTTATCTCCTATCCCCTACACCAATTCACTTAGCACTAGGTTGCATGGCCACCTGTCTGAGCAGGAAAAACCATGAAGGGGCTACAATGCTAATGCGTTTTGTTATCAACATAAGGAAAAAAAAAAAAAATACTTGCACACCACTACAAATTTACTGAATAACATCACGCTGTTTCTGAAAAATACCGTTATATTATGACCAAATATTATCACTTCACAGTAATATCACTATACAAGGTTACAATAATACAGTATCTCCACTTAAAGGGGTTGTCCCATGATTAATGTTATGAGAAATGGACAACCTCTCTCATAATTTTATTATCCGTGTATCTTTTTATATCTATGTTGTGTGATTCTTTATATTTTCATGTCACTCTGTAAGACCCCCTGACAGCCACCATTCCCGTGTAATGAGAATCCGTCATTCCCGGACTCTTACACCGGTCATATTTGGTATCAGAACGATCGGCCTGATGAAATATGTGTTATTAAAGCATGTCGGGGCCCGAATATCCATTAGTGTGGACCGGAAGACATGTGTGATTAATATTTTATGCTTACCAGCCGAGGGGTGGACGTTGAGCACGTGCCCATAATGACGTCCTTCCCAGAAGATTGGGCCAAGGATGGGGGGGAAGAGACTCCTCTCAGTTCCAACCTTTACCGAAAGGTAATAAAAATGTGGGATTTGGAACCCTTCATTGACCGAATTTGGGGATCCGATCAACATTGGGTTGTGTTCCACGTTCTCCACTCCCTGGGAACCAGAACAGACTCTTATCACACAATTTGCTGAGTAGTAAGAACCTTTCTGTTTTTATCCTTTTATTTTTATAACTGTTTTGTGCACATTCATGTAGGTCTCATTTCTTTTTAGTACATTAAAGCACATCTGTCATGGTTTTGCCTTGTGCCCTAAATGAGCCCAGGAACCTCCATTTTTACAGTGTATTTGTTATAAGTGTGGCCTGTGCTACTGTGAGCCTGCATGTGAGTGGGGCGCGGTGGGGTTTTCTATGATCCCCTAATTAATTGGTATATTCATTTAAATGTCACAGATGGTGGCAGTGGGTTGGGGTGCATGAAAGGCTGTGTCGGGGTTTGATCTAGGTTCAATCTGAAAGATTGAGTGCACGGAATAGATCGCACCCAGGTCACGTGACAGGGCAGTTTCCGTACGTGACAAATGTAAAATATGAATATCAGACATCATATAGAACATGACAACCTCTTTCTAACAAAGCTAGAACCAGCCCTGCACCTCACATGAATCCAGAGATCTCTCCATTCATTGTTCTGCTAGATTAATATAAAGCTGGCAGTTTAGGGACCATGTCGAGTGATAAGCGAAGTTTTGAAAAATTCGACTGTCAATTCAACGAACTTCAACAAGAAATTCGATTCATTACGAACTAAGTCGCGATAAATCAGGTATACCCAGGCCTCTCTGCCTAATCATATTCATCCCACTTGGTGGCCCAATCTCAGTGGAAAGGCTTGGAACTTAAGGGGATTCTCCGGGCTCTCCTCTATTGATGACCTATCCTCAGGTGATCAATGTATGGTTCTTCCCATTATCAGTAACCATGGTTCCTATCTCCAGCTGGTGAGGAGACAGCCAATATTTGATTTAGTTATTGATGATATGGAGCAGTTCCTCCATGGTGTGGCTCTGTTCATCAAGGCTGACCAGGTGCAGAACCGCGTCACAACACCTAGCTTTGCATAGGCGATATGCTGCAGGACCACTGTGAACTGTGCCTAGCGGGGAGGGTGAGGACAAGGTGAAGAATGAGAAGGCAGAAAAGGACATTGGCGCAGAAATCCCACAATTACAACACGGAGGCGGCACAGAGGCGGCATTGCCATTGCCTGGTGCAGAACATTTATCCAGCTCTATACGTCAGTGCTGATGTGAACTCCACCAGACACTGAGAGGCCCAAAGACAGGGCCACCTTCTGCTCAATGTAGCTGTGCAGAGCTGGTACAGCTTTTTTGGAAAAGTACTGTTGGTTTGGGACTCTTCACCTTGGGTGGGCACAAGCCATCAGTTCTCTGAAATGTGCAGAGTCAACTACATGGAAAGAGAGTGCAGCACCAGCAACTTGGCCAGGAGCATGTTCAGCTTTTGCACTGTTGGATGAGTGCACGCATACTGTTGTCTTTTTGCAATTGCTTTAATGATAGATTGCTGTCGAAACAAGTAATGAAGAGTTGAAAGAGGAGGAGCATCAGGAGCTATGGACGACATTGAAATTGATGGGAAGGAACGACAGCTCCCTTCTGCTGACGTTGTTGAGCCCTGACTGCTGGAAAAGGTGTGCGGGCCGACTGGAGATGAATCGGTTGCTGCATCAGGCTGTAAAACTAAATAAGTGGCATGGTTTTCCCACGCCACTTTATGATCACTATCCATATGTTGATGCAGGGCCGTCGTGCCACCATTAGCACCCTGGCCGCACCTTACCTTCAGCCCACATAGCCCTCATACTGCCATGCTAAAGTCTCCCAGAGACTTGCTGAAAAATTCCCACACTGGCAAGTATGACATTTTCCCTCCACCACTCATGCCTGCCTGCCACTGCTTTTATAAACCCGTGCACTACTAGTGTGTTCCTCACAGGTACTCTCCTGACGGTGAACACCTATCGCGTTTGGCTGCAGATCTCCCACTGCTTCCACTCTGCTGTCTCACGGGCATTTGGCAACCCTGCTGTCTTACAGGACACGTTTCAGACCTTTTTGAAGCCTTCATGAAGAAAGTGTATGACCGTATTTAGGGATTTCGGGTCTTCTGTGCTGTTTTGGCACCGGGTTTTAAAAATACGCCACACTCTGTTGTAAACTTTAACTGTAGCTGGCTTTTGAGCTGCCAGGAGTGCATCGATCACTTCTACGGGAAGACCTAAATGAACTAAAGAATCCCGCTCAGTCTCCAAACCGACAATTTGAGGTTTCCGGGGTTCGGATGTAGAAGACCGTCTTGACTGAGGAGATCCTGTCTGGGCGGAATCTTCCAAATCCTCCCTTTGGATAGACGGAGAGCTAGGGGAAACCACGTTCTTCGTGGCTGATAAGGCAGGACAACAATTGCTTCTGCTTGGTCCTGCTGAATTTTCTTGAGCACCTTTGGAATAATTGGAACTGGTGGTAAGATGTATAACAGATCTTCCCTCCAGCTGATTGATAATCCGTTGATCGCATACGCTTGAGTGGAGCAGTAAATGGAACAGAATATTCTGTTCTTGTTGTTCAGTCGCCATAACATCTATACAAGGTTTTCCCCACCGACTCTCGATTTCCGCAAAGACTGCTGGATTGAGACTCCATTGTCCCGGATGAATTTTCCTGCGACCGAGCAGGTCGGGCATGATGTTCAATGAACCTTTTATGTGGACTCCTGTTATTTCTTGGGTCAATACTTCGGCCCACTCCATCAGAAGACTGCATTCCCTGGAGAGATCGTTGTTCCTTGTTCCCTGCTTGTTTATGTAGTACACTGTGGGAATATTGTCTGACTGGATTAGGGCACTGTGGCTTTTCAGCTGGTCCTGAAAATGAGTCAATGCTAGGCGTACTGGCCTTAATTCCCTCCAGTTGGAGAACTTTCTTGAGTCTGCTGCGCTTCACTTCTTCTGCACCCACAGATTGACGACATGGGCACCCCAGGAGAAGGCATTTGTAGTGAGATGAACCTGGGTCTGAGGTTTCAGATTTTTTCCCTTTTGAGGGTGTCTGAGTGATATCCACCAACTGAGATGTTGACACGTCGACTCTGGTATCACAAACTTCCTCTTCAGGGAGTGATAACTCTTACCCCACGCTGTTGGGATGGCATGTTGTAGCCCTCTGAAGTGGGCTCTTGCCCAGGGAACTGCATCCACTGAAGATGTTAATCGACCCAATACAGACATGGCCCGTCCAAACGATACCCTGGGAGAGGAGATCAGCTGCGAGATATGTTTGCGGATAGCTAGTATCCTTCCTGCGGATAGCCTGAGATTCATTTGATTCGAGTTCAGTCTGAATCCCAGAAATTTTATCTCCTGAGAAGGAACAAGTTGAGATTTCTTGTGATTTACCAGAAACCCATGATTCTGAAGCATTAGCAGAGCCTCTTTTAGATCTGCTGATAGTTGAGTGCAGATTTCGCTAACAGAAGCCAGTCGTCTAGATACAGTATGCAACATATCACTTTGAGGTGTAATGCTTCTGTCAGGACCACTGTTACCTTTGAGAACACCCTGGGAGCTGACGATATCCCGAAGGGTAGACAGGTGAACTGAAGATGAGATGTTCCGTGTTGAGTTTGAATCGCTATTCAATCTCAGATGCTTCCGATGTTTGGGAAGGACTGAAATGTGTAAACAGGAGCGTAGCGAACGGCTAATCGTCCCTGGTGCAAGAGTTCAGCTTGGGCCCCCCTTCCCTCAGTGCCTTGTGTGTCTTCTTATGTGGCACAAGGGTCTTTGGGCCCCCTCAGGCTCCTGGGCCCGGTAGCGACTGCTACCTCTGCACCCCCTATAGCTACGCCCATGTGTGTAAATAAGTATCTTGGAGATCTATCGATGCCATGTAGCTGTTCTCCTCTAATAGCAAGATCACTGATCGGATTGATTCCATTCTGAACTTCTTCTTGGCAATAGATTTGTTTAGGTACGTTAGATCTACTACTAGCCTCCACTTGTTTCCTGGTTTGGGTACCGGGAAGATTTCTGAATAAACGCCTTTACCTGCTTCCACATACGGAACAGGCTCCAATGCCGCTTTCTCTATGAATTCTTCTAGTAGATGAAGGATCACTGGATTTATAATGATGATGATTCATAAGAAATTGATCTGGAGGGAATTTTAGTAGTTATTTTCTTGTACATAAGATCAGTATTATAGTAGTAGGTTTATTCTTGTACATAGGAGCAGCATTATAGTAGTTATATTCTTGTACATAGGAGGCAGTATTATAGTAGTTATATTCTTGTACATAGGAGCAGTATTATAGTAGTTATATTCTTGTACATAGGAGGCAGTATTATAGTAGTTATATTCTTGTACATAGGAGCAGTATTATAGTAGTTATATTCTTGTACATAGGAGGCAGTATTATAGTAGTTATATTCTTGTACATAGGAGCAGTATTATAGTGGTTATATTCTTGTACATAGGAGGCAGTATTATAGTAGCTATATTAATGTACATAGGAGCAGTATTATAGTAGTTATAGTCTTGTACATAGGAACAGTATTTTAGTAGTTATATTCTTTGTCAATCATCTTTTTATTGAGCAAAAAGAAAGTAATGCACGTGCATCAGTGCAACAATAAAGGGCTCGCAGGCCCAAGTAGTGAAAGCATTCAGGACGATAAAACAGAAGACATGGCATATCTGCGGTCCAGGAAGGAGTCCCATATAGAAGAGACTGTGCTGTGGTATTGTTCTCTCAGCGAGCCGTGCAGTTACAGTCCTTGAAATACTGATAGTGCTTGAGGTAGTTACATAAACAATACAAACCAATTAACTAGTGAACAGAAAGGATATGCAAATCGGAACTTGGTCTCTAGGTGACACATGCGGGGCTGGCTAGGAGTATGATTGCAGCATGCGCTAGTGGACAAGGTTAACTAGGCGTCGGTGATGAGGTGTCAGCAACGTCAGAGGCAGGAGTAGGTGTTCATGACCTATATAATTTCCAAGAGGACCACAGGTTCTCAAACTTGGCATGTGTTCTGGCTTCCCAACTGGCCAGCTCCTCTAGACGGTATAATTGATCCACTTTGTGCCACCAATGGAGCAGGGTAGGAGGGTCAGGACTGAGCCACCTTTGTGGAATAAGTAACCTTGCGGCCTGAATCAGATGAGTGGCCAGGTTTCCTTTGGAGGGGAAAAGGCCGTGGAGGGAAGCCAGAGAAGGACCAACTCAGGGGTCAATTTGATATCAGAGCTGGTGATAGTGGAAATGGCCTTCGAGATCTCAGCCCAATATGGCTGTATTTTAGGGCAATACCAAAATATATGTGAAAGCGTTCCCTCTGCCTCCTTACACCTCCAACATTTATCATTAGCGCTAAGGCCACACAGGAAGAGTTGTTTGGGAGTTCTGTACCACTGGGTCAGGACTTTATACGAGTGTTCTTGCACTTTCACACAGCGCGAGAAACCATGTGAGTGTGAGTTCATGCGCAGAATGTCAGTTTCAGTAAATGACTTATTAAGTTCTGACTCCCACACTTTCAAGTATTGGGGCCTATCATTAGGCTTAGGAGCGTTTAGAGCTAAGTATAGCAATGAGATCAGTTTCCTACGTGGAGATTGTGAGGACAGTAATTTTTCAAACCAAGTGTGGGTAACAACTTGTTGATTCCTAGATATTAGGCTCTTGCCCACCGATCTACACTCGGCCCTGTCCAAGAAGTTGCAAGCGCCTATTAAGGACCGCAAGGGGTGGTCATCCGGTAGTTGACCCGCTGCCTCAGAGATAAAGTCTGCTGTGGAGAAGTCGCGTAACTTGCGCCAGACAGAAGGAGTATCAGTGGTCAAGGGTCTAACCGAAAAGGGAACCAAGTCTGCCGGCATGGCAGGAGAAGGGGTGTTCAGAATGCTACGATCCTTGTTCAGTTGCTGCATGACAAGGCACGTACCTTTAAGCAGCACATGCGTGTGTAAGGAGACAGAATTCAGGCCCCACAGTGCTGCCCTCTGTTGTTGTGTCAGTTGGAGCAGTTCTAGCTCAGTGCCTAGGGGTTGGCAGCTGTGGACGTGTAGTTGCATCCACCTCTTAAGGTGAATGGCTTTATAGTATAGGTGAAGGTCAGGCAGTGCAAAGCCGCCATGTATCTTGCGAAGGACCAATCTATTATGTGACAACCTTGCTCCTTTCCCACTCCAGAGGAAGATGGATAAGAGTCGTCTAACCTGCGTGAAAAACGAGGAGGGAAGGAAGACAGGCAGCATTTGCATGACGTAGAGGAGTTTAGGTACTATAAATGCCTTTAGCAGGTTCTTCCTCCCCATCCACGATGTGTAAGGTATGCGTAGTGTCCCAAGTTGCTGCTGTATCTCAGTAATCAGGGGCGAATAATTAAGACTAAACACCTGGTCCAGTGAGGCTGGTAATTTAATTCCCAGGTAGGAGATACTGGAGGTTTGCCATACAAAAGGGGTTGTGGTTTTCAAAGAAGCTATAGAGGCCCGAGGTGCTGAGATATTCATGGCCTCCGACTTAGTGTAGTTGACCTTATAATTAGATGCTTTGCCATACTGTTCAAAAAGTGACAAGAGATGCGGGAAGGCCTCGGCCGGGTTTGAGATCATAAGCAAAAGGTCATCAGCATACGCCACATTGATGTATTCAATGGAATCATTCTTGGCCCTAACTCCGCGGATATTCGGGTGATCTCTGATGGACTGCAGAAGCGTTTCCATCGCCAGGATATACAGAGCCGGAGACAAAGGGCAGCCCTGACGTGTGCCATTCGAGATGGAGAATGGCGGAGACAATGTACCATTGACTCTAATTTTGGCACTAGGCTCAGTATAAAGGGTCATGATTGCATCTTGAAACTGTCTCGGAATACCAAAGCGATGGAGGGTCTGCCTCAAAATTCCCATTTAACCCGGTCGAAGGCCTTCTCCGCATCCACACTCAAGAATGTCAAGGGAAGGCTTTTCTTCTTAGCCCATTGAATGGCGGTAAGCACTCTACACGAATTGTGGTTACCTTCCCTCCCAGGCACGAAACCTGCCTGGTCAGGGTGTATTAAGTGAGGTAAGAAGACACTAAGTCGAGAGGCCAGAAGCTTCGCCCAAATTTTAATATCCACGTTTAGGAGCGATATAGGCCTATAGCTGCCACATAATGAGGGATCCTTGCCTGGTTTCGGGAGGATGGTGACAATGGCTTCCAGAGATTGCTTATGTAGTTTGGCACCCGTAAGAAGTGCATTGCACCAGTCCACGAGGTGGGGATGAGAATTTTGGAGAATTTCTTATAATACCCTACTGGGAACCCGTCCGGGCCGGGGCTCTTCCCTAAGGGCATTGAGGCTAGTACTTTCTTTATTTCCTCTTCTGTGGCTGGAGCCAATAGCGTCTCCCCGTCTTCCAAAGAGAGTCGGGGCAACTTGAGAGGTTCGAGGAACCTCCCAATTGCGGCCTCATTCTGGGGATCAGTAGGTAGACCAGTATTGTCTAAGCCATACAAATTTTCATAGAATTTTTGAAATTCTCTAGCTATATCAGTCGTTTTGTGCAAAGATACCCCAGTGCTTGATTTATTGCAGGAAATGTACATTGAGTCTTTCCTCTGTTTTATAAGGGATGACATCAGTTTCGTGCCCTTGTCACCATGGGCAAAGAACCGAAACTGAGAATACCGATAAGCTCTAGCGTGGCAGAGATTAAGATGATCTTTTAATAGTGACCTCAGCTTTTGTAACTCAGTTTGAGTGGCCTGCGCCCTGGACCGCTTGTGAATAGCTTCCAGGTCTGCAATTTGTTGGATGAGGGAATGGAGTGTGTGTTGTCTCTCCCGCTTAAGTTTAGAGTCTAGTGCTATAAGTTCACCTCTCAGTACGGACTTATGCGTTTCCCATATTGTTGTAATTGGCATTCCGGGGGTGGAGTTCTCAGCAAAAAACCAGGAAAGTTTTTGGGACAGAGCCTCACAGGAGTCAGGTCTATCCAACAGGGTCTCATTA
This sequence comes from Bufotes viridis, assembly GCA_033119425.1. Taxonomy (NCBI): domain Eukaryota; kingdom Metazoa; phylum Chordata; class Amphibia; order Anura; family Bufonidae; genus Bufotes; species Bufotes viridis. Next base: position 44,256,015 of record CM065590.1, on the reverse strand, counting down.
AGTCTCCACTGTTTAGTTAATGAGGGTATGCTAGAAAAATGAATTACCACAGAGACAGACGCATGGTCTGAGACAGTGATAGGGTCAATCTTAGCCTGTTCTACCATGTCCACACAATTATCTGAAATAAAAAAGTAGTCTAGCCGTTTATGAGTGTTGTGTGCGGCTGAATAATAGGTGAAGTCTTTAGTTGTAGGGTTCACTAACCGCCAGGCGTCTATAAGATGTGCATCAGATAGGTTGTAGTTAATACTGCCGATTGCTGAGTGGGTTAGCTGGGATGAGCCGTCAGAAGTATCTAAGAAGGGGTTCAGCGGGACATTCAGGTCCCCACCCACCAGGCAGACCCCCTCAGCAAAGGCCTTTAGGCATTGTAATGTACTAATAATCCAGGATTTTTGACCTCTATTAGGGCTATATAGGCTGGCTAGTGTAACCTTCTGCGTCCCTATGACCCCTTGACAAGTACATAACGGCCCTCAGGGTCAGATTGCGTGGCCGTAGGGGTAAAGGGGACCCGCTTGCTAATGGCAATTCCCACCCCTCTTGTGGCCTTTTTAAAAGTGCTCAGAAACCATTGACTATAGTATCCTCTTTGGAGGGAGAGTACGCATGTGGATTTAAAGTGCAATTCTTGGAAAAAGCAGATGTCAGCGTGCAATTTCCTCAGGATGCGTATAACCTGCGATCTCTTCTGGGGACGTTGAAGCCTCTAACGTTAAATGAAGTACACTTAACTTTTAACATCATGTGCAAACATACTTAATAGAGCGAGTAACAGCAATATATGCGCGCCTAGAGACCATTTGAACCAAGGGAAAACAGAAAAAAAGAAAAACAACCAATAACATAATAAAGCCTGGAAAATCAACCAGGCAGAGGGTGAAGTTGTAGCAAGAGCAGTGAACATTATTTCAATGTGAACACTTAATATGGTAGGTATGCAAGACTTCACAACAGTGCGTTTACACCAGGTCCGTGCAGGGGTTGTCCTGATGCGAGGTGGGGGGAGAACAGTGGGTGAGAAAATCAATACCACCGGCGCCACCTACAGACCTGGGGAAACAGCACTATGGGTCTTTAACCCCTACAGAGTAATGGGGCATTAAGAGGAAGCAGATATAAGCAGACTAGCAAGCAATAACTAGCACTATATAAAACTAGTATCAATAAACAGACGATTTAAGTGCAGGAGACAACTATACTTGCGTACGGCTATATCAGAACTCGGGACAAGGCAGATACCGGGATATCGCCTCGCCTCCCGAGGCTATAGGTCCAACAGGTGAAGGCACTTTAGTAAGGACTTAACGGATCAAGTGTTCCTGGGTTTGGCGGCGCTCCGTTTCCGTGGGCCAGACAGGGACCAGGGTCGCATCTCAGGAAGAACTGGCAAAGGCACTCCAGTCTCGGCCGATGGCAGCCATGATGGAATATCGAGGGGGGTAGTCTTGAGGAGCTCCCACGCCGACGGTAGATCATTAGGGGACCGGATGGTGCATCTTCTCCCCTCCAGTGAAAAGGTGAGGCCGAAGGGGAATAGCCATTTATAGGGCACTTTCACACGCCGAAGCTGGTCAGTGAGGGGGCGCGGGGCTCTTCGCTTATTCAGCGTGGATGGCGCCAAATCCTGGAATAAGAGGACTTTGGAGCCCTCATAGGTGAGTTCTTTGTGTTCCCTCGCCGCCTTCAATATCGCAGCGGTATCAGTATATTTAAGAAGTCCGCAGACCACGTCCCTAGGATTTTCATTATCCTTCGGTTTCGGCCTCAACGAACGGTGGATGCGTTCAATCGCTATATCTGTCGCCCCGTCGTCTCCTAGGAGCATAGTGAATATGGCGGATGCTGCTCCTGGTAGAGCTTCATGGGCTATGTGCTCGGGCAGACCACGCAGGCGAATGTTTTTCCGCCTACTGCGGTTCTCCTGGTCTTCAGCTAACGCGTAAGCATTGTCCAAGGAAGCCAGGCAGGCAGCTGCATTATCTCCCAGGGTCTGTGCGTGGGTGAGGATAGCGGCTTGGTTGACTTCCAGCGTCTCGACCCGGTGACCCATGTGTTTTATGTCCGACTTAATTTCCTGGAGGTCATGTAGAACCGGAGCGAGAGCTGCTGACAGGAGCTGTTGACAGGGCCTGCTGTATAAATTGCCTAGAGATAGGCTCCGTGCTGGATGGGAGAGCTCCCACCATAAGGTCCATGCTTTCAGCTCCCTCTGAATCACGGGTCTCCTCCTCATGGTCAGGCGGCGCCATCTTGGCCGGGCCTCCCGTGGCTGCAGACGGTCGTCTGTTCAGGAATTTCTCCATATCCAGGGACCCTCGGTCAGGTCTAGAGGGGTCAGGCTTATCTTTGGGTATAAATCTGCCAATTTTTCCCATTCTCAGTAGGGTTTAGCTGCAAAATAAACCAGGTTGTAGGACAGCAAGGAGAGGAGCTCTCCTACATGCGACTGACTTGGTCGGCAGTCAGGCTCCGCCTATCTTTAGTAGTTATATTCTTGTACATAGGAGCAGTATTATAGGAAAAATACGTACCTGGGATTTTACTTTCCTTGAGTCCGGAGGCAGCACAGAATGGGTTAAGGTTATCATCCCTTGCCTGTAGGACCGCCCACCTAGTAAAATAAACCGATTAAACAAGTTAATCAATTAATACTCCATCCTATAAAAGGTTGCTCCTCCCCTAGTCCTATGTGTAATAAAAAAGACTCAGACAACAAAAGATAACATGCAAAAACAGGATTTATTTAGGGAGGGTATTGTTGTGCTGCCTCCGGACTCAAGGAAAGTAAAATCCCAGGTACGTATTTTTCCTTTCCCCTATCGTCCTCCGGCAGCACAGAATGGGATTTTTATATATCTCAAAGGGAGGGATCTTTGCTTAAGGCTGCAGACCTAACCCCAGTACCGAAGGCTGAGCTCCTGGCATTGACATCTAGACGGTAATGCTTCCCGAATGTTAGAGACGAGGACCAGGATGCAGCGTTACAGATGTCTTCAATGGGGACTTGAGCTGCCTTGGCCCAGGATGTTGCTGCTGCCCTCGTGGAGTGAGCCTTTAAGGGAAAAGGCGGAGGCAGACCCTCTAGGGAGTAAGCTTCCAGGATGGTGGATTTAATCCATCTGGCTAACGAGTCTCTGGATGGAACATGACCCTTCCTGGGACCGGCAAAGAGGACAAATAAGTTCTCCGTTCTCCTGAAAACCTTTGTCCTATCAAGATAAATCTGCAGAGCTCTTTTGACGTCAAGCGTATGTAGCAAGACTTGGTCTTCATCAGCCGGATCGGGAAAAAATACTGGAAGGAATGCTTCCCTATTCTTGTTGACCGCAGACGGGACTTTAGGCAGGAAGGCAGGTACAGTACGTAACAGAACCCCATCCGGACGGAAGCGTATATATGGAGATCTTGAGGACAAGGCTTGAAGTTCTCCTAACCTCTTTGCAGAGGTTATTGCTGTTAGGAAGAAGGCTTTATAAGATAACCATTTAATGTCCGCATCCTGTAGGGGCTCAAATGGTGCAGCTGTAAGATTTCTTAGTACTATAGAGAGGTCCCAGACTGGCATGGGATCCCTATGTACAGGCTTTAGTCTTCTCACGGCTTTGAAGAATCTACAAATTAGAGGGTGATGGAGAAATCTATTTCCCGTCATAGAATTAATGGCCGTCATATGGGCTTGCAGCGTATTTGGTTTTAGGCCTTTATGAAAACCATCTTGAAGAAATTGTAAGACAGAAGACACTTGCAGTTGTTCATGACCGGACTCAGACATCCAGGAATTGAGTTTGTTCCAGATTTTAGTGTACTTCTTGTTGGTGGCATCTTTACGGGAAGCCAGCAGCGTGTTGATAACTGACTCTGAAAGTCCCTCGGCCTTTAACTTAGATCTTTCAGCCTCCAAGCCGTCAGATGCAGACGTTCCAGGCTCTGGTGATAAAGGCCGTTCTGTAAGAGTAGATCCAGACGAAGAGGCAGTTTCCAGAATTCCCCCTTGGATAACTGAAGAAGGAGTGAGAACCATGATCTCCGAGGCCAGAAAGGAGCTATCACTATTATAAGTTGTGGTCTCTCTTCCATCACCTTCCGTAGGACCCTGGGTATTAGCGGAACAGGAGGGAATATGTAAGCGGAGAGATCCTTCCAGCTCATTGAAAAGGCATCCACCACCGTCGGTCTGTCCGCTGCTCTGAGGGAGCAGAACTTGCTCAACTTCTTGTTCCCTGCTGATGCCATAAGGTCCCAGGTTGGACATCCCCACCTGGCTGTGATGTCTTGAAACACTGAAGTATTCAGCTCCCACTCTGTCTGACTAATCGTCTTCCTGCTCAGAAGATCCGCTGTCGTATTCGAGCAGCCTCTGATATGTCAGATTGTCCGATCTGATTAGGACAGACTTCCCTGTTACATAGGTCCTGAACCGGAGCAGGGCTAGGAGGACTGCCTTCAACTCTCTGTAATTGGAAGACTGTATTTTGTCTCTGGAGGACCAGAGGCCCTGCACCCAGTGGTTCAAAAGATGTGCACCCCATCCTTGACCGGAAGCGTCCGTCGTTATGACTAAGGGGGAAATGAACTCAAAATTCTTCCCTCTCACAAGATTGTTGGTGTGACACCACCATTTTAGACTCTGGACTGTCAAGGGACTCTGTTTCATTCTTGCTCCAAGGCGGTAGCTGTTGCGTCGCCATGCATGAAGACAGTCTTGCTGAAGATCCCTGGTATGTATGCTCGCCCAGGGTAGCGCATCTGAGACTGCAGTCAGGTGACCCAGGGCTCTCATAACCCTGCGGATAGAGGGTGTATGAAGTGACATCCGGGTCTTCACCTCCTTTTTCAGGACCGTGACCTTGGGGGCAGGCAGGAACAATCTTATGGCAATAGTATCTATTTGGAAGCCTAGAAAAACCTTGGACGTTGTCGGCAGCAGGTCCGATTTCTTCCAATTCAGCAGGAACCCTACAGATTGAAAAACTCTTATCGTTTCTTCCAAGTGACGCTGAAGAAGACTTCTTGATTCCGCCGCGATTAGCCAGTCGTCTAAGTACGGGAAGATTTTAATCCCCTGCAACCGAAGATAGAATACAATGATGATGACTGTCTTTGTAAAGATTCTCGGAGCGGAACATAGGACGAACGGAAGGGCTTTAAAAGGGAAATGCATAGTTCCATTTTCTGTTCTTATGGCGATTCTTAAATACTTCCTTGATTGTGGATGAATGGGGACGTGCAGGTATGCATCTCTTAGGTCTAGTGACGACATGAATTGATTTTTTCTGAGAACCGCAGTAAAAGATCTGATGGTCTCCATCTTGAATCTTATCTTTTTCATGCAGCGATTTACAAAACGAAGGTCTATTCGCAATTTTTGCTTCTTTTGTGGTTGAGAGGTTTGAGCATCATGGTGACACCTGAAGCAGAGTTCCTGATCGAAATCATCTGGAAGCGGCTGTTCACACCCATTACATAATCTATGTTTGGACTTCCTGGTTCTCTTTTCACCCCTACTGGATGAGGTGGACATCTATGTGAAAAGAGAAAACATAGGATATGCATAAGTGGCCAGGTATATGTAGCGATAAATGAGGACCCCACATCCATCAGCTACCTTTATAATGCTGGAGCTCAGCTGCCTGGTACAAAAGGGGCACCGAGCTCCTCATGATCCACTCCATATATACTTAACTTTGCGCTCTATGGCGCGAACGGGCAGGCGGCGCGGGCGTGACGTCATCACGCCGCGCGTGCGTCTCATGATGCGTTCCATGCGAGAGACTGGAAGTGCAGGAGCCCCACTTCCTGTCGGGCATAGCGTACCGCCGCACTGGCCGAGCCCGCAGCTGAAGGGGGAGGGATGGCTTCAGCAATGCGCCAAGTGGATCGGAGTGGAGCCAGGGATCCACCGTGGCTATCCCCACTCATAGGCCTACAGAATCCTTGACCCAAGGAAAAAGGCCAGCCTGAATATCCTGAGAAAAAGGTGGGCACATCCTGTAGGAGGACATTAAAAAAACACATAGGACTAGGCAAGGAGCACCCTTTTATAGGATGGAGTATTAATTGATTAACTTGTTTAATTGGTTTATTTTACTAGGTGGGCGGTCCTACAGGCATGGGATAATAACCTTAACCCATTCTGTGCTGCCGGAGGACGATAGGGGAAAGTAGTTATATTCTTGTACATAGGAGCAGTATTATAGTAGTTATATTCTTGCACACAGGAGGCAGTATTATAGTAGTTATATTCTTGTACATAGGAGGCAGTATTATAGTAGTATATTCTTGTACACAGGAGCAGTATTATAGTAGTTATATTCTTGTACATAGGAGCAGTATTATAGTAGTTATTTTCTTGTACATAGGAGCAGTATTATAGTAGATATATTCTTGCACACAGGAGGCAGTATTATAGTAGTTATATTCTTGTACATAGGAGGCAGTATTATAGTAGTTATATTCTTGTACAGAGGAGCAGTATTATAGTAGTTATATTCTTGTACATAGGAGGAGTATTATAGTAATTATATTCTTGTACATAGGAGGCAGTATTATAGTAGTTATATTCTTGTACAGAGGAGCAGTATTATAGTAGTTATATTCTTATACATAGGAGCAGTATTATAGTAGTTATATTCTTGTACATAAGAGCAGTATTATAGTAGTTATATTCTTGTACATAGGAGCAGTATTATAGTAGTTATATTCTTGTACATAGGAGCAGTATTATAGTAGTTATATTCTTGTATATAGGAGCAGTATTATAGTAGTTATATTCTTGTACATAGGAGCAGTATTATCGTAGTTATATCCTTGTACATAGGGGAGCAGTATTATAGTAGTTATATTCTTGTACACAGGAGCAGTATTATAGTAGTTATATTCTTGTACATAGGAGGCAATATTATAGTAGTTATATTCTTGTACATAGAAGCAGTATTATAGTAGTTATATTCTTGTACATAGGAGCAGTAGTATAGCAGTTATATTCTTGTACATATGAGCAGTATAATAGTAGTTATATTATTTTACACAGGGAAGTATTACAGTAGTTTTATTTTAATGCATGGTGGTAGTATAATAGTAATGATATTCTTGTTCATTTCTTCGTGTAATTATGCCGCCAATCATCTGACAAACAAATGTACCTTTGTCAGGTGATTGCATCTTTTATGTGGCACTAGCAATAAAACTGTTTGGGGATGAACAATCATATAGATACATTGAGTGCTGCATGTTTTCGGCTGGTAGACTTAGACGTCAGTAGATCATTTGAGCTTTTGTTAGGGCGGTTTTTGTAGAGTGTGGAGTGCAGACACTGGAATGAAATGGGCTAGGATTAGAGCAGAGACAGCTTATATTGCTTATATTCTGCATGAACACCATTCTCACAAACCCACTCACATGTAGATGACATGAACCATAACTTTCAGACATACATTTTGTTTCTGTTTGTACAGCACAGAAAGATATTGAGGGTAGTTAAAGGGAAAAAAAATGAAAACCAAGTTTTAAAGTGAGTAAAGTGGTGTACACTGATAGAGAAACTAATTTCTCACAAGGACAATGATATCCAGAAGTTCAAATTACCTTTACAATACATGAGAAAACTGTCTACAGCCACCACTAGGGGGAGCTCAGTGCATATGTATTTATACAGTTACAATTGAACTAAATGGAAGCTGGAAAAATCTCTCTTATTATCTCAACCTAGTGGTGGCTAGAAGAAAATTAAGTGGATTTATATTGGGAAGTTAAAGAAGGAGATCCTCAGGATAGGTCATATCAGATGAGTGGGGGTCTGACAGCACAAACCCCCATGGATCAGCTGTTTTGGGAGCTAAACTGCGTACGCCAGAGCTGTAAGTAAAGTGGACGGAGTCTTTAGCCCACTGTATCATTTCTGGCTCCAGTGGCTGACCAAAACAGTTGATTGGTGGGGTCGTGGAGTGTCTGACCCCCACCATTTGATATTGATGATCTATCTTGAGGATAGGCCATCAATATCTAAGTACCGGAGAACCCTTATAAGCACAATGCTCCCCTCCCCCGGTCCCCATAGCAGTAAACGTATCTGCCTTCATGGTAGGTATGCAAAGAAAAAGGGGGTCAGTCAGCACATCCCTATGCACAGGTGCACACTGCCATGGCTTGAAACATACAGGAAAAAAGGGGGTTATGCAGCAGCACTCTGCAAACACAAATAATGTACAACAATGCCATAGAAAACATTCTGGTGCTAATGCTACCCTAGTTTTGCAAATGAGATGCTTGGCAAATTATTTTGTACAAAATTATTTGAGCCGGTCTGCCAAACGTCAAGGCGATCTCCATTAGACGGGTTCCTAACACTAAATCCTACCCTTCATGGTAGGTATGCCACTGTATACTATAGTACCAAGCACAAATAAAAATAATGTGGACTTTGGGTGAATAAATACAATCAGTGCACTGGAGTCCTGCCTCCTCTTGCTTTTTCTGTTGGATTGGTGGGATTCTGCATCTGGATCTCCTGGGAGGCTTGCACCCGTGTACCTTTCTTTCATCTCTGTGCTGTTTCACTTTTCATTTTTGTATTAGATAGATAGATATTACATAGATAGATAGATAGATAGATAGATAGATATTACATAGATAGATAGATAGATAGATAGATAGATAGATAGATAGATATACATCTGATGGTGAAGAACATATTGGTTCGTTCAGCTCTTTCACATACAAAAAGAACTTTATCAAACATACAATAATTTGCAATTACACCATGTATAATATGCTAATAGCGTAATTCCACAAACTACAGCTCTACATTCTTTTATCTTACTTAGGAGAGACCATCAATGTATGATCCATGGTGGACCTCCCACAATCAGCAGACTAAACCACTCACTGGCCCTTAAAGGTGGTGTTCAAATAGTAAATCCCTGTGTCATGTTCTGCCTCTTAGGACCTCACCCTTGGTTTAGCATAGTATATTAGGTTTGCTCTGAGGGTTCCCTTACTGCTCAATGTTTGCAAAAAATTATGGAGGGCAAGATGTTGTATGGGTTGAATACTTGTTTTACGGTGGATTCTAAGGTACAGGAATAAATGAGATTAAACAATGGCTAAGTGAATAAAAAGTTTACTTAACAGTGCTGAAAGACATATACTGAAAAGACATAAGATGCATATCACATACAGCATAAAGTACAGAAACAATCTCTTAACTTGCAATCAATGCACAAGCCTTGCTTCTGGCCAGCACCACAAAATGGTAAACTATAAGAAAAGTAATTCTCACAGAATTTTTCTTCTGAATTTATTTTATGTTATGTGTACAAACTTTTATATCTAGTCCTGTGCCCCCCTAAAAGGTCTCCAGTGTGCAGTACACATACACAGTGACCTCAGCCCTTAGGAATGTGGCCCTGTGCTAGCTATTGGTGATGGTCCTGTATCTGCTCATTACACTACCAAATAATAAGAGAAAGAACCACTAAAATTAAACCTTACAAATCAATACCATAAAAATATATTACTCTATCAGCCACCAAAAATGTGTGAACTTAGCGTCCCTTTAAGGTTATTCTCGATATGTCTGCCCTGGTCAGATGTGAAATCTGGGCCCTAGTTCTAGAAACAAATAATAGTACTGAACAGTCCCCCACGCTGCTCCAACAATCTGTAGAGGTTGTTACTGCTGGAACCCCCACTGATCAGAAGAACATGGGTTTCCAAGTACAGTGACTTCCGTGGGACTGACAGAGATAGTTGTGCTATCCCATAGAAGTGAATAGAGCAGCAGTCATGTAAGTGCCCTTCCACCACATTCGCATAGTGGACTCCCGTTCTTGTGGGAGCCCCAGCAGTCAGGCCCCTAATCATTATACATTTATCACCAAGACCTTTAAAGATCTTCCTTTAAAATCAGACCCAGTGTGAGCACTTTTATTTGGATACTATATAGCATGGTCATTAGTTTATTGTATGGTGCTATTATTAGGGTTTTATATGTCTATATTGAATTGCTACGGTGCTAGTTGTACTTCAATTTGGCACTTATTATTCAATATTTACTGCCTATGTTTGTCCACCTAGAAATTGAAGGCATTCCAGGGGCCTCTCCTAATTTTCATCTGCCCCTGGTGGAACTCAAACAGAACGTTGTACATGAACAGGTGGTCATCAACACAAGCCTTAAATACTGTAGGTTTTACAGGATTTATTATTGATGACCTATCCTTATGTTAGCCCATCAATGGCAGATTGGTGGGGGTTCAGCTCTTGGCAGCTGTAAGCATTTTAGGCACTGTCCCATTCACGCCAATAGAACAAAACTACAATATCCAGCATGGCTACTACTTTGCCCGTTATCTTGAGAGTATAGAGCACTATAAACAGTGAAGAGGCTACAAGACTTATTGGAGCCATGGCCCCTTTAAATAGCTGATCTGGAGATGGGGCAGCTGCCAAGAGTTAGGACCCTACCTATCTATGAATACAAAAATCCAGGAAAACCACTTCAGTAGGACATGGAGTTCTTACGTTGAACACTGTAGCCTCACACTGAATGAACCCATGGAGTTATTTACATGATAAACGACTTCTTCAGTTTGTCCCAATATCAGTCCAGATTAGTCAAGTAAATATATAGCATTATGTAAAGCAAAATATGAGATGACTTGGATGATCATAGATGTCCCTCTTCCATTCGAGATTGTAAAAGAGCAGGAAAATGTATGGTATCACGCCAAGAATTCCTCGTCATCCACTGACCATTGGTTTATCATATTCACGTTTCTATATATAGAATGACTTCATCAGGTAAATATGATTATTAAATTTAAACATTTTTATTTAGAGGTACTAAACTATCCATATGAATGTTATGGAGCAGGCGGCTGGGGAACATTGGCCAGTTTTTTGAATGAGCCAAGCCTGGAGATTAACATACCTGAAAGGATAGAGATGACCATAGATCCTGATAGATCATAAAAGCAACAGCAACAATAACCTCATAGTTTGAAAAATATTTTTTAACAGTTTAATATTTAGTAAGTTCATATGCATATCTGTATTCTGGCTAATGAGTAATGAGAGATCTACAGCCAAAACTTGATCAGTCAGCCAGTTTACTCTCATATTTGGTAGACGGCTCTAGAGTCAACAACACTGAGTAATTAGTCAATAACCACACTTTTCATATAATAACTTGCTACCATTATCCTCCAACTTTTCAACTCACTTGGCTATGGATTGATAAGAAACTTTTATATTAAAACATGATCTTGTATTTCGGTCGAAAGTGAGGTCAAGCCTGGAGATGAAACCTTGGCCAACTCCATGTCAATTCTAGCTAATGTTACTTCCAGGTTACATGCTTGACCTACCAACAATTAGGAGTTTACAAGGCATGATATAGTTCTTCGATGACCTCCTAAGAGGAAATAATGGGTCTATTTTTCTCTGACGATTGTTCAGACAGCTCCAAAAATCTCTTTCCTGCTTTGATCTCCTCTCTAACTACATTTCTAATCGTATCGGTGGTGAAGTAGTAGGTAAAGGGGTCAAGCACGGTGTTACAGCAGGCTGTCAGTAGAGTGATTCTGTAGGCCTCTTCCAGAATACAGTTTTCCGTGAACTGATAAATAAGCAATACCATATGATAGGGAAGGAAGCAAAGAAGAAAGATAGCTACATTGGTGGCCAACATACGGATCACTTTCACCTTGTTGATTAGTCCTTCTTGAACAACTTGACTTTGCTTCATTGACCTCAACATTGCCATTGAGCTTATGACTAGGACTCCAAGAGGAACTAAAAAGCCTATGCCAATAGCACCTATTGTGGGTCCTGTTGCAGCAACAATTTGAGGACGACCATAAAAACAAGAACTATTTGTTTCAGAGTTGTCGGAAACATTGTATATCACAACACAGGATGTTATATTGAGAAACCATACACCAACACAGATCCAACAGGCTTTTTGACGGAAGCGTCGAGATTGAAGAGGGAAGCAAACAGCCAGATACCGGTCAAAACTAATGCAGGTCAATAAGAAAATACTGCCATACATGTTGAGAAGGAGAAATGACCCGGTGATGTCACATATCCAGTTCTGTACACTTGTCTGTGAAGGTGATACCACATAGAAGTAGATTTTCAGTGGAATGGAGGAGACCAGTAGCAGGTCAGCCATGGCCAGGTTCTTCATGTAGACAATAGTGGGCGACCGTAGCTTATTCACGCAAAAAAACAAGAAGATGGCAATACTGTTCATGATAAACCCTATAGGTAATATTATAGAGTACCCAGTCAGGTACAGGACAGGGCTGACCAGCTTGCAGCTGTTGTTGGTGGTCATTTGTGGTGACCTTGATGACCTTCACCCCCAGAATAAGATGATTTCCTCCTTTTTGGAACAAACCTGGTATAAAAATGAAATAGAAAAATTATACTCTGTAGTTTGTTTCTAAATATGCCTAAAAGGGATTTCCAAATATTAATTTTGATTGCAGGGGTCCTGGGGTCCCCTGATAATCAGCAAGGGGGTGCACCACATCATCTGCTTACATGGGCAATTGTACCTTCACTATGATGAGGGGACTGCCACCATGTCATTTTTGGGGATCGCCTGGGACAGTTTCCATGGGTTGATAGCCACTGACTCCTTTTACTAGCTGGTTAGAGGAGATGTTAACAACCAGTGCACCATATGATCTTGAAACAAACACCTTAGCACCATCAGTGGGGACAACAGCAATTCTTCTGTGGTCACTTAAGTAAGCTTGGCATTTCATTATCTGTCTCTTCCAGCATAAACATCATTCTCTACTTTTAGACGTCAATATCAGGGAGAAAGTTTTATTATAAAAAAACCTAAAAATTTCAGGCATGTTCAGCTGTTAGTCCAATCCTCAAGTCCTCAACGTTGAGGAGCAGATGGACCTTTTGAACTTTGATTTCAAGTCTCTAGCTGTTAGCCCAATGCAACAACTGAACCAGTAACACCAGAGAGGTTTGAGACTTTGAGCAATTATTAAAGGAAGTTGGCACTTTGGAAAAACGCAAGACTATACATCTTTGACTAAAGCTCTTCTGAGAGTGGACCTGACAACATACCAATGGCCCTCAATATCCAAATAACCATGACAAGGAATGACTGTAAAGCCTCCCTTATATGTCAGTGTTCCATGCACGTGTGCTGTACATGTTCTCCACTGACAGCACATGCACCCATTCATTTAATGTGTGTATTCACACATCAGGTTTTTACCACGGTCCGTGGGGCCATGTTTTTAGCATGAAAGCATGCTCTATATTGTCCATCTATGGGTCCGTGAAAACAACAGATGCAACACGGATGCCATCTGTGTTTCACGGATCATTAGGAAGAGATGCTTTGAAAATTATTTTTCAACGGCACAGTGTCTGTAAAACAAGGACGACACACGGACAGCAAAACATGGACACGCGGATCCTTCACTGGCATCTTCCCGGAGGCATCACTGACCACCTATTCACAGATTTAATAATGGACATGGACGTATGAATGAGGCTTAAAGATGGCTTTTTTCCCCAGAAGGAGGTGGCGTAGCTATGAAACATTTTTGCCTTCTTATGTATCAAAATCAACCTATTACATGAGGTGTCCTCACTTTTTCCCATGACTTTAGATTAAAGGGTGTTTCTGCAAAGAAAGAGCCGAGTGGATCAGCTGCAGCTCTAGAGGAGCTCTAGACACTATCTCACTGCTGGACACAGACCAACCCTATCAAATAAAAAATTATGCACTTCTGCCTTGGTCTAACCCATGATCTAAAATCTACCCAACAAAAACCAGACCCTGCCCAGGACGGCTGCTACTGGCCATAAATGTATTTATTCATTTTGAGAACCTACAGTTCTCGGAGGTTAGAGAACGGTGACATTTCATCACAACCTTTCAACTCCTCTGTAACCCTTGTTTCCTCCATAAGATCTTTCATGTACCTCCTTTGAGGCGCCCACACAGTAATCACTCCACAGCAGAAATCTCACACTGAACGATTAATTTTATTTTCTTCTCAATAAAAATTTTAAAAAAATGCCTAAAACACAGACTAAATATGAAGGTATTAATGTAATACAAAGTGTTCATACAAAAGCATGCACAGGGGCTGGAAGGAGAGCAGGTGGAGATACTTACAGCCTACATGGAATGAGGAGTTAGGTCTAGAAGCCATAGGACAACCTCGTATACATCCACAATGACATAACTGTACATAGTCGGCAACCAACAACACAGGCATTACTCACCAGTGAGCTCCACGTCTGCCAGAGGAAGGCGCAAATGTAGAAATGTAAATGTCTCAAAGCTTCCTGTCGCTGACTTGCACAACAAATCTCTGACCTCAGCAAACGTCTGTGTGAGCAGACGAGTAATGTCTACGATAATCGCCACAAATTGCACTGAAAGTTTTTTTTACATTTCTTGGTCAACACTTTTTAAGTCTATTTGGATAGTTTTGAAAAATGCTGAGATAACGGGCGAGAAGTGCTAGAAATGCGCCAGTGAGGTGACGAGTAAATTCATGCTCTTCTAACAATATGGATAGACTTTCCCGACCAAGTGCCTAACATACATGAACACCAGTATTTTGTGTAGTAGTACAAAGAAAATACACATTATGATGTCATAGTACAGAGACAATACATAGTGATTTCACAGTACAGAGACAATACACAGTGATGTCACAGTACAGAGAAAATAAACACAGTGATGTCACAGTACAGGATAATAAACACAGTGATGTCACAGTACAGAGATAATAAACACAGTGATGTCACAGTACAGAGATAATAAACACAGTGATGTCACAGTACAGAGATAATAAACACAGCAATATCACAGTACAGAGATAATAAACACAGTGATGTCACAGTACAGAGATAGTACACACAGTGATGTCACAGTACAGGGATAATAAACACAGTGATGTCACAGAACAGAGATAATAAACACAGTGATGTCACAGAACAGAGATAATAAACACAGTGATGTCACAGTACAGAGATAATAAACACAGTAATGTCACAGTACAGGGATAATAAACACAGTGATGTCACAGTACAGGGATAATAAACACAGTGATGTCACAGTACAGAGATAATACACAAAGTGATGTCACAGTACAGGGATAATAAACACAGTGATGTCACAGTACAGGGATAATAACCACAGTGATGTCACAGTACAGAGATAATATACACAGTGATGTCACAGTACGGGGATAATAAACACAGTGATGTCACAGTGCAGAGATAATAAACACAGTGATGTCACAGTACAGAGATAATAAACACAGTGATGTCACAGTACAGGAATAATACATAGTGATTTCACAGTACATAGACAATACATAGTGATGTCACAGTACAGAGATAATAAACACAGTGATGTCACAGAACAGAGATAATAAACACAGTGATGTCACAGAACAGAGATAATAAATACAGTGATGTCAAAGTACAGAGATAATAAACACAGTGATGTCAAAGAGATAATAAACACAGTGATATCACAGTAAAGGGATAATAAATACAGTGATGTCACAGTACAAGGATAATAAACACAATGATGTCACAGTACAGAGATAATATACACTGTGAGGTCACAGTACAGGATAATAAACACAGTGATGTCACAGTACAGAGATAATACACACAGTGAGGTCACAGTACAGGATAATAAACACAGTGATGTCACAGTACAGAGATAATACACACAGTGATGTCACAGTACAGGAAAATAAACACAGTAATGTCACAGTACAGGGATAATAAACACAGTGATGTCACAGAACAGAGATAATAAATACAGTGATGTCACAGTACAAGGATAATAAACACAATGATGTCACAGTACAGAGATAATAAATACAGTGATGTCACAGTACAGGGATAATAACCACAGTGATGTCACAGAAAAGAGATATTAAACACAGTGATGTCACAGTACAGAGATAATATAAACTGTGAGGTCACAGTACAGGATAATAAACACAGTGATGTCACAGTACAGAGATAATACACACAGTGAGGTCACAGTACAGGATAATAAACACAGTGATGTCACAGTACAGAGATAATACACACAGTGATGTCACAGTACAGGAAAATAAACACAGTAATGTCACAGTACAGGGATAATAAACACAGTGATGTCACAGTACAGGGATAATAACCACAGTGATGTCACAGAACAGAGATAATAAACACAGTGATGTCACAGTACAGGGATAATAAACACAGTGATGTCACAGTACAGAGATAATAAATACAGTGATGTCACAGTACAGGGATAATAAACACAGTGATGTCACAGTACAGAGATAATATACACAGTGATGTCACAGTACAGAGATAATAAATACAGTGATGTCACAGTACAAGGATAATAAACACAGTGATGTCACAGTACAGGGATAATAAACACAGTAATGTCACAGTACAGGGATAATAAACACAGTGATGTCACAGTACAGGGATAATAAACACAGTGATGTCACAGGACAGAGATAATAAACACAGTGATGTCACAGTACAGAGATAATAAACACAGTGATGTCAAAGAGATAATAAACACAGTGATGTCACGGTGCAGGGATAATAAACACAGTGATGTCACAGTACATGTATTATAAACACAGTGATGTCACAGTAGACAGAAAATAAGCACAGTGATGTCACAGTGCAGAGATAATAAACACAGTGATGTCACAGTACAGAGAAAATAAACACAGTGATGTCACAGTACAGAGATAATAAACACAGTGATGTCACAGTACAGAGATAATAAACACAGTATTGTCACAGTACAGAGATAATAAACACAGTGATGTCACAGTACAGGGATAATAGACACAGTGATGTCACAGTACAGGGACAATAAACACAGTGATGTCACAGTACAGAGATAATAAACACAGCAATATCACAGTACAGAGATAATAAACACAGTGATGTCACAGTACAGAGATAATAAACACAGTGATGTCACAGTACAGAGATAATAAACACAGTGATGTCACAGTACAGGGATAATAAACACAGTGATGTCACAGTACAGAGCATAATAAACACAGTGATGTCACAGTACAGAGATAATAAACACAGTGATGTCACAGTACAGAGATAATAAACACAGTGATGTCACAGTACAGAGATAATAAACACAGTGATGTCACAGTACAGAGATAATAAACACAGTGATGTCACAGTACAGAGATAATAAACACAGTGATGTCACAGTACAGGGATAATAAACACAGTGATGTCACAGTACAGAGATAATAAACACAGTGATGTCACAGTACAGAGATAATAAACACAGTGATGTCACAGTACAGAGATAATAAACACAGTGATGTAACAGTACAGAGAAAATAAACACAGTGATGTCATAGTACAGAGATAATAAACACAGTGATGTCACAGTACAGAGATAATAAACACAGTAATGTCACAGTACAGGGATAATAAACACAGTGATGTCACAGTACAGAGATAATAAACACAGTGATGTCACAGTACAGAGATAATAAACACAGTGATGTCACAGTACAGAGATACTAAACACAGTGATGTCACAGTACAGTGATAATAAACACAGTGATGTCACAGTATAGAGATAATAAACACAGTGATGTTACAGTACAGAGATAAAAAACACAGTGATGTCACAGTACAGGGATAATAAACATAGTGATGTCACAGTACAGGGATAATAAACACAGTGATGTCACAGTACAGGGATAATAAACACAGTGATGTCACAGTACAGGGATAATAAACACAGTGATGTCACAGTACAGGGATAATAAACACAGTGATGTCACAGTACAGGGATAATAAACACAGTGATGTCACAGTACAGGGATAATACACACAGTGATGTCACAGTACAGGGATAATAAACACAGTGATGTCACAGTACAGAGATAATAAACACAGTGATGTCACAGTACAGGGATAATAAACACAGTGATGTCACAGTACAGGGATAATAAACACAGTGATGTCACAGTACAGAGATAATAAACACAGTGATGTCACAGTACAGGGATAATAAACACAGTGATGTCACAGTACAGGGATAATAAACACAGTGATGTCACAGTACAGGGATAATAAACACAGTGATGTCACAGTACAGGGATAATAAACACAGTGATGTCACAGTACAGGGATAATAAACACAGTGATGTCACAGTACAGGGATAATAAACACAGTGATGTCACAGTACAGGGATAATACACACAGTGATGTCACAGTACAGGGATAATAAAACACAGTGATGTCACAGTACAGAGATAATAAACACAGTGATGTCACAGTACAGGGATAATAAACACAGTGATGTCACAGTACAGGGATAATAAACACAGTGATGTCACAGTACAGAGATAATAAACACAGTGATGTGACAGTACAAGGATAACAAACACAGCGATGTCACAGTACAGGGATAATAAACACAGTGATGTCACAGTACAAGGATAATAAACACAGTGATGTCACAGTACAGAGATAATAAACACAGTGATGTCACAGTACAGAGATAATAAACACAGTAATGTCACAGTACAGGGATAATAAACACAGTGATGTCACAGTACAGAGATAATAAACACAGTGATGTCACAGTACAAGGATAATAAAAACATTGAAGTCACAGTACAGTTATAATAAACACAGTGATGTCACAGTACAGGGATTCTAAAAACATTGAAGTCACAGTACAGTCATAATAAACACAGTGATGTCACAGAACAGGCATAGCACACACAGTGATGTCACAGTCGAGATAACACAGTGATGTCACAGGACAGGGATAATATACACAGTGATGTCACAGGACAGGCATAATAAACACAGTGATGTAACAGGACAGAGATAATAAACACAGTGATGCCACAGTACAGGGATAATAAACACAATGATGTCACAGAACAGAGATAATACACACAGTGATGTCACAGTACAGGGATAATAAACACAGTGATGTCACAGGACAGAGATAATAAACACAATGATGTCACAGAACAGAGATAATAAACACAGTAATGTCACAGTACAGGGATAATAAACACAGTGATGTCACAGGACAGAGATAATAAACACAGTGATGTCACAAAACAGAGATAATAAACACAGTGACGTCACAGGACAGAGATAATAAACACAGTGATGTCACAGGACAGAGATAATAAACACAGTGATATCATAGTACAGAGATAATAAACACAGTGATGACACAGGACAGGAATAATATACATAGTCATGTCACGGGGCAGGGAGAATAAACACAGTGATGTCACAGTACAGGGATAATAGACACAGTGATGTCACAGTACAGGGATAATAAACACAGTTGTATCACAGTACAGGGATAATAAACATAGTGATGTCACCGGACAGAGATAATATACACAGTGATGTCACAGGACAGGGATAATATACACAGTGATGTCACAGGACAAAGATGATATACACAATGATGTCACAGAACAGAGATAATAAACACAGTGATGTCACAGTACAGGGATAATAAACACAGTGATGTCACAGTACAGAGATAACACAGTGATGTCACAGGACAGAGATAATATACACAGTGATGTCACAGGACAGGGATAATAAACACAGTGATGTTACAGTAGAGGAATAATAAACACAGTAATGTCACAGTACAGGGATAATAAACACAGTGATGTCACAGTAAAAGGATAATACACACAGTGATGTCACAGTACAGAGATAATAAACAGTACATGTCACAGTAGAGATAATAAACACAATGATGTCACAGAACAGAGATAATACACACAGTGATGTCACAGTACAGGGATAATAAACACAGTGATGTCACAGGACAGAGATAATAAACACAATGATGTCACAGAACAGAGATAACAAACACAGTGATGTCACAGGACAGAGATAATAAACACAATGATGTCACAGAACAGAGATAATACACACAGTGATGTCACAGTACAGGGATAATAAACACAGTGATGTCACAGGACAGAGATAATAAACACAATGATGTCACAAAACAGAGATAATACACACAGTGATCTCACAGTAGAGGAATATTAAACACAGTGATGTCACAGTACAGGGATAATAAACACAGTGATGTCACAGTACAGAGATAACACAGTGATGTCACAGGACAGAGATAATATACACAGTGATGTCACAGGACAGGGATAATAAACACAGTGATGTCACAGTACAGGGATAATACACACAGTGATGTCACAGGACAGGGATAAAAAACACAGTGATATTACAGTAGAGGAATAATAAACACAGTGATGTCACAGTACAGGGATAATAAACACAGTGATGTCACAGAACAGAGATAATACACACAGTGATGTCACAGTACAGGGATAATAAACACAGTGATGTCACAGGACAGAGATAATAAACACAATGATGTCACAAAACAGAGATAATACACACAGTGATCTCACAGTAGAGGAATATTAAACACAGTGATGTCACAGTACAGGGATAATAAACACAGTGAAGTCACAGGACAGAGATAATACACACAGTGATGTCACAGGACAGAGATAATACACACAGTGATGTCACAGTACAGGGATAATACACACAGTGATGTCACAGTACAGGGATAATACACACAGTGATGTCACAGTACAAGGATAATAAACACAGTGATATCATAGTACAGGGATAATAGACACAGTGATGACACAGGACAGGAATAATATACACAGTCATGTCATGGGGCAGGGAGAATAAACACAGTGATGTCACAGTACAGGGATAATAGACACAGTGATGTCACAGTACAGGGATAATAAACACAGTTGTATCACAGTACAGGGATAATAAACATAGTGATGTCACCGGACAGAGATAATATACACAGTGATGTCACAGGACAGGGATAATATACACAGTGATGTTACAGGACAGAGATAATAAACACAATGATGTCACAGAACAGAGATAATAAACACAGTGATGTCACAGTACAGAGATAATAAGCAGAGTGATGTCACAGTACAGAGATAACACAGTGATGTCACAGGACAGAGATAATATACACAGTGATTTCACAGTACAGGGATAATAAACACAGTGATCTCACAGTAGAGGAATAATAAACACAGTGATGTCACAGTACAGGGATAATAAACACAGTGATGTCACAGTACAGGGATAATACACACAGTGATGTCACAGTACAGAGATAATAAACAGTACATGTCACAGTAGAGATAATAAACACAGTGATGTCACAGTACAGTGATAATAAACACAGTGATGTCACAGTACAGAGATAATAAACACAGTGATGTCACAGTACAGGGATAATAAACACAGTGATGTCACAGTACAGGGATAATAAACACAGTGATGTCACAGTACAGAGATATCACAGGGATAATAAACACAGTGATGTCACAGTACAGGGATAATAAACACAATGATGTCACAGTACAGGGATAATAAATACAGATATGTCACAGTACAGGGATAACACTCACAGTGATGTCACAGTACAGGGATAATAAAAACAGTGATGTCACAGTACAGAGATAATAAACACAGTAATGTCACAGTACAGGGATTATAAAAACATTGAAGTCACAGTACAGTCATAATAAACACAGTGATGTCACAGTCGAGATAACACAGTGATGTCACAGTAGAGGGATAATAAACACAGTGATGTCACAGTACAGAGATAATAAACACAGTGATGTCACAGTACAGGGATAATAAACACAGTGATGTCACAGTACAGGGATAATAAATTCAGATATGTCACAGTACAGTGACAAAAAACACAGTAATGTCACAGTACAGAGATAATAAACACAGTGATGTCATAGTAGTGGGATAATAAACACAGTGATGTCACAGTACAGGGATAATAAACACAGTGATGTCACAGTACAGAGATATCACAGGGATAATAAACACAGTGATGTCACAGTACAGGGATAATAAACACAATGATGTCACAGTACAGGGATAATAAATACAGATATGTCACAGTACAGGGATAACACTCACAGTGATGTCACAGTACAGGGATAATAAAAACAGTGATGTCACAGTACAGAGATAATAAACACAGTAATGTCACAGTACAGGGATTATAAAAACATTGAAGTCACAGTACAGTCATAATAAACACAGTGATGTCACAGTCGAGATAACACAGTGATGTCACAGTAGATGGATAATAAACACAGTGATGTCACAGTACAGAGATAATAAACACAGTGATGTCACAGTACAGGGATAATAAACACAGTGATGTCACAGTACAGGGATAATAAATTCAGATATGTCACAGTACAGTGACAAAAAACACAGTAATGTCACAGTACAGAGATAATAAACACAGTGATGTCATAGTAGTGGGATAATAAACACAGTGATGTCACAGTACATAGATAATAAACACAGTGATGTCACAGGACAGGCATAATAAACACAGTGATGTCACAGGACAGGCATAATAAACACAGTGATGTCACAGTACAGGGATAATAAACACAGTGATGTCACAGTACATGGATAATATACACAGTGATGTCACAGTACATGGATAATAAACACAGTGATGTCACAGGACAGGCATAATAAACACAGTGATGTCACAGTACAGAGATAATAAACACTGTGATGTCACAGTACAGGGATAATAAACACAGTGATGTCACAGTACAGGATAATAAACACAGTGATGTCACAGTACATGGATAATAAACACAGTGATGTCACAGTACAGAGATAATACACACAGTGATGTCACAGTACAGGAATAATATACACAGTGATATCACAGTACATGTATAATAAACACAGTGATGTCACAGTACAGAGATAATAAACACAGTGATGTCACAATACAGAGATAATAAACACAGTGATGTCACAGTACAGGGATAATAAACACAGTGATGTCACAGTACAGGATAATAAACACAGTGATGTCACAGGAAGGACAGAGATAATAAACACAGTGATGTCACAGTACAGGGATAATAAACACAGTGATGTCACAGGACAGAGACAATAAACGCAGAGATGTCACAGTACAGAGATAATAAACACAGTGATGTCACAGTACAGAGATAATAAACACAGTGATGTCACAGTACAGAGATAATAAACACAGTGATGTCACAGTACAGAGATAATAAACACAGTGATGTCACAGTACAGAGATAATAAACACAGTGATGTCACAGTACAGTATAATAAACACAGTGATGTCACAGGACAGAGACAATAAACACAGTGATGTCACAGTACAGAGATAATAAACACAGTGATGTCACAGGACAGGGATAATAGTTATCCCTTGACTAATGTAAAAAAATGAAAATCAGATAGCACATGACAATCCCCTTCTTAGGGTACGTTCACACTAGCGGCAAGGAACTCCACACTTTTATTCCGGCCGCCTCTCGGAATGTTTGTTGTGCTGGCACCGGAACTCCATTATAGTCAATGGGGCCAGAGCGGTAGTCCAGGGGCACGTGTGCACTAGAAGCAGCATGGAACCGAAAGGCTGTTCACCGCCTCGGAACAGCCTTCCGGAGTTCCTTGCCGCTAGTGTGATACTAGCCTAACAAAGCTGGAACCAGCCCTGTACCTCACATGGATCCAGAGATCTCCACATTCACTGCTCTGCTAGATTTATATAAAGCTGGCAGCTCAAGGGGGCGTGTCTTTTCCCGCTCAGCTCAGGGGGTGTGTCCATATTTGCCCTATCACAGCTTAGGAGGCAGCTGAAAGATGAAACTGATCATGTGTGGCCGTCTCAATGAGCGGGTCAAATAAATAAGAAAAAACTAACAGCAGGTGGCGCTATACAGATACATTTTATTGAATAACTCAGGGGCTGTGCTAAATTTTTAATCACATGCAATTAGAAAAGTATTCAGATCCAGGGGCTTGTTTGAAAATTGTATTTTTCGGGGGACAATCCATTTGGGGGGGGGGGAATTTTCATGCGACACATCCACCAAGAGGCACTCACTAGAGAAGTCAGGCTTTCTGGAGTGTAGGCTTATATAATCTGCACCAGTTATACTCCAGCAGTGGGGACCATGACAGGACTTTTCCCACTGTAGTCACTGCGTCTCGAGCAGGGCCTGGAATGATTTGGGGCCTCCTGCAGCTGATACTAGAGCAGATAGATCTGTGCCTGCCTCTTCTGGTTTAATTTGTGGTCACATTACATCTAATTTCTTATAAATGGTTTCGTATGGAGGCGCATGTAACGTTACTGCACGGATGGTGTAATGACATTACAAGACAACCACAAAAACATTTCCTTGTGACCACACCGCCGATCTGATGTGTGAAAGAGCAATCATACACTGAACGGAAATATCACTCCTGCAGCCTTGGAGGGGAAGACATCTGCAGAGAGCGGCTACAAAGAGCGCCTCACACCCTGGAGGACCCCGAAAAAGACCAACGTTGTTGATGTGGTGGTTGATGTATATTTCCTTTGCTAGGCGTAGACTTGTCCAGAGATAACACTGGTGCCTCCCACACTCCTAAGACATGCTGATGGGGGATCTAGATTGTGAGACCCACTGCCGGGGACAGCAAGCGACGATAGTGTCTGTACGGGAGAAACATTTAAACAAAAATAAGATATCACTTGTATGTTTTTGGAAGGTGCTTAATGACTTTGATGGTTAACCACAAAACACTTCACATTTCTTATTAATTCTGCAGCATTTCCAATCATATGGTAATGACCTATAGAATCCATATCTATAGGGTACCAGTGATGGCTAACCTCTGACACTCCAGCTAGAGATGAGCGAATTTTTCAAAAATTCGATTCGGCCGCTTCGCCAAATTTTTTGAAAAAATTCGGTTTGATCACAATTTATTCGTGGCAAATCTCCTGGCTGCTGAGAGCCTTTATAGTGGTGTAGAACCTGTGCCTTGCAGTAACACGCATAGGGAGTCTGCTGTGGTGTGAGTCCGTATGACATGCAGATGACAGGCGTCGCTCTTAGAATCACTGTACACTTCACTTATTTGGGCAGTCACGGGGCCAAAACTAACCAAATAACTCAAGTGTGAACTCAGCCTTACAGGTCGATGTTAGCGCCAAGAAGAAGCGCACTCCGTTTACACCGTCGTCAGCGGATTCCACATAGATGTCTACAGAACCTGTTCATTAAACGGGTATACAAGTAGAGACCCCGACAGAGTGGAGAGGGTGTCAGCAGGGTGTCAGCAGTAAGTTTGTGTTGACGTCACTGATTATTTTGCCCTTCCTCTGATCTGTCAGAACAACCCCCAAAAAGTCCTGTGTGTTGAGCATCCGCCTTCACTCGGTCAGCATTTGGTCAGTAATCCATCAGCATTGCTAATGCCCAAAAAAAAAACTGGAGTGGATCCAAAACAGAGATGACATGTGAATGGAATATTTGCATGTCTTCTGTGTTTTGTACCCACTCCTGCTTTTGTCTACCAAATCATAAGCCAATTCTGATGGAACCATACAGGCCTTACAGCTGCTACACAGACAGGATCCGTTGTGCGTCTCATTTTTCCTTCCTTCTGACAGATCAGAAGAAGGGTTAAATAAATGATGATGTCAGCCAGGCCGAAAGGCAAAACAGTTGCCCAGTCATAAAGTGGGCAGGGTGGGAACAGCATGAGAAGTCCACAGAGTGGCCCTATGACATAGTGGTGAGGTGGAAGTGGCCCAATGACAGAGTCTGGTGGTGGTGGCAGCATCAGGAGGCCACAGAGTGTCAAGGTGACATACCGTGGAGGTGGCAGCAGCATGAGGAGACCACAGGGTGGTAAGTTGACATAGTTTGGAGGTGGCAGCAGCATGAGGAGACCACAGAGGGACAAAGTGACAGAGTGTGGAAGTGGCAGCAGCATCAGAAGGCCACAGAGTGGCAAGGTGTCATAGTGTGGAGGTGGCAGCAGCATGAGGAGCAGCAAGAGCAGCAGAGTGACCTGGTGACAGTGTGGAGGTGGCCGCAGCATGAGGAGACCACAGAGTGGCAAGGTGACATAGTGTGAAGATGGCAGCATCAGGAGACCACAGTGTGACAGAGTGGGGAGGTGTGTGGCAATAACAGTACCCGCTGACGATGGTGGGTGTAAGAAGGAGTAATTGGCATCAGATGTGTGGCATCAGGCGGGTGGCAGCATCAGAATAGTAGCTGAGGCAGGTAGCCAGAAGAAAGCAGTCTCTTTTGTCAAAGTGTTGGTGTGGCACCATGGATGATCTAGTCTGATGCATCAGGCATTGGTGGGTGGAAATTCTGGCTGATCCATGCCTGATTCATCTTGACAAAGGTCAGACTCTCCACATTTTGGGTGGACAGGTGAGTTGTTCTTGGGGTTACAAAGGCCCCCGCCGCACTATTGATGCCACGCTACTGGACAGGCAGGACAGCTTTTCCAGGGCAAACACTGCCAGTTGCAGCCACAAATCCAGTTTGGCTGCCCAGTTGTCCAGCGGATCTTTAATGTGGGGTGGCAGGGTGTTGTACACGTATGCCACCACCTGCTGGTTCAGGTCCTGCTCCAGGCCTAGCTGCTGCTGCTGGTGAGTAGTTTCTTCACTAGGCGGGTGAAAAAAGCTGCTCATCAGCAACTCTAGACTCAGTCTGCTGCTGATGGAGCTGGTACTGCTCCTGGCACCCGACCCCTCCACAGCAGCCATGGCAGTGGAACGTTAGTGCAGAGGGCCCCCCTGTTCAGACCTGCGAGAGGATAAACGATGGCACAGATAGGCAGCGGCCAACTGACTATATAGGATGTCTCTATAGTAGTTCAGTTTGTCCTCCCTCTCAGCTTGTGTAAAAAAGGCCTCCATTTTGGACCGGTAGTGAGGGTCCAACAAGGTGGAGAGCCAGAAGTCATCCCTCTGCCAAATGATGACAATTCGGTTGTCACTACGCAAGCAAGTGAGCATGCATCGGGCTATTTGTGTTAGTGACTCGGAGGGACTCCCTGCCTCCATCTCCACTGCATACTGCCACAGTGTGTCTGGGTCCTCTGTCTCGTCTTCCTCATCGCCCTGTAGCTCCTCTGGCTGCTCCTGCTCCTCCTCTCCTGTGTATAAAAACCACCCATTTCTCTACACATTGCTTGTGCTCCAATGCACTCCTCCTCCTCCAGTTAACCCCCCACAGGGCTCATGTGGCCATGAGATCTAGGTGCCATGTCTCCAGTGTCCTGACCAGCCAGATTTAATAGAAACTGTTCCAGGACAGGAAGCAGTGAAATTACATCGTTCATCCCGTAGTCCTGACGACTGACAAATAACGTGGCCTCCTCAAAGGGCCTGAGCAAGCGGCAGGTGTCACGAATTTGCTGCCACTGGCTGACATCGAAATTACACGGTGCTCCTACTTGGATATTCTTGGACCCCAGACGTGGTGTAGTCTGAAGCAAGTGCAAAAAGGGTTGGTGAACTTGGGTGATGAATAAGCAGAATAAATGTCCAGACTTTGTAGTGACGTTGAACACAGCTTTACTTGGCATAAACGGTAATCCAAACAGTTTCCAAACTTTATCTTGGTTATCAGCAGGTATTGGCTTATCTGACAGGCAAACACTTCTGAAACAATCTCAGCCCTGCTATGCGGTAGCTCTCTCAGCACTGCTTTGCTGGCGGAGTAAATAGGAATCTCTTCCTCTTCTACTGGAACTTAGCTATCTGTAGTCTGTCTCTTACTTTATCTTTAATCCTAGGAATTTCTTCCTGGCATCAAGCTCTCTTAGCTTGGGATTAAGGCAATGCAAGCCCAGGAGGGGACAAGAAACCATAAAAGACTTTTGCAAGCATGGCCTGCAGGCCCAGCAAAGCAGACAGTGCTCTTCTGGCGGACTCACAACCTCTCCCCAAGATGGAGTAGGTTAGACTGACTCAGACTAACTAACCTCCTCCCTCTCTAGAAGGTTCCTCTCCAGAGAAACTAGCGCTGCACAGATTTGCTGCCACTTGCTGGTGAACCAGGCACATTACATGTAAAACAGTAGTTGATAAGAAATGCATACACACATTGCAGGAAATGGCAATAAATATATATAAGATGACACAGGATCACATATTACAGATAGTGGGGGTACAAAAGGAGATGGAAATGGCACTCTGGGTCATTACATTACCCGGCACTTAAGAGGCAAGCCACCCTCGGCTTGTGTGTAGGGTATATACAAATATAAATACCAATATGCTCTAAGGGTACCGAATGAATATAAAGTGCTGCAATACAGACATATGTTACCATCCGATATAGCGACGGCAATGGCTACCACAAGGTCTCTCTGCCCCTATAAGTAGGGTGTCCTTTAACAGTTTCCCTCTCAGGTATAACCAGAGAAGCAAATGATGTGCACAGAGCGCTCATTCCTGACTTTACTCTGTGTATTCTGGCCACGAAACACCAAAGAAAGCGCGGGGGTGTCTTTTTTCTGTAGTCCCACCACTATGCAATGAAACACCCGCAAACAGAAGGATGGCTTTATCCTGTATTCACTTGTAACAACAAGGCCTAATTATGCTTTACGCTTCGTCACCTTGATGAATGAAACGGGTAGCTACAACATTTTCCTTAAGGTGGCATGCAAGGCCTTAGGACATACTTAACCTTAGCTAAACACAAGGGGCAACTTAGGAGGAGGAGCCGGTATTCTCCCTTCTCTCCATGAGAACTATTTCCTCAACGTACACAGATTAGCAGCAGCAGGTCCCCCTTGACGGTGTTAGGTCTGCTTGGCACATAGCCACTTGGTCTAGAAGCATTAGTTTTACATGTACTTGGCTAAGCACACAACCACTTGGTTTAGAACCATTAGTTTTGATTGTACTCAGAGGCGATCCATATTAAGCAATAAAGAGCTAGGCCTGCTTGGAACATACCAGACGCACTCAGAGGCAGTCCATAATACTAAGCAATACATAAAGTGCTTACTATCTGATGACCCGAAATAAAGTGCAAACATAATCCATACAACAGTGCATTTGAAATCACATTGCTGCTCCTGAAAGAGAATGCACAGTGGGCACAACACTTGAACGTTGCTGAAAAAAAGTTAGTGCAAATTTTAATAAGGCACATTTTTAATGCAATTAAATTAAGAACAGTAGAGTCTCTTTCTTCTGTGAAAGTGCACAGAAAGGCAACTTTAAGTGCACCCAAAGTCCTTTGTAATCCCTGGGAACAGTAATGTCATTAGTTGTGATCCAAATGAGGTAGTATTTGTAATCCAAAAAGGGCACAAAGTCATTTGTAATCCACATGGGTAGTTTTCCTCACAGCACGAGGTCTCCCCTGGGAAGGAGTAGCAGTAGTAGTAGGCCGAGAGATTTCTGTAGTGTCAGTGATAATGGCCACAGACTTGCTGTTTTCTGGTCCTGCTACTCCAGTAGTCAGGGGCAATGGTGGTAACCTTCACCTGGCAGATGGCCCGCTGCTCCCTACCGGAGGGACTGGAAGTCTTCTTCGCTATTGTTGCAGCGGTTGAAAGTCTCTAGTGGCAATGACAATGGCCACAGTCCTTCTCTGACCCCATTAATGTAATAGTTAAAGGCATGATGCATATGGCTGCAGCTGATTGATCACTGCGGTCTAAGCGGGCGCTATCTTCGCTGCCAGACATGGCAAGCCAAAAAATGCTTTAGAACATATAACTGCACCGCACAAGGGCAAATAAGACATATAAATATTTCCTTGTAATAAACCCTGTTAATGGCTGTATCAAACAGCACTGGCACCCCAAAAACAAGAACGGTTTGCTGGAATTACAGAGCTGTATAATGGTAATTTGGATCCCCAGTCAGTGCAGCAAGGTGTAATAGGATTGTTCCTATTACCCAGGCTGTATCCTCCCCTACTGAACCCTGTTCTACATAAATGCTGCGGAATGATTCCTTCCTATTAGAGTTGAGCGAACTACTATTTTTAGTTCGGCGTCCAAAGTTCAGGTTCGGGATATTGTAGCATCCCGTTATGGATTCCGCTACCGCGGACCATAACGGCATTTGGAATCCATAAGGGGCTGCTTCAATGAACCCGAACCTTGGACAACCCTAAGGACCTGGGGTGACGTCACCGTCATGTGATCAGTGCAGGGGGCGTGGCTCAGTACTGGATCACCTCTTATCCAATCCAGTGCTGATCACCTCTTATCCAATCCAGTGCTGAGCCACGCCCCCTGCACTGATCACATGACAGTGACGTCACCCCAGGTCCTTAGGGTTGTCCAAGGTTCGGGTTCATTGAAGCAGCCACTTATGGATTCCAAATGCCGTTATGGTCCGCGGTAGCGGAATCCATACCGGGATGCTACGATAACCCCAACCCGAACTTTGGACGCCGAACTAAAAATAGAAGTTCGCTCAACTCTACTCCCTATCCTTTCCCTGCACCTTGAATAATCTTTCCCTGCACTTGTAAATAGTTTTTTTAGCACAATGAAGTTTTTTCTAGCACTGTCCCTAGTGCCTGCTGACGTCTCTCCCTGCTTTAAGTACACTGGTAAATGGCTGAATCCAAGATGGCTGAGGGTATTTATAGGGCTGTGACATCACAGGGCTGGCTGCTGATTGGCTGCATGCATGGCATTATGGGTGATCCAGCCTTACGTGCAGCAGCCATTTTAGGAAAAAATGCGATTAACGATTCACGAAGCGTGAGGAAATTCGGATTTGATGTGAATCAAATTTTTCCTGAAATTCGGATCGAATTCCACTTCGTCAGATTCGATTCGCTCATCTCTAACTCCAGATGCGGTTAAACTACAACTCCCAGCATGCTCCATTCATTTCTGTGGTATTCTGAGAACAGCCAAGCAAGTGTGCATCTTGGGAGTCATAGTTTTATCACAGCTGGAGTGCCGGAGGTTAGCCATCACAGGGGTAAGCCATGGACCCTTTAAACGGCGGTGCACACCTGATCGGGGGATGGAGCATTCTGTGAAACTTCTCTGCACGCCACTCCATTCACAAAATGCAATTTAATTTTTGGGGATATGGTGGAACCTATAGTGCCTTGAAAAAGTATTCATACCCCTTGAACATTTCCATGTTACACCCACAAACTTAAATGTATTTTATTGGGATTGTATGTGATAGACCGACACAAAGCAGAGAGTATGTGTGAAGTGAAAAGAAAATCAACGTGTTTTTCAAAACATTTAATAAATAAAAATCTGGAAGGTGTGGTGTGCATTTGTATTCAGCCCCCCTGAGTCAGTACTTTGTAGGACCACCTCACTGGAGTTACAGCTGCAGTCTTTTGGGAATGTCTCTACCAGCTTTGTACATCTACATTTTGCCCTTTCTTCTTTGTACAATAGCTCGCGCTCAGTCAGATTGGATGGAGAGCGTCTGTGAGCAGCAGTTTTCAGGTCATGTCACAGATTCTCAATGGGATTTAGGTCTGGACTGTGACTGGACGATTCTAACACATGGATATGATTTGATCTAAGCCATTCCCTTGTAGCTCTGGCTAGATGTTTGGGGTTGTTGTCCTGGTGGAAGGTGAAACTCCGTATCATGGTTGATATGGCAGGTATCAGACGTGCGGTGCAAAGGAGAGGGAAGATGAGTACCCTACCACTAGGGAGAGGGAGGAGTGGTGACCCCTAACTCACCTAGCACTGGCACCTGGCTGCCCTGACATCCCTAGACGGGCTGGTAACCCGGACGCCGATCACGTGCCTCGTCCCTGGCTTACCCTGAAATAAGCCCTAGGTAGTGAGTAGGGCGGTGGGAGCACTAGTCCTCACCACTGACACCTAGGGTAACAACAGGGAGAGGACAAACAACACTAACACCACAAACAATCCCCGAAGAGAGACAACAAACAGGAGGGAACCGGAGATCCGACAGCACCAGTTCCAAGCGTACCAACAGCTCCAAATTCACCAGAGGTCAGAAGATCTGGAAAGAAGGTCTATATCTGGCAACAAGGGAAGCAGAAAGGGAGAATATATAGTAGCTGGGAGTGGCCGACAGAGATCGGCTGAAAGGAAAAGCTACTGATTCCTAACGGGGACAAAAAGGATTGCAAACCTAAGCAGGAAAACCTGGACAGAATCCATTCCCACCACTAGGTCATGCAGCGATCTCCTTAAACCGAATGAGTAGCCACCCGCTACTGACCTTCTGACCTCAGACACAACACGGTCAGCGATAGGTGGTAATACTCTCGTGATACTCCGCCCCAGTCTCAAATTTTTTGCAGTATCTACCAAGTTTTCCTCCAGGATTGCCTTGTATTTAGCTCCAACCATCTTCAAATCAGCTCTGACCAGCTTCCCTGTTCCTCCTGAAGTAAAGCTTCCCCACAGCATGATGCTGCCACTACCATGTTTCACAGTGGGGATGGTGTGCTCAGGGTGATGTGCAGTGCTAGTTTTAGGCCATAAAGTTCAACTTTGGTCTCATCTGACCAGGGCATCTTTTTCCACGCGTTTTCTGTGTCTCCTACATAGCTGTACAGATTTGTGGAGTAAACGACTAATAGTTGTCCTGTGGACAGATTCTCCCACCTGAGCTGTGGATCTTTGCGGCTCCTCCAGAGTGACCATGGACCTCTTCTTGGCTACTTCCCTAATTAGTTCTCTCCTTGCCTGGGCTGTCAGTTTAGATGGACTGCCCATGTCTTGGTAGTTTTGCATTTGTGACATTCCATTTTGGATAATGGAATAAAGTGCTCCGTGAAATGTTCAGAGCGGGATATTTTTTTATAATCTAGGTGCTACACTTCTCCACAACTTTATCCCTGACCTGTCTGGTGTGTTCCTTGGTTTTCATGATGCCGTTTGATCACTAATGTTCTCTAAAAACCTCTGAGGCCTTCACAGAACAGCAGTAGTTATACTGAGAATAAATTACACACAGGTGGACTCTAATTACTAATTAGGTGAGTTCTGAAGGCAATTGGTCACACTGGATTTTATTTAGGGGTATCAGAGTACAGGGGGCTGGATACAAATGCACGCCACACTTTTCAGATTTGTATTTATTAAAAATTATGAAAGCCATGTATTTTTTTCTTCTCACTTTACACATACTCTCTACTTTATGTTCATCTATAACATAAAATCCCCACAAAATACATTTAAGTTTGTGGGTGTAAAGCGAAAAAATGTGTAAAAGTTCCAAGGGTATGAATACTTTTTCAAGGCACTGTATATTTATTGTTATCCTGGTTTACGTCTTACATCTAAGGATCACATTTAAAGATTGATGTAGTCACAGAAATTTCTCTCTGTTACAAAAATTCTAGCTTGTAGAGAAGAGTTTGCTTGCCTGTTTTTGGACCTTCTTAGTATTTGTGGCTACTTTACATAGCAAACTGGAGCAGCTGGACAGGAAGAGGAGAAGTGGGTGCAGCAAGTTGTGTAGCAGATCAGAACCAGCCAAAAGTGGAGACCTTGGAGTGTTTGAAGCTCTTATGGACAGGGACCTTTCCTCTGTAGAGTGTAAGCTCTTATGGGCAGGGACCTTTCTCCTGTAGAGTGTAAGCTCTTATGGGCAGGACCTCTCTCCTGGAGAGTGTAAGCTCTTATGGGCAGGGACCTCTCTCCTGTAGAGTGTAAGCTCTTATGGGCAGGGACCTTTCTCCTGTAGAGTGTAAGCTCTTATGGGCAGGACCTCTCTTCTGAAGAGTGTAAGCTCTTATGGTCAGGGACATCTCTCCTGTAGAGTGTAAGCTCTTATGGTCAGGGACATCTCTCCTGTAGAGAGTAAGCTCTTATGGGCACGGACCTTTCTTCTGTAGATCGTAAGCTCCTATGGTCAGGGACCTCTTTCCTGTAGAGTGTAAGCTCTTATGGACAGGGACATCTCTCCCGTAGAGTGTAAGCTCTTAAGGTCAGGAAACTCTCCTGTAGAGTGTAAGCTCATATGGGCAGGGACCTCTCTCCTGTAGAGTGTAAGCTCTTATGGGCAGGACCTCTCTCCTGTGAGTGTAAGCTCTTATGGGCAGGAACCTCTCTTCTGTAGAGTGTAGCTCTTATGATCAGGGACCTCTCTTCTGTAGAGTGTAAGCTCTTTTGGACAGGGACCTTTCTCCTGTAGAGTGTAAGCTCTTATGGGCAGAGACCTCTCTTCTGTAGAGTGTAAGCTCTTATGGGCAGTTACCTCTCTCCTGTAGAGTGTAAGCTCTTATGGGCAGGGACCTCTCTTCTGTAGAGTGTAAGCTCTTATGGTCAGGGACGTTTCTCCTGTAGAGTGTAAGCTCCTATGGTCAGGGACATCTCTCCTGTAGAGTGTAAGCTCTTATGGTCAGGGACATCTCTCCTGTAGAGTGTAAGCTCTTATGGACAGGGACATCTCTCCCGTAGAGTGTAAGCTCTTAAGGTCAGGAAACTCTCCTGTAGAGTGTAAGCTCTTATGGGCAGGGACCTCTCTCTTGTAGAGTGTAAGCTCATGGTCAGGACCTCTCTTCTGAAGAGTGTAAGCTCTTATGGTCAGGGACATCTCTCCTGTAGAGTGTAAGCTCTTATGGACAGGGACCTCTCTCCTGTAGAGTGTAAGCTCTTATGGTCAGGACCTCTCTTCTGAAGAGTGTAAGCTCTTATGGTCAGGGACATCTCTCCTGTAGAGTGTAAGCTCTTATGGACAGGGACCTTTCTCCTGTAGAGTGTAAGCTCTTATGGGCAGGGACCTCTCTTCTGTAGAGTGTAAGCTCTTATGGTCAGGGACATCTCTCCTGGAGAGTGTAAGCTCTTATGGGCAGGGACCTCTCTTCTGTAGATCGTAAGCTCTTATGGTCAGGGACATCTCTCCTGTAGAGTGTAAGCTCTTATGGACAGGGACCTTTCTTCTGTAGAGTGTAAGCTCTTATGGTCAGGGACCTCTCTCCTGTAGAGTGTAAGCTCTTATGGTCAGGGACATCTCTTCTGCAGAGTGTAAGCTCTTATGGGCAGGGACCTCTCTTCTGTACAGTGTAAGCTCCTATGGTCAGGGACCTCTTTCCTGTAGAGTGTAAGCTCCTATGGTCAGGGACATCTCTTCCGTAGAGTGTAAGCTCTTATGGACAGGGACCTTTCTCCTGTAGAGTGTAAGCTGTTATGGGCAGAGACCTCTCTCCTGTAGAGTGTAAGCTCTTAAGGTCAGGAAACTCTCCTGTAGAGTGTAAGCTCTTATGATCAGGGACCTCTCTCCTGCAGGTTATAAGCTCTTATGGGCAGGAAGCTCTCTCATGTAGAGTGTAAGCTCTTATGGGCAGGGTCCTCTCTCCTGCAGGATATAAGCTCTTATGGGCAGGGACCTCTCTCCTGTAGAGTGTAAGCTCTTAAGGTCAGGAAACTCTCCTGTAGAGTGTAAGCTCTTAAGGTCAGGAACCTCTCTTCTGTAGAGTGTAAGCTCTTAAGGTCAGGAACCTCTCTTCTGTAGAGTGTAAGCTCTTAAGGTCAGGAACCTCTCTTCTGTAGTGTAAGCTCTTATGGGCAGGACCTCTCTTCTGTAGAGTGTAAGCTCCTATGGTCAGGGACCTCTGTCCTGTAGAGTGTAAGCTCTTATGATCAGGGACCTCTCTTCTGTAGTGTAAGCTCTTATGGGCAGGGACCTCTCTCCTGTAGAGTGTAAGCTCTTATGGGCAGGGACCTCTCTCCTGTAGAGTGTAAGCTCTTATGGGCAGGGACCTTTCTCCTGTAGAGTGTAAGCTCTTATGGGCAGGACCTCTCTCCTATAGAGTGCAAGCTCTTATGGTCAGGGACATCTCTCCTGTAGAGTGTAAGCTCTTATGGTCAGGGACATCTCTCCTGTAGAGTGTAAGCTCTTATGGACAGGGACCTCTCTTCTGTAGAGTGTAAGCTCTTAATGTCAGGAACCTTTCTCCTGTACAGTGTAAGCTCTTATGTTCAGGGACCTCTCTTCTGTAGATCGTAAGCTCCTATGGTCAGGAAACTCTCCTGTAGAGTGTAAGATCTTATGATCAGGGACCTCTCTCCTGCAGGTTATAAGCTCTTATGGGCAGGGACATCTCTCCTGTAGAGTGTAAGCTCTTATAGACAGGGACCTCTCTTCTGTAGAGTGTAAGCTCCTATGGTCAGGGACCTTTTTTCTGTAGAGTGTAATCTCTTATGGGCAGGTACCTCTCTCCTGTAGAGTGTAAGCTCTTATGGGCAAAGACCTCTCTTCTGTAGAGTGTAAGCTCTTATGGGCAGGGTCCTCCCTCCTGTAGAGTGTAAGATCTTAAGGTTTGGAACCTCTCTCCTGTAGAGTGTAAGCTCTTAAGGTCAGGAAACTCTCCTGTAGAGTGTAAGCTCTTATGGGCAGGGACCTCTCTTCTGTACAGTGTAAGCTCCTATGGTCAGGGACCTCTTTCCTGTAGAGTGTAAGCTCCTATGGTCAGGGACATCTCTTCCGTAGAGTGTAAGCTCTTATGGGCAGGGACCTTTCTCCTGTAGAGTGTAAGCTCTTATGGTCAGGGACATCTCTCCTGTAGAGTGTAAGCTCTTATGGTCAGAGACATCTCTCCTGTAGAGTGTAAGCTCTTATGGACAGGGACCTCTCTTCTGTAGAGTGTAAGCTCTTATGGTCAGGGACCTCTGTCCTGTAGAGTGTAAGCTCTTATGGTCAGGGACATCTCTCCTGTAGAGTGTAAGCTCTTAAGGTCAGGAACCTCTCTCCTGTACAGTGTAAGCTCTTATGATCAGGGACCTCTCTCCTGCAGGTTATAAGCTCTTATGGGCAGGAATCTCTCTTCTGTGGAGTGTAAGCTCTTAAGGTCAGGAACCTCTCTTCTGTAGAGTGTAAGCTCTTATGATCAGGGACCTCTCTTCTGTAGAGTGTAAGCTCTTGGGCAGGGACCTCTCTCACGTAGAGTGTAAGCTCTTAAGAGCAGGGACCTCTCTCCTGCAGAGTGTAAGCTCTTATGGGCAGGACCTCTCTCCTGCAGAGTGTAAGCTCTTAAGGTCAGGACCTCTCTTCTGTAGAGTGTAAGCTCATATGATCAGGGACCTCTCTTCTGTAGAGTGTAAGCTCTTATGGACAGGGACCTTTCTCCTGTAGAGTGTAAGCTCTTATGGGCAGAGACCTCTCTTCTGTAGAGTGTAAGCTCTTATGGGCAGGGACCTCTCTCCTGTAGAGTGTAAGCTCTTAAGGTCAGGAAACTCTCCTGTAGAGTGTAAGCTCTTATGGGCAGGGACCTCTCTCCTGTAGAGTGTAAGCTCTTATGGTCAGGACCTCTCTTCTGTAGAGTGTAAGCTTTTATGGTCAGGGACATCTCTTCTGTAGAGTGTAAGCTCTTATGGTCAGGGACATCTCTCCTGGAGAGTGTAAGCTCTTATGGGCAGGGACCGCTCTTCTGTAGATCGTAAGCTCTTATGGTCAGGGACATCTCTCCTGTAGAGTGTAAGCTCTTATGGTCAGGGACATCTCTCCTGTAGAGTGTAAGCTCTTATGGACAGGGACCTCTCTTCTGTAGATTGTAAGCTCTTATGGTCAGGGACATCTCTCCCGTAGAGTGTAAGCTCTTATGGACAGGGACCTATCTCCTGTAGAGTGTAAGCTCTTATGGGCAGGGACCTCTCTTCTGTAGAGTGTAAGCTCTTATGGTCAGGGACATCTCTCCTGGAGAGTGTAAGCTCTTATGGACAGGGACCTCTTTCCTGTAGAGTGTAAGCTCTTATGGTCAGGGACATCTCTCCTGTAGAGTGTAAGCTCTTATGGTCAGGGACATCTCTCCTGTAGAGTGTAAGCTCTTATGGTCAGGGACATCTCTCCTGGAGAGTGTAAGCTCTTATGGACAGGGACCTCTTTCCTGTAGAGTGTAAGCTCTTATGGTCAGGGACCTCTCCCCTGTAGAGTGTAAGCTCTTATGGTCAGGGACCTCTTTCCTGTAGAGTGTAAGCTCTTAAGGTCAGGAAACTCTCCTGTAGAGTGTAAGCTCTTATGATCAGGTACCTCTCTCCTGCAGGTTATAAGCTCTTATGGGCAGGGACCTCTCTCCTGTAGAGTGTAAGCTCTTATGGGCAGGAACCTCTCTCCTGTAGAGTGTAAGCTCTTAAGGTCAGGAACCTCTCTTCTGTAGAGTGTAAGCTCTTATGATCAGGGACCTCTCTTCTGTAGAGTGTAAGCTCTTATGGGCAGGGACCTCTCTCATGTAGAGTGTAAGCTCTTATGGGCAGGGACCTTTCTCCTGTAGAGTGTAAGCTCTTATGGGCAGGACCTCTCTCCTATAGAGTGTAAGCTCTTATGGGCAGGGACCTCTCTCATGTAGAGTGTAAGCTCTTATGGTCAGGGACATCTCTCCTGTAGAGTGTAAGCTCTTATGGACAGGGACCTCTCTTCTGTAGAGTGTAAGCTCCTATGGTCAGGGACCTTTTTTCTGTAGAGTGTAATCTCTTATGGGCAGGTACCTCTCTCCTGTAGAGTGTAATCTCTTATGGGCAGGTACCTCTCTCCTGTAGAGTGTAAGCTCTTATGGGCAAAGACCTCTCTTCTGTAGAGTGTAAGCTCTTATGGGCAGGGACCTCTCTTTTGTAGAGTGTAAGCTCCTATGGGCAGGGTCCTCCCTCCTGTAGAGTGTAAGATCTTAAGGTTTGAAACCTCTCTCCTGTAGAGTGTAAGCTCTTAAGGTCAGGAAACTCTCCTGTAGAGTGTAAGCTCTTATGGGCAGGAACCTCTCTCCTGTGGAGTGTAAGCTCTTAAGAGCAGGGACATCTCTCCTGTAGAGTGTAAGATCTTATGGGCAGGGACCTCTCTTCTGTAGAGTGTAAGCTCTTAAGGTCAGGGACCTCTCTCCTGGAGAGTGTAAGCTCTTATAGGATGGGACCTCTCTTCTGTAGAATTTAGATTTTTATGGGCAGGGACCGTTCTCCTGTAGAGTGTAAGCTCAGAGTTTTTTTCTGCAGGACATTGTGTAGATCCACATCACTGTCCACATTTTGGCTGCCGCTTCACTGCTCCATCATGATGCTGCCTTTGTAGATGACACTTGTCCCCTGGTCGGCACAGTCACGTCAGCCTTCTCTTTGTAAACACTGTTGCAGAACAACAGACTTTCACAATTTCCCTTTATTATTTTTGCAATGTGAATATTTCAGTGACTCAGCTTCCACCGAAGGCAAAACATGTGGTCCCCCGTGGTGGCAGCCACCCCAGGATAGACGCAGTCCCCCAAGGTGTCAGCCACCAGCTGGAGAGATATGGTCCCCGAGGCGGCAGCCACATGCAGGAGAGACATGGTCCCCTGAGGCGGTAGCCACCTGCAGGAGAGACATGGTCCCCTGAGGCGGTAGCCACCTGCAGGAGAGACGTGGTCCCCTGAGGTGGAAACCACCGGCAGAAGCAGACTCTGTAGCAGGACCTCCAATTACCTTATGACAATTATGATACTGGCAGTGGCGTACATAGAGAAGTAAGGGCCCCATAGCAAGGTTCAAACCAGGCCCCCCACACAGGACAGAAGGGTTTCGGCCTAAGCCCTTTCCAATGACCCTTGGACCATTTTTCCACTGCTTCATTTGCTAAAAGTTGTTTCTTTAGAGGGTGGAGTCCTGACCAAGTTTTCACCTCCGCTAGAAGAGGAGATAATCCCAACCAAGGCTACTTTCACATTAGCGTTTTGAATTCCGCTATCGAGATCCGTCATAGGATCTCAATAGCGGAAGAAAACTCTTCAGTTTTGTCCCCATTCACTGTCAATGGGGACAAAACTGAACTGAACGAAATGGAGTCACCAAAATGTATTCCGTTGGGTATGGTTGCGCTCCCATCGCCGACAGAGTAATGCTGCACAATAGAAAACGGATCCGTCCCCCATTAACTTTCAATGGTGTTCATGACGGATGCAGTGAGTGTTTTTGCAGATCCATGACGGATCCGCAAAAAACGCTAATGTGAAAGTAGCCCAAGACTGGGCCCCGTCTTGCTCTGGGCCCCATAGCAGTCGCATGGTCTGCCGCTATGGTAGTTAAGCTCCTGGATACTGGTGTCTTTTAGGCTAGATGCACACGACCGTATGTGTTTTTCTGTCCGCAAATTGCGGATCCGCAAAAAAAAACAAACGATGACGTTCGTATGGCATCTGTTTTTTTTGCAGATCCATTGTAACAATGCCTATTGTTGTCCGCAAAACGGACAATAATAGGACATGGTCTATCTTTTGCGGCCCCGTTGAAGTGAATGGGTCCGCACCCGAGCCGCAAAATATGCGGCTCGGATGCGGAACCAAACCACGTTCGTTTGCATGTAGCCTTAGTCTTGGGGGCATTGGGGCTCCTCAGGCTCCAGGGCAGCTGCTACCTCTCCTATCTCCTGACATAGCTGGTCTCCTTAAAGGGGTTGTGCCACCATTAAATGTTATTTTATATTAAATCAGCATAAAAAACTAGTGACTTTCATAATTTATATTTTGTTACAATGATTCTCCAATTCTCTTTACTTCACTATAATGGCGCCCCCTGGTGTTTAATCCCTATAGTAATGTGCTTTTCTACCTACTGAGGTGGTCGCACACACTCAGTTCCATCCTTCAACTGGCACCAGCAAGATCTAGTGTTAGAAGCTGTGACGGTTACAGGGAGAGAGCTGTAACAGAAAGGACACACCCCATGTCCTGTGACAGGGAGAGTGCCACAGCAGAAAGGACATGCACCCTGACTTGTGATAGGAAGAGAGCTGGAGCAGAAAGAACATGACCGTGAGCTGTGAAAAGGAGAGAGATGCATGCGAAAGGAACCCTCCCCCCCCCCCCAGCTGTATTAGAGAGCTGCATTAGAAAGGACACACCCTGAGCTGTGATAGGGAGAGAGCTGCAGCTGAAAGGATACACCTCGGGCTGTGATAGGGAGAAAGCAGAAGCAGAAAGGACACACCTTGAGCTGTGACAGAAAGAGAGCTGCATCATAAAGGACATGCCCCGAGCTGTGATAGAGAGCTGCAGCAGAGATTGGAGCAATGAATGGGGAGATCTCTGGATCCATGTGAGGTGCAGGGCTGGTTCGAGCTTTGTTAGAAAGAGATTGTCATGTTCTATATGATATCTGACTTTCATGTTTTACATTAATCATAGGACACCCCTTTAACCCTTTCATGACCGGGCACAAAAAAGTAATTTTGTGCATGTGGTGATTTAGTGACCGTAGCTTTTTTATTTAATTGACTACCAAAATAAGTTAAGTGATATTGTTTTTTTACTTGACTTTTTATTAGAATGTTTTTTGTTTTTTTTTCGGTTTAATTAGGGGGAAAACCACTAATTATTATTAAAAAGTAATTGATTTTAATTATAGCTTTTTATTTATTAAATATTAAAACTGACACAAAAATTATTAATTGTAGTGGGTTCCCTATTTTGTGACGATCGTTTTGATATATAACATGTATAGGTTTGAGAGAACAGGGCGACTATGGTGACGATTTCTGGTAGCGACGGCATTTGAAATTGTTTTCTTTACCTTTTCTTATTTGCTTTTTTTATTATTATTATTTTTTTACTTAGATTTTAATATCTTTTTGGCACATAATATGTCCCACGGGAGGTCATTAAAAGAGCTCTGGAGGAAAACAGCCTGCTGTGGGGGGCATTACACGCAGGCAGAGCTGATCAGGGTCTCCTTACACCCTGCAGCTCTGCTCCAAACACCCCCCAGCGGTCACGTGACTGCCGGGACTAACAGAGGAAGCGGCTATGCCGCTTCATGCTCTCCACCATGTACTCAGGTAACGCTCTCCTGCCGGCACAGGAGAAGGCAGAAGCGGTAATAAACCGCTCCTGTCTTCTCCTCAGGGTTCCCGCTGTGTCTCACAGCCGGGACCCGACCTGCTCCTGCTAGATTACAGGAGTTTTAATCCCAGCGCTGATCATTAAAGTGATGCCTGCACATGTGTATACGTGCTATCTGCACGGGGCATGTGCAGATAGGACGTATATACACAGTAGGCAGTTGGGAAGGGGTTAAGGAGCCAGTACCAGTTCACACTATATTGTTTAACCCCTTAGTGACCAGCCTGTTTTGGGCCTTACTGACCAAGCGTTTTTCTTCTTTTTTTCCATCATCGCCTTCCAAGAGCTAAAACTTTTTTATTTTTCCATCTAAATAGCTGTACTAGCAGAAGGACCCGGCTTTGCACTAGTATATTTCATCTATTTCATTTAATGTTTATGCGTGTCGTTAAAAGATATCGACAGTATCCACTATAACAGTGACATCTACAGTACCTCGCCCCTTTAACAGTGACCTCCACAGCGGTCTGCCCCCTTAACACTAACAGCCACAGCGGCCGCCCCTTTATTAGTAACCTCCATAGTACCCCGTCTCGTTAACAGTGATTTCCACAATAACTCGCCCCCTTAACAATAACTTCCACAGAGCTCTGTTCCCTTAAAATGTGACCTCCTGCCCATAGTGACCTCTACAGCACCCGCCCCCTAACACTGACCTCCATAGTGGACTGTGCCCTTAACTGTGACCTCCACAGTTCACTGTCCCCTTAACAGAAACCTCCATAGCGCCCCATCCCCTTATTAGTGACCTCCACAGCAGCCCACCCTTTTAACAGTGACCTCGACAGCATCCCTCCCCCTTAACAATGACTTCCACAGCAGCTCACCCCATTAACAGTGACCTCCACAGAGGCCGCCCCTTCATTAGTGACCTCGACAGTAACCCATCTGTTTAACAGTGATTTCCACAACACCCCATCCCCTTTACAGTGGCCTCTACAGCAAACTGCCCTTTAACACTGACCTCCATAGCGG
The DNA here is from genome assembly GCA_033119425.1 of Bufotes viridis. NCBI lineage: Eukaryota > Metazoa > Chordata > Amphibia > Anura > Bufonidae > Bufotes > Bufotes viridis. Next base: position 44,213,259 of record CM065590.1, on the reverse strand, counting down.
AGCGTCCCCTTAACTGTGACCTCCGGTTTTAGGCCGGACAGTCCGGCTTTTAGACTCCCTGTCCTCTGTCCGGAGCAGGGCCTGGACGGACACAGGGATGTTCTTTTAAACAGCTCACTCTCAGACAGCAGCACTCTGCTGTCTGAGCATGCGCTGCAGGGAGAAAGTCACCCTCCCTCCCACCCCTGCAGCTGATAGAAGTTGATTTTTACCTTTATTTTTTCAATCTCTGTCATCTGAGGAGTGGGAGGGGGCGTGGCTTAGAGGGGTTTTTATGTCCGTCTTTTGAGGGTGGCCTGAATGGCCACCCTACCTGCCCCAGAACTGTGAGCTCCACAGCACTCTGCTCCCTCAACAGTGTCATCCACAGCGCCCTGCTCCTTTAAAGATGACCTACAGCAGTGAATAAAAATGGCTGGGTTGTTATGGAAACCTGGTGTAAAACTGTGTGTATGTGGAGACTAAGGGCCTGTGAGCTTCTAGTTGGCTGATAAGGGTCATGTGACCAGGCTTCTATTGGCTAATGTATTTTTTGGGAATATCTCACACAAGGATGTCCTTTAAACAGCTCACTCTCAGACTCTCAGGAAAAAAGTCTTTTTGTATCGCCACTTCCCAAGACTCATAACCTTTTTTTTTTTCTTTCTATGGATTTGTGTGAGGGTTTGATTTTTATGGGACGACTTGTAGTATTTATTGGTACTACGGAGTGCTTCTGTGGTGTTTCTGTCCGCTCCTCCGCACCGTAAAAAAAGAGAACATACAGGCACACATACAGGCCTCACCTATGGCATCAGGACCTTCATCAACTGTCGAACCACTGGTGTATTTGGTCACTTGTAGATGTGGTGTACAGAAGGAGTTTAGGAGAAGAATTGGTGAGCACCTCAATAATGTCCGGAATAAGACAGATACATCGCTAGCCCGTCATGTGGTAGATTGCCACAAAGGGGAACTGGGGGCAATTAAGTTTCAGGGCATTGAGGTGGTAGGACCGTCTCCAAGAGGAGGCGACTTTGAGCAAAGCCTCCTTAGAAAAGAAGCACAATGGATCTTTTGTTTAAAAACCGTGCGTCCCAATGGGTTTAACCCCTTAAGGACACGGCCCTATTTCACCTTAAGGACCAGGCCATTTTTTGAAAATCTGACCAGTGTCACTTTATGTGGGGATAACTTTAAAACACTTTTACTTATTTTGGCCATTCTGAGATAGTTTTTTCGTCACATATTGTACTTCATGACAGTGGTAAAATGGAGTCAAAAAAATGTATTTTTATTTATAAAAAAATACCAAATTTACCAAAAATTTTGAAAAATTAGCAATTTTCCAAGTTTCAATTTCTCTATTTCTATAATACATAGAAATACCGCCAAAAAAAGTTACAAATTTACATTCCCCATATGTCTACTTCATGTATAGATCATTTTGGGAATGCCATTTTATTTTTTGGGGATGTTACAAGGCTTAGAAGTTTAGAAGCAAATCTTGAAAATTTTCAGAAATTTTCAAAAACCCACTTTTTAGGGACCAGTTCAGGTTTGAAATCAGTTTGTGAGGCTTACATAATGGAAACCCCCCAAAATGACCCCATTCTAGAAACTACACCCCTCAAGGTATTCAAAACCGATTTTACAAATGTTGTTAACCCTTAAGGTGTTCCACAAGAGTTAATGGAAAATGGAGACAAAATTTCAGAATTTCGATTTTTTGGAAAATTTTCCATTTGAATCCATTTTTTAAAGTCACTAGTTTTTGAAAGGCAGATTTTGCCGGACTGGTTTGTAGACACTATGTCCCGTTTGAAGCCCCCCTAATGCACCCCTAGAGTAGAAACTCCAAAAAACTGACTCCATCTAAGAAACTACACCCCTCAAGGTATTCAAAACTGATTTTACAAACTTTGTTAACCCTTTAGGTGTTCCACAAGAGTTAATGGCAAATGGAGATACAATTTCAGATTTTCGATGTTTTGTCAAATTTTCCATTTTAATCCATTTTTTCCCAGTAACAAAGCAAGGGTTAACAGCCAAACAAAACTCAATATTTATTGCCCTGATTCTGTAGTTTGCAGAAACACCCCATATGTGGTTGTAATCTGCTGTATGGCCAAACGGCAGGAAATATAAGAAGGGAAGGAATGCCATATGATTTTTAGAAGGCAGATTTTCATGGACTGGTTTTTAGACACCATGTCCCATTTCAAGCCCCCCTGATGCACCCCTAGAATAGAAACTCCAAAAAAGTGACCCTATTTTGAAAACTACAGGATAAGGTGGCAGTTTTGGTGGTACTATTTTAGGGTAAACATGATTTTTGGTTCCTCTACATGACACTTTTTTTGAGGCAAGGTAACAAAAAATAGAAATTCTGAAATTTCACCTCAATTTGCCAATAACTTTTGTGGAACACCCAAAGGGTTAACAAAGTTTGTAAAATCAGTTTTGAATACCTTGACGGGTGTAGTTTCTTAGATGGAGTCACTTTTATGGAGTCAAAAAACCAGTCCAGCAAAATCCGTCTTCCAAAAACCATATGGCGTTCCTTTCCTTCTGTGCCCTGCCGTTTGTCCATACAGCAGTTTACAACCACATATGGGGTGTTTCTGAAAACTACAGAATCAGGGCAATAAATATTGAGTTTTGTTTGGCTGTTAACCCTTGCTTTGTTACTGGAAAAATGGATTAAAATGGAAAATTTGAAAAAAAATTGCTGTTTTGGGACCTTTTCTATTTTTTCTTATTTACATAGTTGATCTGACAGGTTAGATCATGTGCTATTTCTATAGAGCAGGTTTTTACGGACACGACAATACCAAATTGGACTACTTTTTGGGAATTTTTGTTTCAGTTTTTCATAATAAAGCATTTGTGAAAAAAATGATTTTTTAGTGTCTCCACATTCTGAAAGCCGTATTTATTTTTATTTTTTGGGCGACTGTCTTATGTAGTGGCTCATTTTTTTGCGGGATGTGATGGCGGTTTGATTGGCACTATAAACGCAAAAACAAAAATGCAATGGCACTCTGCAACCAGCACTCTGCCCTGCCTCCATGCTGGATGTTAAATGAGGCACTAGTGTACATTTCGGCCAAAGCGTAATAAGCCACTCACCATGTCAAGGTCGCCTCCATGAGTGGTCCCTAACACTAGTTCCTACCTGTTATAGGCCATGACAGCCACATAAAATCCAGGGAGCGCAGGTGCAGCATGCATGCCAGGTACACTCTGCTTGTAACCCCGTCTGGTGCCATAACAGCTTCAATCAGATCCAGGGATGCAAGTACCAACATGCATGCTGAGCCCACTATATACTTCTCCTGGAGCCAAATGGCTACTTGTAGGCAAAGCAGAGTAGCAGAGTGCCATTGCATTTTTGTTTTTGCGTTTGTATGTGTATTTTGCCATAGCAATGTGCACCTGCATATAGGGTTGTGCTGACTGAACCCCCCACCTTTTTTTCTTTGATTGGCACTATATTGGTGTGCATATGACATTTTGGTCGCTTGCTATTACACTTTTTGTGATGTAAGGTGACAAAAATGGCTTTTGACACCGTATTTATATTATTATTTTTTTTGCTGTGTTCACCTGAGGGGTTAGTTCATGTGTTAGTTTTATAGAGCAGGTTTTTACGGACACGGCGATACATAATATGTATACTTTTTATTTATTTAAGTTTTACACAATAATATAATTTTTGAAACAAAAAAAAAAATCATGTTTTAGTCGATGTTTTACTGCGCATGCTCTGGCCAACGGATCGCGCTGTTGGCCGGAGCATGCGCAGTAGCTACATCAATGCCGTAACCACAGTGGGCATTGTAGTGCGCATGCCCCAGCCAAGCAGAACGCAGGCGCAGGTTTTCACAGGGAGAGGAGGAGGACGCAAGGGAAAGTAGAGGGCGGGGATCTCAAGCAGAGCAGCCTGGGCTCCGAAGATGTAAACTCCGCCCTGGGCACTTGCGAGCTGCATTTGCATATATATAAAAGTTCGTTTTTGCTGCAGGAGAGCGATACTAGTGACTAACAAAGGTACCATTTAAATCATCTTAAGTTAAGCCAGAACCCTGTGTACTCGGTCTATAATGACCAAATGTGGTGACAGACTCCCTTTAAGTACCAGGACACAAGAGCGTACATGTACACCCTGTGTCCTAAAGAGGTTAATGACCACATATCCTTTTCATGTTTTTTGTAAATAGGGATGTTTGTAAACAGGGAGTTTTCTATCAACGCATCTATTATCAGGGGATATCCTCAGGGATTAAATGAGGCTATATAATTTACCATCTATATGTTTTGTGGGAGTTTATGCCTATAATTTTGTGTCTGAGATATCTAATGTGACCCTACATCTAGCCGTAGGGATCATTCTTCTCCCCGCTGTATTATTTCTTGCGTTACAATTTTTCTCATAGTCCCCTATGTAACGTGGCTATGTTCAATGATTTAAGTGTAATTGTAGGTATACACCAGGCATCCTCAAACTGCAGCTCTCCAGCTGTTGTAAAACTACAACTCCCACAATGCCCTGCTGTAGACTGATACCTGTAGGCTGTTCAGGCATGCTGGGAGTTGTAGTTTTGCAACAGCTGGAGGGCCGCAGTTTGAGGATGCCCGGTATACACTAAGGAGTGGTGTATACGCTATATATGTTGGGGCGACATGCTAGCGCAAATGTCATAATTTTAAGCGATTGAACAGTAGAAGTGTAACCTTACACCCACATTACACCTTTTTGTACTAATAATTAAGATCATCTGAAAGAGTACTTCATATTCAGTCCCACTGCTTTATCTCCTCTGTTCAGCCATCCATGCTAATTCTACATTCGCCTTTAACCCCTTCACGACAGCCCATTGATCACAGCCTCTGCACAAGACGATCGGCAGAAAAAAAAATATATATGGCGTTCAGAAAATGGAGACACAAAAGCATAATTTTCTTTCAAAAATGCTTTATGTAAGACTGAAACAAACAAAGGTAAGTAGACATATTTGATATCATTGCGTCCGTAATAACCTGCTCTATAAAAATAGCACATGATCTACCCTGTCGGATGAATTTTGTAAAAAAAAATTTTTGGTTACCTTGCCTCCCAAAAAAAGTAATATAGAGCAATTAAAGACCATATGTACTCCAAAATAGTACCAATAAAACTGACAGTTTATCCCCTAGTTTCCAAAATGGCGTCACTTTTTGGGAGTTTCTACTGTAAGGCCTCTTTCAGACGGGCGTCCCGGATTTCCTCCGGATGCGTCCCGGGTGCATTGCGGGAAACCCGCGCGAGTGCGCACACAATTTCAGTCAGTTTTTATGGCGATTGCGTTGCGTTGTTTAGTTTTTTCCGCGCGAGTGCAATGCATTTTGCACGCGCGTAATAAAAAACTGAATGTGGTATCCAGACCGGAACCTGGACTTCTTCACTGAAGTTCGGGTTTGGGTTCGGTGTTGTGTATATTTTATTATTTTCCCTTATAACATGGTTATAATGGAAAATAATAGCATTCTTAATACAGAATGCTTACTAAAATGGAACTTGAAGGGTTAAAAAATAAAAAAAATTAACTCACCTCATGCACTTGATCGCGCAGTCGGCATCATCTGCTTTCTTCTTCTTCCAGGGCCTGCAAAAGGACCTTCGATGAAGTAATCGCGCTTACCACGTGGTGACGTCAGCGCAGGTCCTGCTGAATGAAGATAGAAGAAGAAAGAAGATAGAAGTTAATTAATTTATTTTTAACCCCTCAAGGCACATTTCAGTTAGCATTCTCTATTAAGAATGCCATTATTTTCCCTTATAACCATGTTATAAGGGAAAATAATGCAGTGAATACACTTTAATGGGGTTGCTCATCCCTATCATCTCCTAGCAACCATGCGTAAGAATCGCACCGCATCCGCACTTGCTTGCGGATGCTATGTGATTTTCACGCAGCCCCATTAATTTCTATGGGGCCTGTGTTGCGTGAAAAACGCAGAATATAGAACATTCTGTAATTTTCACGCAAAGCACAAGTGATGCGTAAAAATCAGCGCTCATCTGCACAGTCCCATTGAAGTGAATGGGTCCGGATTCAGTGCGGAATGGGTCCCTTTCACACGGAATACTCGCCCGTGTGAAAGGGGTCTAAGGGTGCATCAGGGGGTCTTCAAATGGGACATGGCTAGAGTTGAGCGAACTTGTATTTTAAGTTCGGCGTCCAAAGTTCGGGTTCGGGTTATCGAAGCATCCCGTTATGGATTCTGCTACCACGGACCATAACGGCATTTGGAATCTATAAGGGGATTCTTCAATGAACCCGAACCTTGGACAACACTAAGAACCTGGGGTGACGTCACTGTCATGTGATCAGTGCAGGAAGCGTGGCTCAGTACTGGATTGGATAAGAGGTGGTAGCCTACGACCTCTTATCCAATCCAGTACTGCGCCACACCCCCTGCACTGATCACATGACGGTGACGTCACCCCAGGTTCTTAGTGTTGTCTAAGGTTCGGGTTTATTGAAGAATCCCGTTATGGATTCCAAGTGCCGTTATAGTCCGTGGTAGCAGAATCCATAACGGAATGCTTCGATAACCCGTACCCGAACTTTGGATGCCGAATTTAAAATACTATTCGCTCAACACTAGACATGGCATCTAAAAACCAGTTCAGCAAAATCTGCCCTCCATAGACCATATGGCGTTCTTTTCCTTCTTCGCCCTGCCGTGTGCCCGTACAGCGGTTTATGACCACATGTACGTTGTTCCTGTACAGAATCGGGGCAATAAATATTGAGTTTTGTTTGGCTGTTAACCCTTGATGTGTTAAAGAAAAAAAATGGATTTGAATGAAAAATCTGCCAAAAAAGTGAAGTTTAGAAATTTCATCTCCATTTTCCTTTAATTCTTTTGGAACACCTAAAGGGCTAACAAAGTTTGTAACTTGAGGGGTGTAGTTTCTACAGTGGGGTCATTTATGGGGGGGTTTCCACTATGTAAGCCCCACAAAGTGACTTCAGAACTGAACTGGTCCTTAAAAAAGTTGACTTAGGGAAATTTCCGTAAGAATTTAAAAAATTGCTTCGAAAATTCTAAACCTTCAAACGTCCTAAGAAAATAAAAATTACATTACCAAAATGATGCGCACATAAAGTAGATAGATGGGGACATGTACTTTTATATGCGCCGCCTCTCGGCATGTTTGCCGTGCTGCCGCCGGAACTCCGGCCCGCCCCCATTATAGTTAAGTCGTAGTTTAGTTAAGCAGTAGTCCAGGGGCACACATGCAATAGCGGCAGCACGGATCCGACAGGCTGTTCATCCCAATGCATTCTGAATGGAGAGAAATCCGTTCAGGATGCATCAGGATGTCTTCCGTTCAGTATGTGAACGTTTTTTGGACGTTGACAAAACCGCAGCATGCTGCGGATTTGTCTCCGTCCAGAAATCCGGAAGACATGCCGTAACGCCGGATCCGGAATTAATGCCCATTGAAAAGCATTAATCCGGATCCGGCTTTAAGCTAAACGTCGTTTTGGCGCATCGCCGGATCCGACGTTTAGCTTTTGTGAATGGTTACCATGGCAGCCAGGACGCTAAAGTCCCGGCTGCGATTGTAAAGTGTAGTGGGGAGGCAGGGGAGCAGATACTTACCATCTGTGCAGCTCCCGAGTCCCGGGGCACTCCACAATGACATCAGAGCGCCCCATGAGCATGGATCACATGATCGCATGGATCACGTAATCCATGCGCGTGGGGCGCTCTGACGTCATTGTGGAGCGCCCCGGGAGCCGCACGGACTGTAAGTATCTGCTCCCCTGGCTCCCCACTACTTACTATGGCAACCGGGACTTTAGTAGCGTCCTCGCTGCCATAGTAACACTGAAAGCATTTTGAAGACTGATCAGTCTTCAAACGTTTTAAGTTGTCTTGCGCTGTGCCGGATCCGGCGGGAATTTCCGGCGACGGAAGTGCACGCCGGATCCTCACAACGCAAGTGTGAAAGAGGCCTAAGGGTACTTTCACACTAGCGGCATAGCTATCCGGCAGGCTGTTCTGGCGGGTGAACAGCCTGCCGGATCCGCCTTGCCGCAAGTACCTGTGCACTGCCGTGCTGCCGCTCCGTCCCCATTGACTATAATGGGGCGGGGGCAGATCTACGGCGCAGTGCACGGCAAAGATCGCCAGACTAAATAGTCGGACGTGCAGTACTTTTATTCCGGCGATCTCCGGCCGTGCACAGCCGTGCTGTGCTGTAGCTCCGTCCCCCGCTCCAATATAGTCAATGGGGGCAGAGCGGCAGCACGGCAGTGCACGGGTACTTGCGGCATGGCGGATCTGGCAGGCTGTTCACCCCCCGGAACAGCCTGCTAAATAGCTATGCCGCTAGTACCGGTACTTTCACACTTGCGGCAGTGTGATCCGGCAAGCAGTTCCATTGCCTGATCAGGCAAACTGTATGCAAACACATGTCATTTTTTTTTACTGATCAGGCATTTTTCAGATTAATCAGGTCGGAAAAATGACTGATCAGACAGAAAAATGCATTGCAATACCGGATCCGTTTTTCCGGTGTCATCAGTCAAAACGGATCCGGTATTTTTTTTTTTCACATTTTTGAAGATCTGCACATGCCGGATCCGGCACTAATACATTTCAATGTAAATTAATGCCGGATCTGGCATTCCGGCAACGGCAGCATGCTGCGGTATTTCCTCCGTCCAAAACGCCTGACAGTGACTGAACTGATGCATCCTGAACGGAATTCTCTCCATTCAGAATGCATTGGGATATAACTGATCAGTTTGTTCTGGTATTGAGCCCCGAGGACGGAACTCAATGCCGGAAAAGAAAAACTCTACTGTGAAAGTACCCTAAGGGGATATGAAGGAAATATCCCTGGTGATGTCTCAAATGCATGAAAATAATTCATAGCAAAAGAAAAGACTCACATGGTCACTTTCAATTTTTTATTCTTTTTGGGCAATTTAAAATGTCTTAAAGTGAATAATAAATGTTATGTTTTAAAATAAAGGAAAATAACCTAAAACAGGGATTAAATATTGAACATAGCACTCCCAAAATAATGGGAAGTCCCAGCCCAATATTATATCACATGTGAGCCTCTTGTCTACCCCGACATCAAGGTCACAATTCCAGCCTAAGTCACCAATTCGAAACGGGCCACGGGTTAAACCTTGGTATCTCCATGAACACACAGCACATAGTCCCCACTACTAAGCTCTCATGAACCAAAGTTACGAGACTACCAGAGTCCAAAAGGACATTGACGGAATAGTCATTTACCACCACAGGACGTATCTGCGGCTCAGTCTCTGGTATAGTCGCACAAAAAGATTCTGCAAACAGTGACTGTCGCCGACTAGTGTTACACTTCATGGGCTCTGAGGTAAGAGGGTAATGGGTAATAAGCGGCCACATGTCCCCATTCCTGGCACCTCCATCACTGGAGAACTCCTGGTTTCCTATGCGGGAAGACCTTTCTAGAACCAGATGGCCACTGGGATTCACAATCAGTCTTTTGCCTCCAGAGCCTTGCTCCCTCTTGAATTTTCCCACATACTTTCACCAGCTGGAACTCTCTTACCCATGGATGTCACAGATCTGGCACTTATGGGAGTTGCTGGCCCGGTAGGAACATCACGGAGGTAGTCGTTAGGAACCTTTCCACCAGGTTGACCAGCTGGTCAGCAGAGTTGGGATCTCCATGTCCAACCCAGCGTTGCAGCTCCTCAGGGAGGGCCCTGAAGTAATGGTCGACCACCACCTTCTCTATGATCTCTGCCGATGTAGATGACTGTCTCCAGCCATTTTCTCGCCAAATGGACCAGATCAAACATCTGGGACCTGGCCAGCTTTTCCAGACTGTAGTTTCAGTCGTGGACCCTGCGGGCACGTACCGCTGAAGTGACTCCAAGGCGAGCAAGGATCTCCAACTTTAACTTGCTAAAGTCCTGGACATCCTGCTCCCTGAGCTCATAGTAGGCCTTTTGGGGTTCCCCTGTTAAAAATGGCGCAATAACCTCTGCCCACTCTGTGGCTGGGAGTCACTCTCTCAAACACGGTGAGGTAGGCTTCAATGTCGTCATCATCAGGTGTCATCTTTTGCAAGGCTCGCTGCACAACCCTCCTCACATTATCAGTGCCTGGGGGGCTCCCCTCCGTTTGTTGGGGTTGAGTCACAGCAGTCTCTCTAAGTGCAGCAATCTGCTCTATCAACAAATGATTAGTTTCCTGCTGCTGTGCCATGGCCTGTTGTTGGACACGTAAGGCTTCTTCGGGTCTCTTTTTATCCTCTGCATGCAACCTTTGCTGTTGCTCCATGGCCTGTTGTTGCCTGAGGTTAGCCTGCACCAGCTGCTTCATCGTTTCCTCCATGCCACTTGATGCTCTCTGCATTGTGGTTGCAGCATTTACCCAGGATATAAGAGTTACAAACAGAAAGGGGATTTATTCTGGCTCTTCAGCACCAGCACAAACATAAACCAAAATAAACTCCTGCCCGTCTGGGCTCTAGCTAATACAGAGGTCTTCTCCCTGATTCACCTCAAAAAACCCAGTTTACACACAGGGTCTCTGGCTCCAACCCTCTCTGTAGGGTCACTTCCTCTCCCCAGTCATACACAGAAGGTTGTCCTAACCCTCCTTGATTATATCCCAGCTGACCTCACCTGTGATCTCCTCAGCTAAAGGGAACATCTGTAGTAGACTAGGGGTGTGGACTGAGAGGCTCCCACTACCAACCTGTCTCCCAGTCCAAAAAAAATCCAGCCCATACAACTTTAAACAAAACAATCTCCAGCAAGCTATGCCTTGCTGAAGCAGCACCATTTCTGGATTTCAGTTATCTCACCCAGCTAAACTGAACCACCGGGTGAGATACACACCCCCACCATACCTCTACAGTGCACTTTAACACTGTCCAAAAAGTCAAACCTATTTATAACTAGTATGTCTAAAAAGCCCAATTTTGCAACTTTTTGGAGTCAGAAATCTGGGGTGAATGCATGCACAAAAATATCAGGGACATATTTTTGTGTTCAAGGCATGGTGACACCTCACTGACCGCAGGGCCGAGACTTGTGGTTTTATTAATAAGAAGAGAACTGACAGCTGTTATTCATCATCAGGCTGAGAAGATCTAACAGCGCGATAAATAGGAAGGAAAAGGCACCTTCCCCTCAGCTGAATCATCAGTGCAAAGCAAAAATGCTATAAAAATAGACACAAACTCATATAAACTATATACATACAATATAGATACAGAAGATACACACCCTAGATACATGCTATATACACACAGAATAAACATATATGCACACATCATAGACACATAAAAAACTAAGTTTACTCGCTTTGAATTCTATGGTTTTACGTATCAGAACGTAAAAAAAGCCATCTGCTCCTTAGAAGGTCTCAACATGAAAAGGGTTTTCCGAGACTTTATAACTGATGACCTATCCTCAGGATAGGTCATCAGTATCTGATTGGTGGGAGTCCGACACCCAGGACCCCACTGATCAGCTGTTTGAGAAGGCACCAGGGTTCCTGTGAGCGCCGCGGCCTTCTCTGTGCTCCCTCCATTGTATAGCCGCTGTGCTTGGTATCACACTCAGCCCCATTCACTTCTATGACATAGCCCACGTGATCGATGAACGCGTCATCACATGGCCTAGACAAAACTCAAAGACGGCCGCGGCACTACTGCAAGTGCCACTGCCTTCTCAAACAGCTGATCGGCAGGGGTCCCGGGTGTCATGGGCTTGAACACATTCCATGTTGGAGCTACAAATGTGGTTACAGCAGATGACATTTCCCTTTCAGGATTCCATTTACTATATTAAGATAATTTGCTTCCCTTTTCTGTATTTTCGGAGAGAAAATGTATGAAATCATCCATATTATAACTGCAGTTCATCACAAAAGTAATGTATTATGCATTACTTCCTTCTGCACTCCAGAATCTAAAATAAGAGGTGATGAAACTAGTACTACATTTTAGTGGCAGGCGTTGGTTATGACCCCATTGCGGTCCCTAACATTTCTGTAGAACAAAATATCAGAAATGCAAATTTTGAAACTGCAAAAATTGTAAAGTTTAGATTCTCAAATCTGCAAGTATTCACCATTATCTTGGAAATCGAGCTCATGCTCATATTTGGTCGTGTGGTGGGTTAAGTTTTGGATTTGCATATTGGTAAAAGCAAGTATTGTACTGGTACTAGTAGACAACAATCACTTGCATAGCAAGAGGTTGTGCCAGGAATAACTCAAGGGCCAATAGGGCCCCTTCTATACAGATAACAAAGATCCACCAGTTAAGAGGACTCACTTGGAGGTGGTGGAACTGCTGATTTTTTAGTGGCATGCCCCTCTCACCCTGTGCCATGTTTGTAGTACCAAGTGTGATGCAATTGCCATTTTGGTGATAATATGAATAGAAACAGAAACCAGAATACCCATAACAGACGTCCACTTCCTTCATGGGCAGGTAAGTTACCAGGTCACATCACCTTAGAGACCGACCATACTAATACATTCAATATCATGACAGTATGATCTGGGTGCTCTTCTCTCTGCAGACCCCTTATCCTGCCTTGCCTTTTAGATTTATACCAAGTATATTTCCTACCCAATCGCGGTTCTCTCTCCTGACTACATTGGATAATCTCTGGTATTTCTGGCTGATGTGGCCTAGTTTGTCTTCCCGATATTAACCCTTACCTAAGCATGCACTCCACTCAACTGAGCCTGACATCATCAGCAGTAAGGAAGGGTGGGGAGGTGGAGGATGTACAACCATGGGGTTCTACCTCGAAGAAAATTGCATACTCCATAAGTGGGATTGTCCTTAGCTCAATGATGTGTTGTACTAAATGGTAAGAAATAAAGAAGCTGAGTACAAACCAGGGCTAGTAATTGCCTCAACACCATAAAAGGTGGGGGCAATAACACCGGTCATATACCAGAAAAAAGCAGGATGGATGGAGGCGCTGTTGAGTTAAAACACAATGGTTTATTTATTAAAAGCATACAAATTAAAATCATTATGTAACACATTTTGAAGGGGTCCCCTTCTTCATCAGACACGTGAAGAAACCTTCAGCCAGCCATTGTGCCATCTGCTGGTTGGGTACCATTCTCATCATGGCAATGTTTTCTCTAAAAAATGTAGAGACCCCATTTGGGCAATAACTCAAATGCCCTCCAACTGGCAACCGGCACGTTCAGATGATGTCACATCAGGCACATATTTAAAAGGACATCAATCTACAGAGGCGTTGATGCCTTCTTGGGATGTCCCACCTTCTCCTCCACCACTTGGACTCAACAGGGTAACTTCTGACTTAGGGCCCTTGCACACGACCGTATGCCCTCTGAGACATACGGTCCGTGAGTGGGCCATATGTCCCGGAGCGACATAGATCATGCGCACGGGAGCGCACAGCATCATAGATTACAATGTGCACTGTTATGGGGGCACTCTGGCTCTCACTGCTATAATGACTAGTTGTCACTGTTATGGGGACACTGCAGCTGTATTTGTTATGGGGCACGGTGAGAATAGTGGAGGTGACTGTTATGGAGACCATCTGGCTATCACTGCTATGAGGACAATGTGGCTGTCACTGTAAGGAGTTGACAGCCACAGTGCCCCCATAACAGTGGCCGCAAGCTCTAAAAAAAAAACTTTAGCAGATATGTTTTCATGCATTTGACAGTTATCACTACAGCAACGATCGGAGTTCACAGTGATCGTGTCCTCGTCACGTGCAGCTTGACCCTATATAGAAGTTTACAGACCTAAGATTGTTGAAATGGCGAGAACAGGCAAGTGGATTTCTCATTATGGGTGGTGAATATTTTGGGTATAACTGAAAACCCAGAAAACTCCTTCAAAAGAGGAGCCAAATGTAATCTTACAAGAGTCTCATCTGAAACTGAATTTTAAACGGATGTTTATCATGATTATTTTTTTCCTGTTTCTCATACAGGATATTTAGGTGAAAGATGTCAAAAAGAGGAAGAAAGAGAAGCATCGACGAATAACACCCCCGGTATATAAAGAACATTATTCAAAATGCCCCAGTGCCTCCAGCAAAGGCCTCTATAATGCTCCAGTATTAAAATGCCCCATATAGTGCCTCCAGTATTAAAATGTCCCATATAGTGCCCCCAATATTAAAAATGCCCCATATAGTGCCCCCATTAATAAAAATGCCCCATATAGTGCCTTCAGTATTAAAAATGCCCCATATAGTGCCCCCAATATTAAAAATGCCCCATACAGTGCCTCCAGTATTAAAATGCCCCATATAGTGCCCCCAGTATTAAAAATGCACCATAGAGTGGCTTCAATAATAAAAATGTCCTATATAGTGCCTCCATTATAAAAAAAATGCACCATATAATCATCCAGTATTAAAAATGCCCCATACAGTGCCCCCAGTATTAAAAATGCTCCATATAGTGCCTCTAGTATTAAAAATGCTCCATATAGTGCTCCCAGTATTAAAAATGCTCCATATAGTGCCTCCAGTACAAAAAATGCCCCATATAGTGCCTCCAGTATTAACCCCTTCAGGACCATGCCATTTTTCACCTTAAGGCTACATGCACACGATAGTTGTTTTTTGCTGTCTGCAAATCGCGGATCCGTCTTTTTTTTTTCACATCCTTTCCGTGTGTCTGCAAGTTTTGTAGGTTGTGTTTCCGTGTGTCTTCCATTTTTTTTGCGGATTCGCAAAAAAAAAACGGAAGGCTTGAACCAGTTTCTTAAAGTACCCGTACAAGTGCCCTGGTTTCCAAGCAACCATCCGCAAAAAAAAACGGATGCGGATGATGGCTTCCCTTGGTCATCCGCATTTTTTGCGGACCCATTGACTTCTATGGGTCCGCAAACCGTTTTTTGTGGACAAGAATAGGACATGTTTTGTATATACCCTGGGTTCCCTCTTGGCGGCAAGGACCCACCACTAATAACTATTGGAATGATTGACATATTGAGGAAGAGTATATAAATATGGAAGGGTGGAAGAATGAATAATAAAAATAGAAAAAGGCAAATCAACACAGATATGAAGATTACCAACTATTGACGTACCAATAGCTATAGAGCAACCCCTGAAATAATATTTATAGCGATATCATTCATCCTGCATTTTTTTATAATATTTTTTAGAGTTTTTTATAAAAAAAAAAAAAATAATTTTTTTCTTTTAATATTTTTAATTTATCCTTTCTAAATAAAAATGTGATTTTATAATATCTTTTATGGATTCTTATATTTATTTATATTGGCTGTGCGGTTTTAGAAAAAAACTTGTTTACTCATATTTCTATTTTATTCTTCACCAACACACTGTTATTTATGGAACCCATCAGAGAGATCCGGATCCAGGATGATCCAGTTCAAGTTTTTAATGTGCTGTAATAAAATCCAGAGACTATAAAAAACCATGGGGACGCCATGGGGGCTTAGCCACTGAGGAAGGGACGTGAAGGTCCCGAAACGCGTCTGGCGTAGTAAGACCCCCAGCTTGCGAAATTTAACTACAAGAAGACTCCGGAGTCACGATTAATCTGCGGCCGCAGGAATATTATCGCATCGCACAGACGATCCGACGAAACTTTCGAGCCCGCTGCAGACCGCGCGCTCCCTAGGTTAGACGCTCCGTGTAAACCCACGTGGGACGCCACTGAGGGTAACTGGAGCAGGGAGCGGCGCAGCGACAGTGAACTGAATCCCACACTGCCGCAACAAAGGGACACTCTTCTGAGCGGGTAGGACTGTATCTTATTAATGAGGTGCGCTTAAGAATTTTTCATTGCAATTTTTTATCGCAATTCTTCATCGCGCTGTGCTATTCTATGCAGGATATATGAATCGGTACGAACGCTTGTTTTCATCTCTTGGTGTTTAGATAAAATATCGCAGACTGATATTTTTTTGCTGTTGAATAAAACACCAACTCTGCTGATTGTATAAAGACAGATGCACCATAGAAGCGGCACATATTTATAAGTGGATTCTACAGCTACTATTAACATTTTTCCTGGATGGAATACTGGATTTTTGGATGAAATATTGATGGCATGACATTTTACAGTTAACTATTAATTGTCCTGGATGGGACAATGAAATATATTAACCATTATTAATATTTACTCTCTGGATGGACTGATACAGTTATTAATTAATTAATGTTTCTGTGCTTTGGCTATTTTAGATGGACTGAATCATTTAGCCAACAATACCGCTGCTAATTTTGGATGAATTAATACCCCAAAAAATTTTTGGGAATGAAATATTAGATATTAATTGCTGATATATCTATATATTTTTATATATTGGACGTCTATTAGTAATTAACAGGTCATATATATTATAACATTAATTCTTAGGTGCTTAGTGTTGGAATTATACTATAAGGATTATTTATATATGTGTACATCTCGATACAGGGGATTGATGGACGGGCAAATGGACGGACTATAACCTACGGTCGTCTCATTTGCTTCTGCACCTTTCACCTGTTATTCTGAGTTTAAAAAAAAATTTTGTGTACACTGCACGAATTCAAAGAGTGTAAATAAATGTTTTCCAGTTTGATCCAGAGCTGGAGTGCCCGTCCTTTTCCATATATATACTGATTATTATTGTCATTGGGGTAAGGTGGGACCCATATTGGACGTTAGAGCACCCTGTTTCCATCTCTCTCCTTAAGTGAGCCACTCCTAGTCTATTATACTTATTAAGAATAGGACATGCCATATTTTTTTTGTGGACGTGAAATGCGGACAGTGGACGCGGACATGAAATGCGGACAGCGGACGCGGACAGGCAACGGAAGAGGCATCCGCATTTTAATGGATCCATAGAAATAAATGGGAAACCATCGGATCCGCAAAAAAAAACGGAACGGAGGCCGCAAAAAACCACTGCCGTGTGCATGTAGGCTAAGGATCAGGCCGTTTTTTGGAAATCTGACCTGTGTCACTTTATGTGGTAATAACTTTGGAAAGCTTTTACTTATCCAAACCATTCTGAGATTGTTTTCTAGTGACACATTGTACTTCATGATAGTGGTAAATTTAAGTCAATAGTTTTCATTTTTATAAAAAAATACCAAATTTACAAAACAATTTGAAAAAAATCGAAACTTTCCAAAATTTAATTTCTGTGCTTTTCAAACAGATAGTGACACCTCATATAATAGTTATTACTTTACATTCCCCATATGTCTACTTCATGTATCGATCATTTTGGGAATGCCGTTTCATTTTTTGGGGACGTTACAAGGCTTAGAAGTTTAGAAGCAAATCTTGAAATTATTCAGAAAATTTCCAAAACCCACTTTTTAGGGACCAGTTCAGGTCTGAAGTCACTTTGTGGGGCTTATATACTAGAAACCACCCAAAAATGACCCCATTCTAGAAACTACACCCCTCAAGGTATTCAAAACTGGGGGGGCGTGGCCTGACTGGCATGGAGTGAAGACGTGGGTTCGGTGTGCTCCTCCAGAATCCTGACCTACATCAGCTAAAGCCCGGCTCCTGAGTCCCCACTGTCCCTATACTTCCAGCTGCTGCAGGGAAGACTGTCCCCCGGATTAGCGGCACATATCGGGTGAGCGCAGAAACCCCCGCAGCGTCTCTCCCGACATCCGACTTCCCGCGCTGCCCACGGGAGCGGGAGGTGAAGACCTGCAGATACCGCGACTGCACCCGGCCGGGAGAACGCAGCCAGAGCATCCGGCAGCACAGACAGAGGTAGCGGTGGGGTGAAGAAGGCCTGTGTGAACCGGGGAGTGGAGAAGCCGGGGACCTGAGCAGGGGGAGATTCGGAGTCCTGTGACTCTCCTCCGCTCACCTGACACGTGGCAGGCGCCATCTTTGCTGGAGGGGGAGGCGCTGTTAGCAGACGCTGCTGCAGGGACCGTCCTCTGGGTCAGCCATAAGACCTGTGGGGAAGGCATTGCTATAAGTCTCCCCAGGTGCAGCTATATCCTCTCACCCCCCTTTTTTTTTTTTTTGTCTGCTTCTATGGGCCGCAGAGGCCCCTCTGTGACTCCATCATCCGCCAAGCAGTTTATGGATGCCATGAGCCAGACGGAACAAGGACATGAGGGGTCCCAGTCTTCTGGGCCCTCCTCTGAAACATCTCAAATTATGAAAGCGATAGCTGACTGCCAAACTGCTCTTATATCAAAAATCGACCACCTGCAATCCGATCTCAGTTGCTTGCGCCATGATTTCACTAAAATCAAAGAACGTACGTCGGCGGTGGAACAAAGAGTGAGTGCAGTGGAGGACACATCTAAGAAGATGGAAACAGACACCAGGCGCTTAATGCAGCAGATACAGATCTTACATGCCAGAGCAGAGGATGCTGAGAATCGCAGCAGACGCAATAATGTACGCATCCTAGGTTTGCCTGAGAGAGCTGAAGGCTCCAATCCGGAGCAATTTGCGGAACAACTCATCAGAGATATTTTACGCCCAGCCAATCTCTCTGCCAGCTTTGTGATTGAAAGGGCTCACCGGGTCCCTACTAGGCCGCTGCCACCGGGCTCTCCTGTACGTCCCTTCATTATGAGACTCCTTAACTACAGGGACAGGGATGCTATTTTACTGACCAGACAAAAGGTGCGGTGCCATACGAAAACACCCGCTTGTCCTTTTACCCTGATTTTACGGCCGAAATTCAGAAGAAAAGGAGGCAGTTTGCTGAGGTTCGGGCCAGATTACGGGACAAACAAGTGAAGTACGCCATGATATATCCCTCTCGCCTGCGGGTACAAGATGGAGAGACTGTCCGTTTCTTTGCTACTCCCGAGGAAGCTTCAGAATGGATTGACAGGATCCTGGACGCCAGACCCCATCGCTAAACCACGCACTCCGGGAGAAATCAGCAGGAATAAGGGGGATGGTTGCTTTCTGCCTTCGGCATCTGCCGGGGTCAACGTGAAGTGAAGTTGTAGTCATGAAGGAGACTGTTTTGTTGTTTCTGCCAGTTGTTTCTCTTTCAGGATTGCTGTGCCTCACCCCCAGATGTTCTCTGAGGGACCCTTATGCTTCGTCGCTGACTGGGTCATGTTTTCTTTGCTTACCTGAGCCGGGCAGGACCTCCTGCACGAACGAGCACCGTTTAATATTATTGCATCGTTTACTCTACTTATCCATATATATGTATATGGGGTTCTTTCTCACTGTTTAACTCTTTGACACTCTATGATCTAGAGTACAGTTAGTAGAGGACTCGCTGTCCCGTAGTTTAGTTTGTTAGGGATCAAAGCTCAACCATGTTTGGGAGGGACGGGAAAAGGCACTTCAGTTATAGTGTCATGGGACTTTATTTTATTGTTCCCTTTTTTGATTGGATGTGTGTGTGTGTGTGTGTGCGTGTGTGTGTGAATGGTTCCCCATCGGTTGGAGTTGCTGGCATATACCTATTTGGAGGGATAAATGGCGGTAGTTAAGCTTCTCTCCTGGAATGTCAGGGGCCTGAATAATAAGGTCAAGAGGTCCCTGGTATTTGATTACCTGAAAAGGTATGATCCAGACATTATTCTTTTGCAGGAGACGCACCTTCAGGGCCGCAAGGTGCTTGCTTTGCGGCGTCCTTGGCTTGGTCCTGTGTACCATGCCACGTACTCCAATTATGCTCGGGGTGTTTCTATTTTGGTCGCCAAGAAACTTCCGTTTCAGATTATTTCAGTGCAAATAGATCCACAAGGCAGGTTTGTTCTGCTACAGGCCAGTATACGGGGAATGCAGTATTTAATAGCGGGTGTGTATGTTCCACCTCCATTTCGCAGAGACTTTGTTGATATGCTTATTGCGAAGTTAGCGATGTTCCCAGACATACCTCATATCATATTAGGTGATTTTAATGCCACCCTCGACCCCCTACGGGACAGGCTTCATCCCCAGGCTACCCATAATTCTTCACTCCAACACTGGGCAGCTGCTTATGACCTGATAGAGGCGTGGCGATATTTACATCCAGTTGATAAACAATTTTCTTGCTATTCCTCTTCTACTGGCTCATTATCGCGTATAGACCTAGCGTTTATTAGCAGAGACCTCTTGCCGCACCTTCATGCAAGTGTTTATTTACCAAGGGAGTGTCGGATCATGCTCCTCTCCTACTGTCCATTTCCCAACCAGTTTCTCCGGGCGACAGACAGTGGAGGCTAAATCCCATGTGGTTGGAAAATTTGTCCGTAGTAGGTACATGTATTGACACTATGACTGAATACTGGGCTAGCAATGAAGGTTCCGTTGATCCTTTAGTAGAATGGGATGCTTCTAAATCTGTGATGAGGGGGCTTTGATTCTAGCGATTGCTACCCATAGGAAGGAGCTCAATGTCAAGAGAGGGAAGCTTGAAAAGGAAGTCACAGTAGCTGAGGAGGCGTATGTCGTTAGTCAGAGTAGAGAGGCTCACACGAAGTGGCTGGATGCGCAAAGACGGTTCAATCTACACTTAACTGACTATACCCAAAAAAAATATTGAATCAGCGACATAATATTTTCACTAATGGAGACAAATGTGGTAGAGCCCTGGCGTACTTGGCCAAAACTGAGATCCAACAAACAGTGGTAGCGGAGGTTTTAGATGCTCAGGGGACTTTGTTGAGAGATCCTAGAGGTATCTGTCATCGTTTCGCCTCTTATTATGCTGAGCTCTATGCTTCTAAAACCAGCAATACTCAAAGCAAAGTCCTAGGCTTTTTGTCTAACATTGATCTCCCATCCCTGGATAGTAGCGATAGGGACTTTTTAGCCACGGAAATATCTGAGATGGAAATAGAGCATGCCATCAGTGCACTTGCTACCAAAAAAACGCCTGGTCCTGACGGCTTTCCAGCTGAATGGTACAAGCGTTTTTCAAAAGAGCTTGTCCCTAGGATTAAGATGCTGCTGAAGGTGATACTAGAAAGTAATGATATGCCAACCTCCTTTTCAGAGGCTACGATTGTGATATTACATAAGAAAGGGAAGGCTCCCGAATTATGTAGCTCTTATAGGCCCATCTCACTTCTGAATTTAGATCTCAAAATCCTGGCCAAAGTCTTGGCGTTGCGGTTGAGGGAGGTTATCCTTTCCTTAGTGGGGGTCGATCAATCTGGTTTTATGCCTGGGAAGACCACCGATATTAATCTTAGGCGGCTTTTCACTAATCTTCAGGTAGCTCATGACAACCGAGGCACGAGAGTGCTAGCCGCTTTGGATAACGAAAAAGCCTTCGACTCGGTCGAATGGAACTTCATGTGGGCGGTATTACGTAAGATGGGCTTCCCGGAGATATACCTGCGATGGCTACAAATTCTATACAAGTCTCCCACCGCACGGGTTAGAGTGAATGGATACTTGTCAGACTCTTTCCTCTGGGCAGAGGTACAAGGCAAGGTTGTCCTTTTTCCCCCCTCCTGTTTGCCTTAGTAATGGAGCCCTTGTCTATACTTATCTCCTCTGACTCTAGTGTTGAGGGATGGGATATAGCGGGCATTACTGAGAAAATCTCGCTATATGCAGATGATATGTTGGTGTATTTGGCAGATCCGGGGGAATCACTAGAAGCTCTTTTGAGGATAGTAGATAGGTTTGGTAGCTTCTCGGGTTTACGAGTTAACTGGACTAAGTCTAGTCTTTGTCTAATTGATGAGTTTGACTCTACCCTGATATCTTCAAGTGCTAGGCTCCAAGTTGTGGAGACCTTTACGTACTTAGGGATTGTCATTCACAAGGAGGTCGGGAGATTTTATGAGCTTAATGTGCTCCCGGTAGTTCAGTACATAGGCAGGAAACTAGATGCTTGGGGGAAATTACCTCTCAACCTCCTGGGACGTATCAACATTATTAAAATGATCCTTCTCCCTAAATTGCTATATATTTATAGGGCCGCTCCGATACTACTTCCTCAGAAGCACTTCATTGCCTTAGATAAATCTATCATCCCTTTCTTATGGAATAACTCCAACCCCCGAATAGCGAAGCGCACCCTTCAGGCGCCTTATACTAGGGGGGGCTTAACTTTACCCAACATGTACCTGTATTATGTTGCGGCCCAGTTGAATTATGTTGCCTGGTGGGTGAGAGTAGACAGGAGTAATCCCGCGGTGGTTCTGGAAGCAGCACTGGTGGGCTCATATGAGGCGTTGACCAACCTAGCTTATAGGAAGGGGAACGGCTGTGCATTGTTTTACACCCAATCTATGCATGCGGTGAGGCAGATTTGGATCAAATGGAGCAAGCTGAGAGGTGTGAATGAGAGTGGAGCAGACTGGTCCCCCTATTTGCCCTTGTGGGGTAACGGGAATCTTCCCGAATTGCTTTCCCTAGTAGAGTTCGATTTCTGGCCCAAACATGGGCTTCGGTACCTAGATCAGTTGTATGCTGATGGCCTGTTTAAATCATTCTCTAGTTTAAAGCAGGAATTTCGTCTTCCGCAACATAGTCTATATAGATATCTTCAGCTCCGACACGCATGCAGCGCACAATTCGGTAGGGAACCCCTCAAATTGGGATGTGGGCCAATAGAAACTGTCATTAGGCGGCAAACACTGGTTAAACCAGTCTCTACCCTATACATAACGCTACTTCTCCTGCAGGATTCCCCAATAGATAGTTCTCTTGCTAAGTGGAGGGGAGACGTAGAACACTTTGAAGACGGGCATGTCAAGGAGATATGTTATAATTGGAGATCCACGGTTGTTAGCTCTAGAGACCAGGTGATACAAGCCAAATGGTTACATAGAGTTTATTACACCCCAGAGAGATTGTTTAAGATGGGTAAATTGCCAGTTCCGGACTGTACAAGGTGTGATACTTCTCCAGGGGATTTTATGCATATGATCTGGAAATGTCCTGTTATATATGATTACTGGAAGGTAGTGCATGCTTTTATCAATGAGAGAGTGGGGTTTCCTGATGTATGTTAACCATTAACGAGTCTATTGGGTATAGCAAATGAAATAGTTCCTACTAAATATGCCAGGAAGTTATATAGACTATTATTATTCTATGCGAGAAAGGTTATCCTTTTAAATTGGAAGCCTCCTAAGGCCCCTTCACTTCAACAGTGGATACAAATAGTTAATTCCGACCTCGATATGTATAAATTCACCTATGAGAGGAGGGGGAAGCCGGACCGCTTTCTGAAGATATGGAGCCCGTGGATTGAGGCGCAGACATTGTTGCCTTAAGGTACAAGAGTGTTGTGATTTCAGTTGATGGGGATGTGTGAATGATGTGTGTGTGAAGGTGTGAGTGGGCGACTTTACAGGATTTGCCCATTGTGAGCTTTCATGTGTGGGGTTTTGTGTCACTATTTGATGTTTCTTGACTGCTCTATGCTGACTTACCCCTTGCTGTTCGTTGCTATTTTGAGTTTTATCTATAGCTCTGGACTATGTTACTGCTATTGTCGAGGCTGTAATGTTATGTTTTATTGTTTCACTTTGAAAAGCCAATAAAAAGATGCTATAAAAAAAAAAAAAAAAGGTATTCAAAACTGATTTTACAAACTTTGTTAACCCTTTAGGTGTTCCACAAGAAATAAATGAAAATGTAGATGAAATTTCAGAATTTCACTTTTTTGGCAGATTTTCCATTTTAATATTTTTCAGTAACAAAGCAAGGGTTAACAGCCAAACAAAACTCAATATTTATTCTTTAGTTTACCGAAACGTCCCATATGTGGTCGCAAATTGCTGTACGGGCACACGGCAGGGCGCAGAAAGAAAAGGAACGCCATATGGTTTTTGGAGGGCAGATTTCACTGGGTTTGAAGCCTTTGAAGCCCCCCTAAAGCACCCCTAGGGTAGAAACTCCAAAAAAAGACCCCATTTTGGAAACTACGGGATAAGGTGGCAGTTTTGTTGGTACTATTTTAGGGTACATATTTTTGGTTGCTCTATATTACACTTTTGGTGAGGCAAGGTAACAAAAAATAGCTGTTTTGGCACCGTTTTTATTTTTTGTTATTTACAACGTTCATCTGACAGGTTAGATCATGTGCTATTTTTATAGATCAGGTCGTTATGGACGCAGCAATACCAAATATGACTTTTTTTTTGGTTGTTTGTTTCAGTTTTAAATAATAAAGCATTTTTGAAAAAAAGATTTTTAGTGTCTCCATATTCTGAAAGCCTTTTCGATCGCTTGGTGTTGCACTTTTAGTGATGTCAGGTGACAAAACGACACTTTTTATTTATTTGATGGAGTTCACCTGAGGGGTTAGGTCATGTGATATTTTTATAGAGCCGGTCATTACGGACGCAGCGATACAATATGTCTGTTTTTCTATTTTTTTACAATTTTATGTGTTTTATTTTGGGAAAGGGGCGGTTTTTTTTATACTTGAAACTTTATTTTTTTATTATAGAAATAGAAATTTTTTACAAATTTTTGACTTTTCATTTTTGTCCCACTCTGGGACTTCAACTTCTGGGGGTCTGATCCCCTTTACAATGCATTACAATAATGCATTGTAAAGGGGGTGCACAACCTTTTCTGGTTGGGGGCCACATTGTCAGCCCGAACCAATTCCAAGAGCCTAAAATAAAACTTAAAGGAGTATTACCAACAGAAATACTGTATTTTTGGCATATTGAACATACAGTATATACTATAAATGTCTAGTTACAGTGCTAGAACTTCAATCTAATAGGAGAATACATGAAAGATACATGTAAGAAGCCATGAGACATAGACCTACAGGTCTTTTACCAGATGTTTGGGGGCCGCACAGAATGGTATTGAGGGCCGCATGTGGCCCCCGGGCCGCAGGTTGTGCACCCCTGCTGTAAGTGTATTACATACTGTAATACACTTACAGCTTCCTGCCTGTGAGACCCAGGGGGCTGGATCTCACAGGCTGTCATGGAAGGCAGCCATAATGCCTAAGGAAGGTATCGGGCTGCTTTGCCTTCCATCGGGTCCCCGTCACAGGAGCGCAGGGACCCGATGGCCACCACGCACCTGGCAGGATACCGCACGTGCCACGGTCAGCGCTGACCGCGGCAGTACAAGGGTAAATGCGTCAGCATCAGTGTTTTCACCGATGCCAGCGTATGCAGCAGGGACCCGGCTGTCAGTGACTGCCGGGTCTGTGCCGCTGATCGGGCAGGCGCAGCTCCTGAAAACGCCCGATCAGCATGCCATACATGTGCGTCACTGGTCCTTAAGTCACGTCCAGATATGATGTACATGTACCTCACCGGTCCTTAGGGGGTTAAAAATGCCCCATATAGTGCCTCCAGTATTAAAAATGGCCTATATAGTGCCTCTGTAACGCCCCAGAGTGGCATTACCACTTCTTCACCCCGCTACTGTCTTTAATGGGCTAATATAATGTCATCTATGCATTTTATTCCGGGTCCTATACACTGTGCATTTCTAATGTTTGTAACTGTTATGTTCAAATGTAATGCGCCTGGTTCACCAGCAGGTGGCAGCAAACATGGCAGAGCTGTACTTAGGTAGAAAGGAGCTTTCCATTCCATTCTACCCCCCCCCCCCCCCCTGTGAGGAGTAGGAGAGTCCCACTTCCGGCAGGAAGGGTGGGGACTAGTGAGAGTTAGTCTAGCTTACCCCCAACTAGGGGAAGGGAGTAAGGGCATGTCTCTGCTGGTCATGGAGGCCAAAGCTTAAAGCCTCAGGAGCCAGGAGGAAAGTTCCCTGGCCTAATCTAGAGACAGACCATACAAAGAGAAGTGCAGCATACAGAAGAAGCAAAGTTATACAGCCAGCCTGTCAGTACAGCAGAGCCAGAGAGAAACAGATGTAGCAGAGATGAGTTTGCCTGCCAGTTTTAATGCTAAAGCCTGCTGGAACCAAGATAAAGCTTGAAGATTGTCTTGGATGAACATTTATTCAAGTAAAGCTGCTGTCCATCTTTATATAAGGTCTGGACTAGATTCTTTCTTCAATCCCTCAATTATTCCCCCTATTTATTGCTTCGGAGCTAAAGCCTGGGGTCCAGCCGTATCCAGGTAGGAGCACCGTGACAAACATAAAGGGACATTTTAGGCCGCACTATACCACTCGGCATTCCTACATCTGGGACGCGTTATAGATACAGAAAGGGCCCTAGGGGGAGGCGCCCGTTGCAACCCAAATATTTAAAAAGCCCCATATAGTGCCTTAGGTATTAACCCCCTTCCTGACGTAGCCATTTTCCATCTTTGCGTTTTCATCTTTCACTCCCTGCCTTCATGGAGCCCTAACTTTTTTTTTTTTTCAGTTCACATAGCCGTATGAGGGCTTGTTTTTTGGGGGGACAAGTTGTAATTTCTAATTCTAGCATTTAATATTGCATAGGATGTAGTGGGAAGCAGGAAAAAATATCCAGATGGGGTGGAATTGAAAAAAACGCAATTCTGCAACAGTTTTACGGGTTTTGTTTTCACGGCATTCACCATGTTATAAAACTGACCTGTGCTCTCCACTCTCCAGGTCAGTACGAATCTGCCAATACCACATAGTTATGGTTTTTTGTTGCATTGTAATACTGAAAAAAAAAAAAAACTTTTGAAAAAATTATTTGTATTTATTCATCGCCATATTCTGACCCCCATAACTTTTTTTTATAGTCTATAGAGATGTGTGAGGGCTAATTTTTTGCGGGACAATATGTATTTTTTGATAATACCATGTTGGGGTGTGTGTGACTTTTTGATCACTTTATTACATTTTGTTTGGGAGTGATGAAGAAAGTGACAGAAAAAATTACAAATCGACCATTTGTTTTTTTATGTTTTTTGTTACGCCATTCACCATATGGGATACTTTTTTTTATATTTTAATAGTATGAGCGTTTTCACTAATAGTTATTAAATAAAAAGTAAAAAAGCACCAAAATATTAAAAGTTTAAATCACCCCCCTTTCCCAAATTCACATATAAAAATATATAAACAATAAACATATTAGGTATTGCTGCATCCGAAGAAGTCTGAATTATTAAAATATTTAAAAAATTTCCTATGCGGTGAACGCCGTAATGTAAAAAAAATATGAAAAACACACATTTCGCCATTTTTTTGCCTTAAAAAATAGGATAGTTATATGCCCGGACGTTCCAATAAATGTCGATTGCACGCTTTTTTTTGTGTTTTATTTTTCTTCTGCGTTGTATCGAATGGTATTGAGTATCGCAATACTTTCTTATGGTATCCAAATCGAATAATTTTGGTATCGTGAGAACCCTAGTCATCAAAGTGCCCCAGTAATGTCCCCTATAGTGCTCCAGTACCCCCAATAGTGCCCCAGTAATGTCCCCTATAGTGCTCCAGTAATGTCCCCTATAGTGCTCCAGTAATGTCCCCTATAGTGCCCCAGTAATGTCCCCTATAGTGCTCCACTAATGTCCCTTATAGTGCCCCAGTACCCCCAATAGTGCCCATAGTAATGTCCCCTATAGTGCTCCAGTACCCCCAATAGTGCCCCACTAATGTCCCCTATAGTGCTCCAGTACCCCCAATAGTGCCCCAGTAATGTCCCCTATAGTGCCCCACTAATGTCCCCTATAGTGACCCACTAATGTCCCCTATAGTGCCCCAGTACCCCCAATAGTGCCCATAGTAATGTCCCCTATAGTGCCCCAGTACCCCCAATAGTGCCCTTAGTAATGTCCCCTATAGTGCACCAGTAATGTCCCCTATAGTGCCCCAGTAATGTCCCCTATGGTGCTCCAGTAATGTCCCCTATAGTGCCCCAGTACTCCCAATAGTGCCCATAGTAATTTCCTCTATAGTGCTCCAGTAATGTCCCTTATAGTGCCCCAGTACCCCCAATAGTGCCCATAGTAATGTCCCCTATAGTGCTCCAGTAATGTCCTCTATAGTGCTCCAGTACCCCCAATAGTGACCCAATAATGCCCCCTATAGTGCCCCAGTACTCCCAATAGTGACCCAATAATGCCCCCTATAGTGCCCCAGTACTCCCAATAGTGACCCAATAATGCCCCCTATAGTGCCCCAGTACCCCCAATAGTGACCCAATAATGCCCCCTATAGTGCCCCAGTACTCCCAATAGTGACCCAATAATGTCTCCTGTAGTGCCCCAGTACCGACCCAGTAATGTCCCCTATAGTGCCCCAGTACTCCAGTAGTGACCCAGTAATGTACCCTATAGTGCCCCATTACCCCAAATAATTGCGGAACCATTCACTTCAATGAGGCCACAAAAACAAAGAAAACGGAAATGACCCTGTACCCCCCATAGTGAATGGGTACCCCCAATAATGTCCCCTATAGTGCCCCAATAGTGACCCAATAATGTCCCCTATAGTGCCCCAATAATGTCCCCTATAGTGCCCCCTATAGTGCCCCAGTACACCCAATAGTGACCCAGTAATGTCCCATATAGTGCCCCATTACCCCCAATAGTGACCCAGAAATGTACCCTATAATTCTGTATTCACTTCAATGAGGCCACAAAAAAAAAAAGAAAAGAAAACAGAAATGACTGTGTGCATTCCGTGTCCGGATTTCCGTTCCGCAAAAAAATAGAACATGTCCTATTATTGTCCGCATTACTGATAAGGATAGGACTGTTCTGCAAAATACGGAATGCACACGGACGTCATCCGTATTTTTGCCAGATCTGCGTTTTGCGAATTGCAAAATACATGCGGTCATGTACATCAGCCCTTATACTCAGGTGAGTCCATTTCCACGCCGACGTCTGCGGTGCCGCCCTAGGTCTCCTCCATCTCGCGCTCAGCACTAGTGTGCAAACCGTCCGGAAATTCACCCGCTTTTTCCCGCACTTTGGAATAAGTCACTCGAATAACTGCTGAGAAAGTCGCTTCTCTTCACTTGAGGTAAGTGCAAGCAGCACGGACCCGTCAGGCACTGATGTGAAGTACTGGCTGGGACTCGTAGTTCCACAGACCCTCCCTCCTCTTTCAGGGGATCTCGGCGGAGTCCCGTCCAGGAGTCTAGACGCCAGGTGAAGTATATGACGCCAAAACTGGGTAAAATGGGATTTCATTGACTCACAAACACCATTTGCTAAAAGTGTGGCACGCCCCCTAAACGTCACCACACAACCGAAGGCGCGCTCCCTGCATTCTCCTCAAGAGAAGTGACTTTCTCAACAGTTAATCAAGTGACTTGTTCTAAAGAGCGGAAAAAAATGTGATTTTGAGCAGTGAGATTTAACGCCCCGTGAACTGTCTTTCTGCGGAACGGACATACGAATCATCCACATGCTTTATGCATCCGTATATGCCCGTTCCACAAGAAGACGGACTATGTCCGCAGACCCATCGGAAACGGTCGGATACCGTCAGGCGCTTGGTGAGCTGAGAGGCGGCCGCGGCTCTACGGCGAGCTCCGGTGCATGTCCTATTATTGTCCGCATTACAGACAAGGAGCGGAGGAGTTTCATTATTGGCCGGACTTTACGCAAAATGTGGAATGCACATGGCCAGCTTTTTTCCGGAAATCCACCTCTTAATTCAACGCTGTGGGACGCCCGGAAATAGTCGCGTCGGTGCTTGGCTATTTTTGGCGAACGGAGGGTGAACGCGGCTGCTCTCCACAAACTTTGGAGGTCCCATTCTAGGAGAGCGGTGAGGCCGCCCCACCGATCAGTGTATGGATCTGGAACAGCGCCATACGCTGCATAATGGCCGTTTTCAGGTACTGCGGCGCCGCAACCATCCCCTAGAATAGGAGGAGCAGCAGCTGCAGTACCAATGAATGGCCACTACTAATTGTACGGCGCTGTGGTGTTCTGGCGCCTGATCGGTAGAGGTCCCAGGGGTCAACCCCCCACCAATCTGAAATGGGGAAATCCCCTTTACCATGGGGGCGTCTGTACTTTTCATCTGCCTGTATACTGTTTCCTCTGCCTCTACTGATACACTGTAACAAGCCAGCAGCTGTGTCGGGTCAGGGATAGTATAAGGAGATCTAGTGGGCTGCTTAAAAGATTGGACGGAACGTGACTTTTTAAAATAATTGTGCTGCAAAGTTGCCTGACGGCGCGGACGTGCTGGTCCTTTCACCATCTATAGGGTGGCTGCGCTCATGTGTTTTTGGGATGACAGGTGCAGAGACCGTGGGTCACATGACTGAGGGAGGACCCCCAATCACAGTCATCCTCTTAAAGAGGATTTCCAGTTTTGATAATTAAAGCAAAATGAATGAACCGCGTCGTCCGTTTTTGTTTTGCTCAACAATACAAATGAATAGCCCCACATGCAATCTGCAAAGAAACGTGGATCAAAATATGGTCGTGTGATTGAGGGCTTATTCCATTCATTTCAACAGGGCCGCAAAAAAACAAAGAAAGTCCGCCACACGCTGTCCGCATTCGTATGGTCGTTCTGCCAAAAGATAGAACATGTCCTATACTTGTCCATTTAGTAGACAAGAATAAGCATTGTTACAATAGGTCCGCAAAAAAAGATAAACGCAATACGGAAGTCACCCGTATTTTTTGTGGATCCTGCAAAATACAAGCGTGGTTTCTGAAGACAGTGCTAGAGCGCCCCTACAGGCAGCATTTATAAGACCCGGTACACAAACCGCGCAGGCGCAGCTAGTTTTCCTCCAGCGCAGGCGCAGTGAGGGACCAGGCGAGTGGGGTGGACCAAGATGGCGTCTGCTACGGCTCCTAACGGCAGCGGAATGGAGGTGGACGACGCCGGTAAGTACCCCCGGCGGTCAGTGAGGCTGGGTGAATGGGAAAGAGGTCGGTTAGGTTAGGAGGTAACGCAGTACCGGAGAGCGGCCCGTAGGAAGCATGGCTGCGGACAGTGACTGATAGTAACGCTGTGTGCTGGATGGGGTGGGCGGGGTCTGAAGTCAGAGCAGTGATTGGTCCATAGGCTTGTCAGTTAGCTTTAGAGCGGAAGTGACGTCACTGTGTTGTTATTTTTGTGTTAATCTTGCGCTTTTATTGCGGTTTTTATGCGGTTATTGTGTTACGGGAGCTGACTGCTAGGAAGTGTGGGTTCCCAATGTCCAACTGCCGGACATTGCTGAGGAGCAATGCCCATGGTGTCCCTAGAATCATGAACCCCCTGTACTTGTAGACATGATGTGAGAGCAGCTCTGGGTGTGACTGGAGGATAAGACACGATGTGAGAGCAGCTCTGGGTGTGACTGGAGGATAAGACACGATGTGAGAGCAGCTCTGGGTGTGACTGGAGGATAAGACACGATGTGAGAGCAGCTCTGGGTGTGACTGGAGGATAAGACACGATGTGAGAGCAGCTCTGGGTGTGACTGGAGGATAAGACACGATGTGAGAGCAGCTCTGGGTGTGACTGGAGGATAAGACACGATGTGAGAGCAGCTCTGGGTGTGACTGGAGGATAAGACACGATGTGAGAGCAGCTCTGGGTGTGACTGGAGGATAAGACACGATGTGAGAGCAGCTCTGGGTGTGACTGGAGGATAAGACAGGATGTAGAGCAGCTCTGGGTGTGACTGGAGGATAAGACACGATGTGAGAGCAGCTCTGGGTGTGACTGGAGGATAAGAGATGATGTGAGAGCAGCTCTGGCTGTGACTGGAGGATAAGACATGATGTGAGAGCAGCTCTGGGTGTGACTGGAGGATAAGACACGATGTGAGAGCAGCTCTGGGTGTGACTGGAGGATAAGACACGATGTGAGAGCAGCTCTGGGTGTGACTGGAGGATAAGACACGATGTGAGAGCAGCTCTGGGTGTGACTGGAGGATAAAACATGATGTGAGAGCAGCTCTGGGTGTGACTGGAGGATAAGACATGATGTGAGAGCAGCTCTGGGTGTGACTGGAGGATAAGACACGATGTGAGAGCAGCTCTGGGTGTGACTGGAGGATAAGACACGATGTGAGAGCAGCTCTGGGTGTGACTGGAGGATAAAACATGATGTGAGAGCAGCTCTGGGTGTGACTGGAGGATAAGACACGATGTGAGAGCAGCTCTGGGTGTGACTGGAGGATAAGACAGGATGTGAGAGCAGCTCTGGGTGTGACTGGAGGATAAGACACGATGTGAGAGCAGCTCTGGGTGTGACTGGAGGATAAGAGATGATGTGAGAGCAGCTCTGGGTGTGACTGGAGGATAAGACACGATGTGAGAGCAGCTCTGGGTGTGACTGGAGGATAAGACACGATGTGAGAGCAGCTCTGGGTGTGACTGGAGGATAAGACACGATGTGAGAGCAGCTCTGGGTGTGACTGGAGGATAAGACACGATGTGAGAGCAGCTCTGGGTGTGACTGGAGGATAAGACACGATGTGAGAGCAGCTCTGGGTGTGACTGGAGGATAAGACATGATGTGAGAGCAGCTCTGGGTGTGACTGGAGGATAAGACACGATGTGAGAGCAGCTCTGGGTGTGACTGGAGGATAAGACACGATGTGAGAGCAGCTCTGGGTGTGACTGGAGGATAAGACATGATGTGAGTGCAGCTCTGGGTGTGACTGGAGGAGAAGACACGATGTGAGAGCAGCTCTGGGTGTGACTGGAGGATAAGACATGATGTGAGAGCAGCTCTGGGTGTGACTGGAGGATAAGACATGATGTGAGAGCAGCTCTGGGTGTGACTGGAGGATAAGACACGATGTGAGAGCAGCTCTGGGTGTGACTGGAGGATAAGACACGATGTGAGAGCAGCTCTGGGTGTGACTGGAGGATAAGACACGATGTGAGAGCAGCTCTGGGTGTGACTGGAGGATAAGAGATGATGTGAGAGCAGCTCTGGGTGTGACTGGAGGATAAGACACGATGTGAGAGCAGCTCTGGGTGTGACTGGAGGATAAGACACGATGTGAGAGCAGCTCTGGGTGTGACTGGAGGATAAGACACGATGTGAGAGCAGCTCTGGGTGTGACTGGAGGATAAGACACGATGTGAGAGCAGCTCTGGGTGTGACTGGAGGATAAGACAGGATGTGAGAGCAGCTCTGGGTGTGACTGGAGGATAAGACACGATGTGAGAGCAGCTCTGGGTGTGACTGGAGGATAAGACATGATGTGAGAGCAGCTCTGGGTGTGACTGGAGGATAAGACACGATGTGAGAGCAGCTCTGGCTGTGACTGGAGGATAAGACACGATGTGAGAGCAGCTCTGGCTGTGACTGGAGGATAAGACACGATGTGAGAGCTGTTCTGGGTTTGACTGGAGGATAAGACATGATGTGAGAGCAGCTCTGGGTGTGACTGGAGGATAAGACACAATGTGAGAGCAGCTCTGGGTGTGACTGGAGGATAAGACATGATGTGAGAGCAGCTCTGGGTGTGACTGAAGGATAAGACACGATGTGGCTGCAGCTCTGGGTGTGACTGGAGGAGAAGACATGATGTGGCTGCAGCTCTGGGTGTGACTGGAGTATAGGTCAGGTTGGCTGAAGCTTATGGTGGTTCTTGTCTCCTGGCAGATGTCCCCACCGTCATGGCTCAGGGGGTCACCGGCAGTGTGGCTGTGGCTCTTCACCCCCTGGTGATCCTGAATATCTCCGACCACTGGATCCGAATGAGGTCCCAGGAAGGACGCCCTGTCCAGGGTAAGAGTCGGCACCCCCTCCCCATGTCTCCTACCCCCGTCACCCCCGCTCAGCTCTCCTCTTCTCCCGCAGTGATCGGGGCGCTCATCGGGAAACAGGAGGGAAGGAACATCGAGGTGATGAACTCCTTCGAGCTTCTGTCCCAGATCACCGAGGAGAAGATCACCATCAACAAGGAGTACTACTACACCAAGGAGGAGCAGTGTAAGTACTACTACACCAAGGAGGAGCGGTGTATGTACTACTACACCAAGGAGGAGCGGTGTAAGTACTACTACACCAAGGAGGAGCGGTGTAAGTACTGCTGCTCCAAGGAGGAGCATTGTAAGTACTGCTGCTCCAAGGAGGAGCAGTGTAAGTACTGCTGCTCCAAGGAGGAGCGGTGTAAGTACTGCTGCTCCAAGGAGGAGCGGTGTAAGTACTGCTACACCAAGGAGGAGCGGTGTAAGTACTGCTACACCAAGGAGGAGCGGTGTAAGTACTACTACTCCAAGGAGGAGCGGTGTGAGTGCTGCGACTCCAAGGAGGAGCGGTGTGAGTGCTGCGACTCCAAGGAGGAGCGGTGTGAGTGCTGCGACTCCAAGGAGGAGCGGTGTGAGTGCTGCGACTCCAAGGAGGAGCGGTGTGAGTGCTGCGACTCCAAGGAGGAGCGGTGTGAGTGCTGCGACTCCAAGGAGGAGCGGTGTGAGTGCTGCGACTCCAAGGAGGAGCGGTGAGTGCTGCGACTCCAAGGAGGAGCGGTGTGAGTGCTGCGACTCCAAGGAGGAGCGGTGTGAGTGCTGCGACTCCAAGGAGGAGCGGTGTGAGTGCTGCGACTCCAAGGAGGAGCGGTGTGAGTGCTGCTACTCCAAGGAGGAGCGGTGTGAGTGCTGCGACTCCAAGGAGGAGCGGTGTGAGTGCTGCGACTCCAAGGAGGAGCGGTGTGAGTGCTGCGACTCCAAGGAGGAGCGGTGTGAGTGCTGCGACTCCAAGGAGGAGCGGTGTGAGTGCTGCGACTCCAAGGAGGAGCGGTGTGAGTGCTGCGACTCCAAGGAGGAGCGGTGTGAGAGGAGGAGCGGTGTGAGTACCTGCCTGCCAGGTACCTTACCCAATAGCTCTGCTTGCGCCATTTCAGACTTGGCGATTCAGAATGCAGGACAGTAGGGGGCACCATTTCCACTGCTGACCATTAACCCTTTATATCCTGCAATCCATGGTAATCCAGTGCGATCATTGCCTGTAGTTTATATGAAGGACCCCAAGGTGGTCCGCTTATATTGCCTCCTGAGCAACACCCCAAACATGGCGGTGGCTGCTCAGCGAATACCGAATCTGTGATTGACGTTTGGTCTTGTTTTTACTCTGCAGTTAAACAAGTGTTTAAAGACATGGAGTTCCTGGGCTGGTACACAACCGGGGGCCCACCCGACCCCTCCGACATTCACGTCCACAAACAGGTACCGAAATACCAATCTGCACATCCAGAGCTGCGCTCACAATTCCGCTATTTTATACTATAGCTCCATCCACTTCTGCATTCACAATTTCCAAATCTTTGCTGAGAACTCCTAAGGCCTTATTCACACGTCCGTAGTGTTTTGCGGATCCGCAAAACACCTTGCCACCAGCCCTATAGAGATGCCTATACTTGTCCGCAATTAAGGGCAAGAATAACACATGCTCTATATTTTTGCGGAAGATCGGCGGCGCGCTCTGCAAATACGGATGCGGAGAGCACAGTGTGTGCTCTCTGCATCCATCACGTCCCCATTCAAAATGAATGGGTCTGCACCCGTTCCGCAAATTTGCGGAACGGGTGCGGACGTAGATTGTGGACGTGTGAATTAGGCCTGATGCATTTTATTGATAGAGAGACTACTTCTCCCACCATGCACTGCAGTGCAATATGCCGTGTACAGACCAGCAGGGGGCAGCATCCTGAAAGTTACCAGGGAGTGCGCGTGATTACAATGCTGCTGGGATTAACCCCTTCCTGACATCTGCAATACATGTACAGCAGATGTCAGGTCTTTGAAGGGGTTGTCCCACGAAATATGTTCTCAAAGCACTTGGGTCTGAATATTTCTGTAATAGGGCCACCTGCTGTTTGTTATTTTCCTTATCTTTTTTTGTCCACCTTAGTGAGGTGGTCGCACATGCTCAGTATATCTTTATCTGACCGTAGGACTTTCCTGCAACGAGATTATAGGAGCCATTCACTTGCTGTGGCAGCCTGAGGCCTTCTGCAGACTCGAGGCCTGCCATAGCGAAGTTATTATCAAGCCTGACCTGAGACAGGATCGGAATGTAGTCTATAGGAGAAGTCATCACACAATCGCATGTTCAAGTCCCCTAGGGCAGTGATGGGCAACGTGCGGCTCTCCAGCTGTTGCTAAACTACAACTCCCACCATGCCCTGCAGTAGGCTGATAGCTATAGACAGGCTTTGCATGCTGGGAGTTGTAGTTCTGCAACAGCTGGAGAGCCGCACGTTGCCCATCACTGCCCTAGGGGGACTAAAAATAAGTGTGAAAAATATAAAAATTCAGATGCCCCCTTTCCTCATTTTAAAAATAATCGCTGCATTCAAAAATGCCCGAAATATTAAAATATAAAACTTTATCCCGTACAGTGAACGGTAAAATAAAAATAAAAATGGCTGATATGCTCTTTTTTCGTTGCTTCTCCTCCCAAATTTTTTTTATAAAGAGTGATCAAATGTCACAAAATAGTTGCGATAAAAAACTACAGATCGCCCTGCAAAAATTGAGCCCCCGCCACATCTCTGTCGACGCAACTATAAAAAAGTTATGGGGTCCGAATACGTTGAGGCAAAGAAAAATGGACTTAAAGTATTAGGGTGCTTTCACACTGGCGTTTTATCTTTCCGTCCTAGAGTTCGGTCCTCGGGTCTCTAGGACGGAAAGATACTGATCAGGATGATCCCCATGCATCCTGAATGGAGAGAAATCCGTTCAGGATGCATCAGGATGTCTTCAGTTCAGTCTTTTTGACTTTTCAGGACGGAGATAAAACCGCAGCATGCTGCGGCTTTATCTCCGTCCTGAAAAGCCTGAACACATGACTGAACGCCTGATCAGGCCTTAAGTCCTATTGACTTACATTGGGGCTGGATCCGGCATTAAAAAAAGACTGAAGGACGGATCCGTCCTTCAGGTGTGCGCATGCGCAGACCTTTAAAACTGTGAAAAAAATACAAGACGGATACGTCTCTCTGCATGGCAAATGGAGAGACGGATCTGCACTTGCAATGCATTTGTAGACGGATCCGCAATCCGGATCCGTCTACAAATGCTTTCAGTTGTCATGTGTTGTGACGGATCCGGCGGGACGGAAGTGCACGCCGGATCCACACAACGCAAGTGTGAAAGGGGCTTTAAAACACAAGAAAAACTATATAAAGGTGGTATCGCTATTCCAGCTTACAGCTGCGTCGTATGCAATATTAAATGGCGCCAATAGAAAGTACAACTTGTCCCGCAAAAAACAAGCCCTCATATGGCTATGAGAATGGAAAAGTAAAAAAGTTATGGCTCCAGGAAGACGGGGAGTAAAAAACAAACACATGATATCCCTGCATCAGGGCGGTGCAGCATGTTCTGGTTCTCTGGGTCAGCTGCTCATTCCCTCATTAATATGTATAACCTCTAAGCTCCGCCCCCATCACTCTCGATCCAGGTATGTGAAATCATCGAGTCACCGCTCTTCCTGAAGTTGAACCCGATGACGAAGCACACTGATGTAAGTACCGGCCGCTGACCCCTGGCAGCGCCCCCCCCCCATCATCCTGACCAGTGTGAGTAATGCTCTCCTGTCCTCTGCAGTTGCCGGTCAGTGTGTACGAATCGGTGATTGACATCGTGAATGGAGAGGTAAGTGCCGGGAGCAGCAGCCACGGAACCAGCAGGTCCTTGTAAGGTCACTGTGGTCACTCTGTCGGCTTATGTCTCCTCAGGCCACCATGCTGCTGGCTGAGCTCCCGTACACCCTCGCCACAGAAGAAGCAGAAAGAATCGGAGTTGACCACGTCGCTCGCATGACGGCCACTGGCAGCGGAGAAAACTCGACAGGTGAGAGATGGAAGTCACGTGGCTGGCACTAAGACAAAACAACGGGCTGATGTAGATATAGAAGGAGACCGGGAGATCAGACCGCACCACACTGGATTGTAGGCTAAGGAGGAGACCGGGGGGATCAGACTGTACCCCACAAAATATTACATGTAACCACACTGGATTGTAGGCTAAGGAGGAGACCGGGGGGATCAGACTGTACCCCACAAAATATCACATGTAATCACACTGAATTGTAGTCTAAGGAGGAGATCAGGGGGATCAGACTGTACCCCACAGAATATTACATGTAATCACACTGGATTGTAGTCTAAGGAGGAGACCGGGGGGATCAGACTGTACCCCTTAATATATTACATGTAATCACACTGGATTATAGGCTAAGGAGGAGACCGGGGGGATCAGACTGTACCCCACAAAATATTACATGTAATCACACTGGATTATAGACTAAGGAGGAGACCGGGGGGATCAGACTGTACCCCACAGAATATTACATGTAACCACACTGGATTGTAGACTAAGGAGGAGACCGGGGGGATCAGACTGTACCCCACAAAATATTACATGTAACCACACTGGATTGTAGTCTAAGGAGGAGACCGGGGGGATCAGACTGTACCCCTTAATATATTACATGTAATCACACTGGATTATAGGCTAAGGAGGAGACCGGGGGGATCAGACTGTACCCCACAGAATATTACATGTAATCACACTGGATTATAGGCTAAGGAGGAGATCAGGGGGATCAGACTGTACCCCACAGAATATTACATGTAACCACACTGGATTGTAGTCTAAGGAGGAGACCGGGGGGATCAGACTGTACCCCTTAATATATTACATGTAATCACACTGGATTATAGGCTAAGGAGGAGACCGGGGGGATCAGACTGTACCCCACAAAATATCACATGTAATCACACTGGATTATAGACTAAGGAGGAGACCGGGGGGATCAGACTGTACCCCACAGAATATTACATGTAACCACACTGGATTGTAGTCTAAGGAGGAGACCGGGGGGATCAGACTGTACCCCACAAAATATTACATGTAATCACACTGGATTATAGGCTAAGGAGGAGACCGGGAGGATCAGACTGTACCCCACAAAATATTACATGTAATCACACTGGATTATAGGCTAAGGAGGAGACCGGGAGGATCAGACTGTACCCCACAAAATATTACATGTAATCACACTGGATTATAGGCTAAGGAGGAGACCCCTTAATATATTACATGTAATCACACTGGATTGTAGGCTAAGGAGGAGACCGGGAGGATCAGACTGTACCCCACAAAATATCACATGTAATCACACTGGATTATAGGCTAAGGAGGAGACCGGGGGGATCAGACTGTACCCCACAAAATATTACATGTAATCACACTGGATTGTAAGCAAAGAAAGAGACCGGGGATCAAACTGCACCCCTTAAAATATTACATGTAGTCACACTGGCTTGTAGGTTAAGGAGGAGATCGGGGGGATCAGACTGTACCCCACAAAATATTACATGTAATTACCCTATTATTGTAGACTAAAAGGGAGACTGTGAGATCAGACTGCACAACACAGAATATTACATGTAGTCACACTGGCTTGTAGATGAAGGAGGTGACTGAGGATCAGACTGCACCCATCTAAATATTACATGTAGTCACACTGGCTTGTACATGAAGGAGGTGACTGAGGATCAGACTGCACCCATCTAAATATTACATGTAGTCACACTGGCTTGTACATGAAGGAGGTGACTGAGGATCAGACTGCACCCATCTAGATATTA
Organism: Bufotes viridis; assembly: GCA_033119425.1. Classification (NCBI taxonomy): domain Eukaryota; kingdom Metazoa; phylum Chordata; class Amphibia; order Anura; family Bufonidae; genus Bufotes; species Bufotes viridis. Next base: position 44,173,859 of record CM065590.1, on the reverse strand, counting down.
CATGTAGTCACACTGGCTTGTAGATGAAGGAGGTGACTGAGGATCAGATTGTACCCATCTAGATATTACATGTAGTCACACTGGCTTGTAGGCTGAGGAGGAGACTGAGGATCAGACTGCACCCATCTAGATATTACATGTAGTCACACTGGCTTGTAGGCTGAGGAGGAGACTGAGGATCAGACTGCACCCATCTAGATATTACATGTAGTCACACTGGCTTGTAGGCTGAGGAGGTGACTGAGGATCAGACTGCACCCATCTAGATATTACATGTAGTCACACTGGCTTGTAGGCTGAGGAGGTGACTGAGGATCAGACTGCACCCATCTAGGTATTACATGTAGTCACACTGGCTTGTACGCTGAGGAAGAGACTGAGGATCAGACTGCACCCATCTAGATATTACATGTGGTCACACTGGCTTGTAGGCTGAGGAGGAGACTGAGGATCAGACTGCACCCATCTAGATATTACATGTAGTCACACTGGCTTGTAGGCTGAGGAGGTGACTGAGGATCAGACTGCACCCATCTAGATATTACATGTAGTCACACTGGCTTGTAGGCTGAGGAGGAGACTGAGGATCAGACTGCACCCATCTAGATATTACATGTAGTCACACTGGCTTGTAGGCTGAGGAGGAGACTGAGGATCAGACTGCACCCATCTAGATATTACATGTAGTCACACTGGCTTGTAGGCTGAGGAGGAGACTGAGGATCAGACTGCACCCATCTACATATTACATGTAGTCACACTGGCTTGTAGGCTGAGGAGGAGACTGAGGATCAGACTGCACCCATCTAGATATTACATGTAGTCACACTGGCTTGTACGCTGAGGAGGAGACTGAGGATCAGACTGCACCCATCTAGATATTACATGTGGTCACACTGGCTTGTAGGCTGAGGAGGAGACTGAGGATCAGACTGCACCCATCTAGGTATTACATGTGGTCACACTGGCTTGTAGGCTGAGGAGGAGACTGAGGATCAGACTGCACCCATCTAGGTATTACATGTAGTCACACTGGCTTGTACGCTGAGGAGGAGACTGAGGATCAGACTGCACCCATCTAGGTATTACATGTAGTCACACTGGCTTGTAGGCTGAGGAGGAGACTGAGGATCAGACTGCACCCATCTAGATATTACATGTAGTCACACTGGCTTGTAGATGAAGGAGGTGACTGAGGATCAGACTGCAGCCATCTAAATATTACATGTAGTCACACTGGCTTGTAGGCTGAGGAGGAGACTGAGGATCAGACTGCACCCATCTAGATATTACATGTAGTCACACTGGCTTGTACGCTGAGGAGGAGACTGAGGATCAGACTGCACCCATCTAGATATTACATGTGGTCACACTGGCTTGTAGGCTGAGGAGGAGACTGAGGATCAGACTGCACCCATCTAGATATTACATGTAGTCACACTGGCTTGTACGCTGAGGAGGAGACTGAGGATCAGACTGCACCCATCTAGATATTACATGTGGTCACACTGGCTTGTAGGCTGAGGAGGAGACTGAGGATCAGACTGCACCCATCTAGATATTACATGTGGTCACACTGGCTTGTACGCTGAGGAGGAGACTGAGGGATGAAACTGCACAATAGCTTCTCAAGCTTTCTACACCCATAAAATGTGACGTTCTTGGCTGGAGGCAGTCTAGCGCTGAAGGTTTACCTCTGGTCTAAAACCATGACAAATCCACCTCTGCTACATCTCACACGAACATTTCAGTAACGTTCTTCAATCTGTCGTCGTAGTGGCAGAACATCTCATTGCTCAGCACAGCGCTATCAAGATGCTGCACAGTAGAGTCCGGCTCATCCTGGAGTATGTGAGAGCGGCTGAAGCAGGTAATGCACAGACCGGCACCACTGGTCTTACCTGAAAGCATTCCCCCTAATTTCCACAATCTACTTATTTTGTAGGGGAGGTCCCCTTTAACCATGAAATCCTGCGCGAAGCCTCCGCGCTGTGCCACTGCCTCCCCGTACTCAGCACGGATAAGTTCAAGACAGATTTCTATGATGTGAGTATGGCATTCACCTGCCCCCTACTGGTGAGCCACAGAAATGCACGTGAGGCTGAAGTCACATGACACGAGCCGCTCTCTAGCGCGCAGCTGGAGTCACATTACTGTGTAGCGTCACACCCCCCCACAATGCCCATTTGGGGCGGTATTTGCTTAGTAAAGTCCTGTAGCTTTCTAATTAGCTTATATCATTTTATCACCATTTACAAGATCACTGCTTGCTGTCGACAGGTAACGTGTATAAGTCTGAGACCCAGAGGATTGTCTAGACTGGATACAATTGTCACAATCCATCAGCTTTGAGACGTATTACATCTGTACAGGTTTTTTGAGCCGATAGATGTCCCCATTCTCTGACAGCTAGCAGAGGTTTTGAAAATGGTGAAACAAGCCCTTTGCCCAGCTGTGGTGTAACCTTGCGTCATTTTGTCACTGCAGCAATGTAACGACGTGGGGTTAATGTCCTACCTGGGCACCATCACCAAGACCTGCAACACCATGAACCAGTTCGTCAACAAATTCAACATCCTGTACGACCGGCAGGGGATCGGCCGGCGAATGAGAGGCCTCTTCTTCTGAGCCCCGCCCCCCCAAAACGGACTGTATTGTTATTGGAAATAAAGATGCTCTACTGGTCACATGACCTGTGCCCCCCGGCTCCCATAATACCCACGGTAATGGCGGCAGAGGTGGGGGAGCCAGGATGGTCTCGTTTACTGCGTTACCTGTAGGGGGCAGCGTGTTCTTCCACACACAGAGGAGTGACTTTTTCCCGAGGGTGCCCCCATCAAGTCCAGGATCCCCTCATTACTTAACCCATGCTTTGTGGGGAAATGTTTCTTTATCCCAGGAGGTCTGGGCCCCTGGACAATAAAGATTAGGGCCCCATAGACCCCAGCTTATTTTTCTCTGCACTCATTGGAAAAAACAAAGTCTAGTCTGGGGTAACACAATAAAAAGCCGCTAATGAAGCTGCAGTTTCTGTGCGCGCTGCGAGAGAGGAGAGGGAGCAGCCAGAAAACTCCTTTCCAGTCCCCAAAGCTTAAATCCAGTCCTTAAAGGGGTTATCCTACCACTTGCAACTGATGACCTCTTCTCTGGATAGGCATCAGCATGGTGATCTGGCCCCCCACCGATCAGCTGTTTAAGAAGGGTTGGCACTGCTATAAGCGCCACGGCCTACACTAGGCCACCGGTCAGGTGGCCCAGGCGCAGCCCTCCGCTTCAAGTGGTCAGATAACCCCTTTAAATGAATTCAGATCCCACATGCAGGGCTGAGGAGTCGGAGGCAATTTTGGGTACCTGGAGTCGGAGTCGGCAAAAAATGGACCGACTCCGACTCCTACTAGATTTAAATTGGAATAAAAAAAAATTGGAATAAAAAAAAAGCAAGTTTAAATGTCCCAATTCAGATAAAGTTATAATTAATTACTTCTCTACTGTAAGAATAAAGGCCAATGCATGCAGTGCGTCACGTTACCACTAAACAAAGACGTTAAGTGACCGTGAAGAAGCTTTTCATATGCTTCACTATGCAGTTAAAGGGACACTGACAGGCTGATATATCTGCTGGTATTCATCAGAGGATTAGGAATACAACTAGACGACTGTTACCCCCAGTTGAGGTTTACTTGTGTTTAAAAACGTTTTAATCAATATGCAAACTCTCTACCTTTGTGCCCAAGGGGGCAGGCGCACATGTAGAGTACTGGCAGCACTAGACAGGACTAGGTAGCGAGGAGGAAGAGAGAAAGCTGGCACAGCCTCAGCATAGCCAGACGAGGCTGCTGCCAGCACTCTACACGTGCACCTGCGCAGGAATTCAGCGTTCGGCTAGCCTGAAAAAAAAGGCCAGTGCAGTGAATAATAACGAGGGGAATAGCGCTGGGAAGTGGTACTTCGGGCGCGGCTGGGCACAAAGCCGCAGGAGACGCTGCCCCATTGGGCACAAAGATAGTGAATTTGCATACAGATTAAAATGTTTTTTAAACACAAGTACAGCTTAACTAGGGGTAACATTAGTATCGTTTTATTCCTAATTCTCTGATGAATACCAGTATATATATATCTTTAGCTGGAAAATCAGCCTGTCAGTGTCCCTTTAAGGAGCGGCAATACTTACCCTTTCCATCGTCTTGTGGTCTGCTGTTACAGGGAACCCATGGTTATCCTCGCCTCTCACTGATAACTGATTAAGGACTGGAGACACTTGTATAAGTGAAGGGAATGGATAGTCAATAGTTCAAGACTGAAGCTGTAAACCATTTGAAAATCTGCTATCATTCAGCTAAGGCTATAAAACATGTAAACTCAGATTGTTAGCTTAAATTTTAAACATGACTATGGGATTCTACTAGGAAAATCATGTTTTAAAATAAATGCCCCTTCCCCTGCCCCGTCCTGGATCCTCCCACTGCTCTATCTTCAGCAGAAGATCAGCACACAAAGGAGAAGGCAGCAGCTTCTGCTCAACTACCTCTCTGTGCTAGAGGAGATTAGAAGAACTTGGTGGAACAGCTTCGTATTTGCATATTAAATACAGAGGAGTCGAGGAGTCGGAGTCGGAAGTTTCAAAATCTGAGGAGTCGGAGTCGGACAATTTATCTACCGACTCCACAGCCCTGCCCACATGTATATACCGGAAGGAGGGCAGATCGCGCCGCTCTAAACTATCTCCCCCTGCTGAGATGTATCATGGGGGGCATTTTCAGTCTGTTTTGCAGGAGTTTGCTTTGCTGTAATTGTTAAAGGGTTGTATGAAGTGGGTTCGCGCTGAGCTTGCTCCATACATGGCAGGTGCTGACTGTATAATACCGCACGCATCCACCAGCAGTGACTGGGAACAGTGGTGACTCCATTCCCGGTCATTTAATACCCTCAGATGGCACAGTCAATAGCAAACCGCAGGGTCAGGCCTCTTGCACACAAACTGTGTTTTTTTGCGGAACCAGTCAAATGAATGGTTCCGCATACAGACCGCAAACTGAATCCGCAAGAACGGAACAGAAAGGGAAAAAAAAAACGAATGTACTCCTTATGCATTCCGTTTCCGTATATCCGTTCCGCTGAGAGATAGAACTTGTCCTATAATTGCCCACAAATATCGATCCGTGGCTCCATATAAGTCAATGGGTCCGCAAAAAATACGGAATGCATGCAGAACACATCCGTATGTCTTCCCTTTTTTGCGGATCCATGCCCACTTTGCCCACGTGTTTACTGTTAAAGCACATTACTGTACATTACATTAATGATTAAAAATGTTCAACAACAGATCGTATACTGAAACCATACGGAGATTTTTAGCGGAAACAAAAACCGGAACAACGGATCGGTTAAAAATGGACCGCAAAATACTGAAAAAGCCATACAGTCGTGTGCACGAGGCCTTAGACGGAGGGCAGGGGCTCCCTCTGCCTTTTGATTGGAGACCCCTGGTGAAATCACAGGGTTCTGATCGGTTGGTATCACAGACTGCATTAGTGATCCATCACTGCCCATGGGACAAGCAATCATAGGATCACATGTTTAAGTCCCGTAAATGAACTTCTAATGAAAGTGAAAAAAAAACCACAAAAATATAAAACATTTGAATCGCTTGTCCCGCAAAAAATGTGAAGGTGGGGAGGAAATATGAAAAATGGCTCAGGCAGGGTTTCCCAGGATTATGGCCATTTTTACCTGTATGTGCTATCTAACGCCTACCTACCCACCCCGATCTTCCGGTCCCTGGCCAGGGTGCGGGTGAGGTCCCCCATGACTGGCCTCAGATGGTACGTAACCCAGCAGTGATGCGCCGTTTGGGGACACGTCACCGCTAAGGCTAGCCATTGGCTGCAGGAACACTGTCCTTACTCTATCCAGAAATAAACCGGGGACCGGAGGATCGTTGTAATGGAGCGGGTAAGCATGATTTTATTTTTTTTACATGGTCTATGCAAAAGCCTAATCCTGGAAAAACTTCAGAGATTTATCTAAACTGGTGCAAAGGAAAACTGGTTTAGTTGCCCATAGCAACCAATCGGATAAATCCTTTATTTTTCCAAAGGTGCTGTGAAACATGACAGGTGAAATCTGGTTGCTATGGACAACTAAGCCAGTTTTTCTTTGCGCTACTTTTGATTAACCTCATTTAACCCTTTTTGGAAGTCCGGCTTTAAACATGGCGTCCGCCTGCGAGTGCCATAACTACCGGGTTTCGGCTGTTTTACACGGCAGAGGCTTGGAGCTAATGTCTGCAATCGGTGGTAATCAAATGCCAATTGCAGACATTTAAACCCTCAGATGTCGTGGTCAAATGTGACCACTGTGTTTGGGAGTGCTAAAAACCTGGAGATGTGCGCTTCCTGGCCGCCTTCCCCAGGCTGAGATCGGGGAAGGCATCTCATACTAGTAATAGGCCTAAGCCTGAACAAGGCCTCCAGGCCGATTACTAGTATATTCTAATGCAGACCTGCAGACGTCGGCACTGCATTAGAATTCGTTAATTTCTAACGATAATTTGTTTTCCCTTAGTCCTAACAGCAGCACAGATGGGGTTAACCACCCCCCGTGGACTGGCAGGACCGGCGGAATGTTTAATGAGCCCAAGACTAATAACTCAATTTAACAATTAAGTATCTCCTTAAAAGGAGGAAGTCAACCCCCAGCCCACTGTGTTTATAGCAAGAATAAAACTAGACTTACTAGGGTGGGAAATTTGTGTGCTGCTGTTAGGACTAAGGAAAACAAATTATCGTTAGAAATTAACGATTCCCTTACGTCCTACCAGCAGCACAGATGGGGAGATAGCAAGAAGAAACCCCTAGGGAGGGCCTTCCTGCCTGGCAGAACTAAGAAAAGTCTGCCCAAAGGCCGAAACTCAGCTAGACTGGCATCTAGTCTATAATGGGAGATGAATGTCGATTCAGAGCTCCAGGAGGCAGCTTTGCAAATCATGTTGAGAGGCAGAAGATTCCTCTCGGCAAAATAAATAGCCACAGCTCTAGTAGAGTGGGCCTTCACGAATCCTGGAGGTCCAGATTGTGGAGACAAAGGATTCCTTAATAGCCTCCTCAATCCACCGACTGATGGAAGGTTTGGATGCCTTATAGCCTTTAAACTTACCGGCAACAGGATTAGCAGATTCTCATCTTTCCTGAACTCCTTGATCTATCCACATAGATCCGGAGACATCTCGACGTCCAGAGGATGTCTAGCAGGTTCCTAGGAGGAGGTGGTAGATGTCGACAGAACCGGGAGGAATCTCACCTGGTTGATGTTCTGGAAGGAAGGAACTTTAGGCCTACAATACGGGAGGAATCTAAGAAGGTCCCGGTCATGTAAGAATAGGGCTCATGTGCTGAGAGAGCTTGAAGCTCAGAGACCCTCTTGGCCAAAGTCACTGCAAAGAGAAACACAAACTTCCAAGTGACGAACTTGATGTCCACCTCCTCTAACGGTTCAAAGGGGAGATGCTAACCCCTGAGAACTACTGAAAAACCCATTGAAGAAAGGGGTCTCAGTACTGTAGGCTTTTATCTTTCAGCTCCTTTAAGGAACCGTTTAATCAGCGGGTCCTGAGAAAAAAGCCTGTTCAAGGCAAGCTGAGATGGCTGAAACTTGAACCTTCAGAGTAGTAGCCTCTATCAAGGCCGTCTTGCAGGAACTGAAGGATAGCGGAGAGGGGCGGATCTGCAGACGCCACCTCAGTTGAGGTACAACAGGATGAGAGTAGGCTCTCTTGGTAGAGTCCGCTCTAGAATGAGACAGCGTTCTCAGGACCGACTCTAAAAGCCCTTCCACTCTGGGAAGGGACTGATCAACCTCCAGGCTGTCAGGTTGAATCTGTGCAGATCTGAGCAGAGGTGAGTGTCCCACGACACCAGGGTCTGCTGTGGGGGAGCCTCCAATATTGTCCTCGACTCAACTGGGTGAGCTAGGTAAACCAGGATCTCTTCGGCCAAAACAGTATGATGGCTATCACTGAGGCCTGATCCTGACGGATTTTCATCAATACCCTCGGTATCATGGAAAGGGAGGGAAGATGTAAGCCAGCCTGAACCTCCAGGATATTGACAGAGCGTCTAACGCCAGAGGTTGTCCTCCTGTAGAGGAGCAGAACCTCTCACCTTGGCATTGAACCTTGTTGCCATGAGATCCACCTCTGGCATACCCACTTGAAGACTATCTGCTTAATTCTCCGGATGTAAAGACCACTCCACCGACGGAAGACCGCGGCTCAGCCGCTATCATATTGAGGAGCCTTGGATGTGGATTGCAGATAAGTGGGAAGGTACAACTCTGTCTAATCCAGAATCACCCCGATCTCTGACAAGAGGGAAGTGATCTCGTGCCTCCCTGCTGGTTGATGTGAAGTACCGCAGTCACATTGTCTGACTGGACTTTCACCGCTTTGCCCCTGATCTGAGGGGCTAAGTGAAGGAGGGCTAGCCGGATAACTTGAATCTCGCGGAGATTGGATGAAAAAAGCCACTCCTGAGGAAACCAGGTCCCGAGAACTGGAGAGTCGTCTAGGTGAGCGTCCTAGCCTACTTAGGACGCATCCGTAGTCAATATGACCCAGACTGGCTGGGTCATAGACTTCCCGTCTAAAAGATGGCACCACCATCTGAGGGAATACAGAGTTTGCCAAGTCAGGGAGCACAGGGAGTTTAGCCCAGCAGGGCTGTCATTCCATTAGGAGAGGACCTCCGACTGTTTAGAGGGCGGAGGTGCCATAGAGCCAAGGGACTGCTTCCGCAGACGCTGACATGAGCCCCAACATCTTCATGAGAGTCTGGATTGAAACTTCGCCGGGAAAGGAACTTGCCGTGTTCTGAACCCGGAATCTTCTTTCTGGAATCAACTGGAGCGACATCCCAGTGGAGTCGATTATGAAGCCTAGATATCTTACTGAAGTCGACGGGCTCACGTTCGACTTCTACCAGCTGATGATCCAACCTAGGTGGAACAGAAAGGAGATTATTACCTGAAGACGTTGGGTTAGGACCGCTAGAGCAGAGGCTTTCAAAGCCAGTCGTCCAGATAAGGAATGATGGTCAGTCCTTGAAGCCTCAAAGCCGCCACCACAGAACCACCACCTTGGTAAAGTGTGAGGGGCAGAAGAAATGCCAAAGGGAAGGGCAACAAACAGAAAATGCCTGACGACACCGGACACCTGGACCGTGATCCTGATATACTTCCTGGAACCAGGATGGATCAGGATGTGCAGATATGCATTATTGAGGTCCAGGGTTGCCATCACGTCTCCAGGATTGACGGCGTGAACTACTGACCTGATGGTTTCTACACGAAACTTCACCTTCCTTATAAATCGATTGAAATATCTCAGATCGATAATCATCCGGAGATCTCCTGAAACCTTGGGAACCAGAAAAACTGGTGAATAGATCCCTAGGCCCCGTTCTCCTGCCGGAACCTCCTCCAGAGCCCCTTTGCAAATGTAGTCCTGAATGTAGGCCTCTAGGATCGCCTCCTTGGCAGCTTGTAGAAGGTTGATCTTGACAAACCTGTCCAGAGGAATAGAGGTGAGGTTGACTAAATAACCGTTGTAAATGATATTCAGGACCCAAGATCTCTTGGATCCATTCTTCTCAGAAGTGGGAGAGACAACTCCCGACGGGTACATGAAGCTTAGGAATGGAGAAGCTTATTGGCAGGACGGCAGGAGTAACAGGAATTAACCAAGAGCCTCGCAGAGGCCGGTGAGACAGGAGGTGGATTTTCCGTCTTGGCTCCTCCACGAGAGCACCTCAGACCCTTTCGCTGTGCTCTCCAGCCACTACAAGAGCTTGTTTGCTGGCCAGACCCCAGGGCCATGTTATATATATAGGCCCCTGACACTATTTGATAGTATTGTTACAGGGTGCCAAAGGCGCACTTGGTCTCCCATGAGCCACAGACCTGCTGCTTAGCTTCAAGAGCAAGGATCTGTGCTTGGCCTCGTTCCCAGGACTTGCTTTGCTAGCGGGGAACTTCTTCGCTAGCTTCAACTGGAGCTGTGCGGTATCGCACAAGAAGTCCGTAGCCAGGTTGATGGTCTTGAAAGCAGCCAGTATGTCGTCCTGGAAAAAACCTCTGGTTCACATCAACTTGAATTTGATCCATACGAGACGGAGGAACGTAGAGACTTCAAAGCCGCTATGGCTATGGCTGTGGAAGCGGAAGCCGCAGCTGCCGTAACACCCCGTCTTAGTGTGCACTCTGCAAGGGGTCCTGCAGCTAGACCCATCGTCTGCAGGAACCAGAGTGCGCTTGGACAACTAGCGATAGCCATGTCCACCTTGGGAATGGATCCCCACGAATCCACCAAGGGTTAAGCCATCAGAAACATGGATTTAAACTTCTTTGTTAAAACCGGACCTTTTCCAGGTTTTTCCACTCTATATCATGACAGAGAGGAGGGTCTCATCCGCTTTAAAGACACGAGGTGCCCGAGCGGGAACGGAGGCTCCCCACAGTCAACATCATGGTCCCCCGACCTGATGGACTTAAGCAACTTCTGTGTTTTTCCAGGGAGAAAACACAACGTCAGCTCCTCCTCGTCCGAGGAGGAAGAAACTAAGGAGACCAAGAAGGTCTCTCTACTGGGACAGAGGTCTCCATAGGGGCCTGGGCACAAATAGGAAGCCTTTCCATCCAGCAGGCCTATGACCCTTTAACAAAGCATTGATACATATCCTGCAACGTAGGTTCACTAGAGGTCCGAACCTCTAACGGCAGCTGTAACACCTGGTGTAGGTTAGGTCAACAGACCAAGGGATTCCCAACCGGACTCCCAAGCTGGTCTTAGCCCAGCCTTAAGCTGTTTAGCTTCTGCGGTCTCACGAGTGCAGGTATGATCAGCTTACAATAACCGTTGACTGCTGCAATGGTAGCAGGATAGATGCTTCCTCTTGGATCCACTTTCCTGCCTTCCGAATCCCGCGGCATCACTGCGGGAAAAAAACAAACAAAGGGACAAATAAAACATTTGTACACCACCTATCTACACAGGAAAGGTAGAAAAACAGACCGGAGGCAGCTGAGGAAAAAAACACCACAAGAGGAACAACACCAATTTTAGGACTCTGGGATCTAGCTGAAAAAGCATATGTAGCCAGAGACTGAACTGGAGCACACAGCCTCCCAAAATAGGGGAAAGGGAGGGATAGCCAATCCACCCCTCCCCAGCAAATCCTCCACAGGAAGATCTGCATCTATGAAAAAATCGTGCCCGTGAAAAAATCACGACAGGATTACCCGGAGGTGATGCAAAGGAGAGTCCCCGCATCACCTCCGGAAGATGGCGGCGCACAGGACCGGGAATCCTGGCCAAGGGCGCCGCCAAAATACCCAGCCAGGCGCAACTGCACGGGGCCGTCAGCAAATAAGCTGCCGGCCAAACTGACAAGGTAGAAAAAATAACGAAAAGAAGGCTCCCCGCACTTTCCATAAGAAAGGGGGGAACAAAACCGCCTAGTCCACCTGTCCAGGAGGACAGAAAAAAACACAGTGGGCTGGGGGTTGACTTCCTCCTTTTAAGGAGATACTTAATTGTTAAATTGAGTTATTAGTCTTGGGCTCATTAAACATTCCGCCGGTCCTGCCAGTCCACGGGGGGTGGTTAACCCCCCATCTGTGCTGCTGGTAGGACGTAAGGGAAATACTGATTCATGCATTCTGTAATGCAGTGTTTCTCAACTCCAGTCCTCAGGGCCCACCTACTGGTCACTTATGAATATCCCACAGAATGAATACCTTACTTACTTACCTGAGGTAAGTCTTAGATCACATGCTCAATCCTAAGGAAATCCTGAAAACATGGCTGGCAGGTGAACCCGTAGGACTGGAGTTGAGGAGAAAGCATAAATATTCATTACAGAATGCAAGATGCAATCTAATGATATCATGGTATGTTCACATAGGGTGACTAAAAAAATTTAAATCACCCCCTATTCCCTAGAATAAAAAAAATTAAACACCACGGGCATCGCTGCATCCGAAAATGCCTGTACTATTAAAATATTTATCCCATATGGCGTAACGGGGGGGGGGGGGGGGGTGGGCTTTGGTGGGGGGGACAAAATCAAAAAGGCCGATTCACCATTTTTTCATCACTTCACATCCCCAAAAAATGGAATAAAAAAGAATTATTAAAGTCACACACACTCCTAAATGGTATCAATACAAACTACAGATTGTCCCACAATTAAAAAAAAGCAGTTCCGCAACTGTTTACGGGTTTTGTTTTTACGGCGTTCCCTATACGGTAAATGTGACCTGTTACTTTCATTCTTCAGGTCACTACGATTATGGTAATGCCACATATGTATAGTTTTTATTGCATTTTAAGGGCTCATGCACACGACCGTATGTATTTTGCGGTCCGCAAAAAATACGGATGACGTCCATGTGTATTCCCTATTTTGTGGAACGGAATAGCTGGCCCCTAATAGAACAGTCCTATGCTTGTCTGTAATGCGGACAATAATACGAGAAGTTCTATTTTTTTGCAGAACATACGGGAAAGAAATGAACATATGGAGTAAGTCATTTTTTTTGCTGACCCATTGAAATGAATGGTTTTTCATACGTTCTGCAAAAAAAGAAACTTAACAGACACTAAAAGAAACTACGTTAATGTGCGTAATTGGCCATTTTTACTTTTTTTTTTCCATTTTGCGAAAAGTATTTTTTTATGGCTTAAATTTTTTGGGAAAGGGAAGTAGTTAGAATTTTTATATAAAATTTTTAAGTTCCCATCATCAGACTGCATCTCTCATACACTAATGCCTCTTGCGGACAAACACTTTTTTTTTTCCGTTTACGTATTTCTGTTCCAAGATAGAACATGTCCTATTATTATCCGCTTAACGGACAAGGATAGTACTGTTCTATCAGGGGTCAGCTGTTCCGTAAAAATGCACACGGACGTCATCCGTATTTTTTGCGGACGGCAAAATACTGAAAAAGCCATACGGTTGTGTGCAAGAAGCCTTACAATGTATTCCTGAGGAGCTCTGCCACAGGCAGGGGCTCCTTAGGAACTAAAGTGCAGCAGCTTCAATTTATTCTGGAGGACCGAAGCAGCTGCACAATGCATCTGGCTCCTCCGATCTGCGCCAGGGGCAGCTGGAGCACTCCCGGAAGCACTCCACGCTTCTGGGTTTTAGCACATTCAGATGCTGTGGACCACTGCATCTGAAGGGTTAAAAGGCCATCAAAGGCATTACCACCAGTCGCAGGCTTTAGCCATGGATTGCTGCTGTATGAAACAGTAGGCACCCAGCGGATATGGCACCCGCCATGTTTAAAGCCCGGGACAGTGCCGTTGGGAAGGGGTTTTCTGGGATTACTAGTTTATAACAGATCTGCTCATGTAGTTGCTTACCTCATGTACATCTTCCCTGTGCTTTCTCTTTTTTAATTTGGACTCTCCTCACCCATGTTATGTTTACCAGTCCCTCTGGTTGGTTTCCATCCTGTATGTAGCACTTTCTGTATCCAACCAAACCCATGATGCACTTCTTTCTTGGCTACAACTCCAGCACCGCCCCTAACAACACCCAACTTGTTACATAGATGCTCCTCTATCCCTGCCCCGCCCATGGACATGACATCACAGGAAATGTGAGCTGCATGGACATGGTCATGTGACCACAGCCCAGAACAGAAGATAGGGGCAATAAAAGGTAAAAGAAACACATTACAACATCACAGCTACCTTTGTAAAGGATGTTGATGCAAACCCAGAATCGTTAATTTCTAACAATAATTTGTCTTCCTTTAGTCCTAACAGCCGCACAGATGGGGTAATTATACCGCGAACTGGTAGGACCGATGGAATTTTATTGAATAATAAATTGAATAAACGGGAAAACACACCCGCAAGCCCCTTGTGTAATGTACAAGTAAAAAAAAAAAACTATAATTATTCAAAATATAACTTTAGGGAGGGTTATTTGCGGGCTGCTGCTAGGACTAAGGGAACACAAATTATCGTTAGAAATTAACGATTCCCTTACGTCTTAACCGGCAGCACAGATGGGGATTTGGCAAGTAGAAACCCTATAACGGAGGGGTCTCATGCCTGGCAGCAGATAACACTTAACGCCCAAAGGAAGAGTAATCGGCCACTCTGGAGTCAAGTCTGTAGTGGGTGATGAGCGTTGAGTTGGAACTCCAAGAAGCAGATTTGCAAATATGTTCCAGAGGAACTAAATTCCTTTCCACGGAGGAAGTAGATACAGACCTGGTCGAATGAGCTCTTACAAGCTCAGGAGGCTCTAGATTCTGAGAAATCGTTAATTTCTAACGATAATTTGTTTTCCCTTAGTCCTAACAGCAGCACAGATGGGGGGTTAACCACCCCCCGTGGACTGGCAGGACCGGCGGAATGTTTAATGAGCCCAATACTAATAACTCAATTTAACAATTAAGTATCTCCTTAAAAGGAGGAAGTCAACCCCCAGCCCACTGTGTTTATAGTAAGAAAAAAACTAGACTTACTAGGGTGGGAAATTTGTGTGCTGCTGTTAGGACTAAGGGAAAACTAATTATCGTTAGAAATTAACGATTCCCTTACGTCCTACCAGCAGCACAGATGGGGTGATAGCAAGAAGAAACCCCTAGGGAGGGCCTTCCTGCCTGGTAGAACTAAGAAAAGTCTGCCCAAAGGCCGAAAACTCAGCTAGACTGGCATCTAGTCTATAATGGGAGATGAATGTCGATTCAGAGCTCCAGGAGGCAGCTTTGCAAATCATGTTGAGAGGCAGAAGACTCCTCTCGGCAAAAGTAGTAGCCACAACTCCAGTAGAGTGGGCCTTCACGAGTCCCGAAGGGTCCATAGATTGTGGAAACAAAGGATTCCTTAATAGCCTCCTCAATCCACCGACTGATGGAAGGTTTGGATGCCTTACAGCCTTTAAACTTACCGGCAACAGGATTAGCAGATCTGCAGACACCACCTCAGTTGAGGTACAACAGGATGAGAATATCCTCATAATACGAGAGTAGGCTCTCTTGGTAGATTCCGCTCTAGAATGAGACAGCATTCTCAGGACCGACTCTGAAAGCCCTTCTATTCTGGGAAGGGACTGATCAACCTCCAGGCTGTCAGGTTGAATCTGTGCAGATCTGAGCAGAGGTGCGTGTCCCATGACACCAGGGTCTGCTGTGGGGGGAGCCTCCAATATTGTCCTCGACTCAACTGGGTGAGCTAGGTAAACCAGGATCTCTTTGGCCAAAACAGTATGATGGCTATCACCGAGGCCTGATCCTGAGGGATTTTCATCAATTCCCTCGAAATCATGAAAAACGGAGGGAAGATGTATGCCAGCCTGAACCTCCAGGATATTGACAGAACGTCTAATGCCAGGGGGTTGTCCTCCCTGTAAAGGGAGCAAAACCTCTCCACCTTGGCATTGAACCTTGTTGCCATGAGATCCACCTTTGGCATACCCCACTTGAGGACTATCTGCTTGAATATCTCCGGATGTAAAGACCACTCCACCGACGGAAGACCGCGGCTCTGCCGCTATCATATTGAGGGAGCCTTGGATATGGATCGCAGATAAGTGGGAAAGGTACAACTCTGCCTAATCCAGAATCACCCCGATCTCTGACAGGAGGGGAAGTGATCTCGTGCCTCCCTGCTTGTTGATGTAAAGTACCACAGTCACATTGTCTGACTAGACTTTCACCGCTTTGCCCTGGATTTGGGGGGCTAAGTGAAGGAGGACTAGCCATATAGCTTGAATCTCGTGGAGATTGGATGAAAAAAGCCAATCCTGAGGAAACCAGGTCCCGTGAACTGGAGTGTCGTCTAGGTGAGCGTCCCAGCCTACTTGGGACGCATCTGTAGTCAATATGACCCAGATTGGCTCGGTCATAGACTTCCCGTCTAAAAGATGGCACCACCATCTGAGGGAATACCGAGTTTGCCAAGTCAGGGAGCACAGGGAGTTTAGCCCAGCAGGGCTGCCATTCCATTAGGAGAGGACCTCCAACTGTAGAGGGCGGAGGTGCCATAGAGCCCAAGGGACTGCTTCCGCAGATGCTGACACGAGCCCCAACATCTTCATGAGAGTCCGGATAGGAACTCGCCGGGAAAAGGAACTTGCCGTGTTCTGAACCCGGAATCTTCTTTCTGGAGTCAACTGGAGCGACATCCCAGTGGAGTCGATTATGAAGCCTAGATATCTTACTGAAGTCGACGGGGTCACGTTCGACTTCTACCAGCTGATGATCCAACCTAGGTGGAACAGAAAGGAGATTGTTACCTGAAGAAGTTGGGTTAGGACCGCTAGAGCAGAGGCTTTCAAAGCCAGTCGTCCAGATAAGGAATGATGGTCAGTCCTTGAAGCCTCAAAGCCGCCACCACAGAACCACCACCTTGGTAAAAGTGTGAGGGGCAGAAGAAATGCCAAAGGGAAGGGCAACAAACAGAAGATGTCTGACGACACCGGACACCTGGACCGTGATCCTGATATACTTCCTGGAAGCAGGATGGATCGGGATGTGCAGATATGCATTCCTGAGGTCCAGGGTTGCCATCACGTCTCCAGGATTGACGACGTGAACTACTGACCTGATAGTTTCTATACGAAGCTTCACCTTCCTTATAAATCGATTGAAATATCTCAGATCGATAATAATCCGGAGATCTCCTGAAGCCTTGGGAATCAGAAAAACTGGTGAATAGATCCCTAGGCCCCGTTCTCCTGCCGGAACCTCCTCCAGAGCCCCTTTGCAAATGTAGTCCTGAATGTAGGCCTCTAGGATCGCCTCCTTGGCAGCTTGTAGAAGGTTGATCTTGACAAACCTGTCCAGAGGAATAGAGGTGAGGTTGACTAAATAACCGTTGGAAATGATATTCAGGACCCAGGGATCCGAGATCTCTCGGATCCATTCTTCTCAGAAGTGGGAGAGACGACTCCCGACGGGTACATAAAGCTTAGGAATGGGGAAGCCTATTGGCAGGACGGCAGGAGTAACGGGAATTAATCAAGAGCCTCGAAGAGGCCCGTAGTCAGGAGGTGGATTTTTCATCTTTGGCTCCTCCACGAGAGCGCCTCAAACCCTTTTGCTGCGCTCTCCAGTCACTTCAAGAGCTTGTTTGCTGGCCAGACCTACCACTGTGGTCTTGTCTGCCCTGCCCTCGAAAGGACTGCTGGGGAAGGATCTTCACCTTCTTGTCTGAAAAGCCCTCCATGATCTTATCCAGCTCCGAACCGAACAAATGGTTGGGCTCGAGTGGAAGGCCACATAAGCTGTATTTTGAGGAATTGTCAGCGACCGAAGGCTTAAGCCAAAAAAACATAAGGGCTGCCGACCCCAGGGCCATGCTAAATATAGGCCCCTGACATCATTTGATAGTATTGTCACAGGGCGATAAACGCGCACTTGGTCTCCCATCAGCCACAGACCTGCTGCTTAGCTTTGGGAGCAAGGATCTGTATTTGGCCTCTTTCCCAGGGTGGCTCTGCTAGCAGGAGGCTCCTCGCTAGCTTTAAACTGGAGCTGTGCGATATCGCACAAGTAGTCCGTAGCCAGGTTGATGGTCTTGAAGGCAGCCAGTATGTCGTCCAGAGGAACGTAGAGACTTCAGAAGCCGCAGCTGCCCTATAACCCCGTCTTAGTGTGCACTCTGCAAGGGGGTCCTGCAGCTAGACCTATCGTCTGCAGGAACCAGAGTGCGCTTAGACAACTTGGCAATAGCCATGTCCACCTTGGGAATGGATCCCCATGAATCCACCAAGAGTTTAGCCATTGGGAACATGGATTTAAACTTCTTTGTTAACCACTTAAGCCCCCTAGCTTAAACCCCTTAATGACCAGGCCACTTTTTACAATTCCGCACTACACTACTTTCACCGTTTATTGCTCCGTCATGCAACTTACCACCCAAATGAATTTTACCTCCTTTTCTTCTCACTAATAGAGCTTTCATTTGGTGGTATTTCATTGTTGCTGACATTTTTACTTTTTTTGCCATTAATACAAATTTAACGAAATTTTTGCAAAAAAATGACATTTTTCACTTTCTGTTGTAAAATTTTCAAAAAAACTACATTTCTATATAAATTTTCTCTAAATTTATTGTTCTACATGTCTGATAAAAAAAGTCCAATAAGTGTATATTTATTGGTTTGGGTAAAAGTTATAGCGTTTACAAACTATGGTGCAAAAAGTGAATTTCGGCATTTTGAAGCAGCTCTGACTTTCTGAGCGCCTGTCATGTTTCTTCAGGTGCTAGAATGTCAGGAAAGTATAAATATCCCCAAATCACACCATTTTAGAAAGAAGACACCCCAAAGTATTCGCGGAGGGGCATGGTGAGTTCATGTATCATTTCATTTTTTCACAAGTTAGCGGAAAATGACACTTTCTGAGAAAAAAAAAAAAAAAAAAGTTTTAATTTCTGCTAACTTCTGGCAAAAAAAAAAGAAATCTCAGACGGACTCACTATGCCCCTCAGTGAATACCTTGGGGTGTCTACTTTCCAAAATGGGGTCATTTGTGGGGTGTTTGTACTGTTCTGGCATTTTGGGCGGGGCTAAATTGTGAGCCGCCATGTAAAACCTAAAGGTACTCGTTGGAATTTGGGCCCTTTGCGCACCCAGGCTGCAAAAAGTGTCACTTATGTGGTATCGCCGTACTCAGGAGAAGTAGGGCAATATGTTTTGGGGTGTATTTTTACATATACCCATGTTGGGTGAGAGAAATATCTCTGTAAACTGACAACTTTGTATAAAAAATTTTAAAAGTTGTCGTTTACAGAGATATTTTTCACACACAGTATAGGTATATATATAAAAATACACCCCAAAGCACATTGCCCTACTTCTCCTAATCAGCGATACCACATGTTTCCACTTTTGCAGCCTGAGTGCAAAGGCCCTAAAACCAATGAGTACCTTTAGGATTTCACAGGGCATTTTTACGCATTTGGATTCCAGACTTCTTCTCACGCTTTAGGGGCCCCTAAAATGCCAGGACAGTATAAATACCCCACATGTGACCCCATTTTGGAAAGAAGACACCCAAGGTATTCCGTGAGGGGCATGGCGAGTTCATGTAAAATTTTATTTTTGTCACAAGTTAGTGGAATATGAGACTTTGTAAAAAAACAAAATAAAAAAAAATATATATGAATTTCCGCTAACTTGTGCCAAAAATAAAAATTCTGTGAACTCGCCATGCCCCTCACGGAATACCTTGGGGTGTCTTCTTTCCAAAATGGGGTCACATGTGGGGTATTTATACTGACCTGGCATTTTAGGGGCCCCTAAGCGTGAGAATCCAAATGCGTAAAAATGGCCTGTGAAATCCTAAAGGTACTCATTGGTTTTAGGGCCCCTTTGCGCACCTTGGCTGCAAAAAGTGCCACTCATGTGGTATCGCCGAACTCAGGAGAAGTAGGGCAATGTGTTTTGGGGTGTATTTTTACATATACCCATGCTGCGTGTAGAAATATCTCTGTAAATTGACAACTTTGAATAAAAAATGTAAAAAGTTGTCGTTTACAGTGATATTTCTCACACACAGTATGGGTATATGTAAAATACACCCAAACACATTGCCCTACTCTCCTGAGTTCAGCGATACCATGTGTGACACTTTTGCAGCCAAGATGCGCAAAGGGCCCTAAAACCAATGAGTACCTTTAGGATTTCACAGGGCATTTTACGCATTTTTCTTCTCACGCTTTAGGGCCCCTAAAATGCCAGGGCAGTATAAATACCCCACATGTGACCCCATTGTGGAAAGAAGACACCCCAAGGTATTCCATGAGGGGCATGGCGAGTTCACAGAAAAAAAATTTGGCACAAGTTAGCGGAAATTGATATTTTTTTTTTTTACAGTCTCATATTTCACTAACTTGTGACAAAAATAAAATTTTGCATGAACTCACCATACCCCTCACGGAATACCTTGGGGTGTCTTCTTTCTAAAATGGGGTCACATGTGAGGTGTTTGTACTGCCCTGGCATTTGAGGGTCTCGCAATCATTACACGTATGGCCAGCATTAGGAGTTTCTGCGATTCTCCTTATATTGAGCATACGGGTAATGAGATTTTTCCCGTTCAGCCTCTGCGCTGAAAAGAAAAAAAAATGAACGGCACAGATTTCCTCATTCGCATCAATCAATGTGGATGAAAAATCTCTGCCAAAAAATGTGCAAAAAAGTAGTAAGGCCCCATTCACACGTCCGCAAAAATGTCCGCATCTATTCCGCAATTCTGCGGAATAGATGTGGACCCATTCAGTGTGAATGGGGCTGGCGGTGATGCGGAGAGCACACTATGCGCTCGCCGCATCAGCATTTGCGGAGCTGCGGCCGCAAACTTCCGGGTTTCGGCCCCCAAACATCCGGCCGCAGCTCCGCAAAGATAGAGCATGTCCTATTCTTGTCCGCAGTGCGGACAAGAAAAGCATTTTCTATATAGTTCTGGCAATGTGCGGATCCGCAAAATGCGGAGAGCACATTACTGGTGTCCGTGTTTTGCGGATCCGTGGATCCATGGATCCGCAAAACACATACGGACGTCTGAATGAGCCTTACAGTGGGGTAATTAGTGTCAGGGGGGTGACATGGGGTGATCGGGGGTTAATCAGGGGTTAATCAGTGACGGGGGTGGGGTGGATGGGTGGGGGGTCTGTGTGGTGTTTTGGTGCACTTATAAAAGTTTCTTTGGTGGTCCCAAGCAAAGGGACCACCAAAGGAACGATCAGCAAGCATATCAGACGCTGTTAACAAAACAGCGTCTGATATGCCATTTTAACTTCTACAGCCTGCCAGCGCACGATCAGCGCTGGCAGGCTGTAGCTTACCTGCCCCGACGTGATCCTGTGAGCGCGCACGCGTTCACAGGAAATCTCGCTCTCGCGAGATGACGTGCGGGCGCGTCAAGGAGGAACCGACCGACCGCCCGCAGGGCGCAATCCTGCGTGAGGCGGTCGGCAAGAGGTTAAAACCGGAACCTCCAGGTTTTTCCACTCTGTAAACATGACAGAGAAAAGGGTCTCATCCGCTTTGAAGACACGAGGTGCCCGAGTAGCGGGATCCAAAGGCTCCCCACAGTCAACATCATGGTCCCCCGACCTGATGGACTTGAGCAATTTCTTTGTCTTTTCAGGGGGGAAAAAAACACAACGTCAGCTCTTCCTAATCTGAGGAGGAAGGAACTAAGACCAAGAATGTCTTTCTACCGGGACAGAGGTCTCCCAAGCTGGCATTTGCCCAGCCTTAAGCCGTTTACCTTCTGCGATCTCACAAGTGCAGGTATGATCAGCTTACAATAACCGCATCTGTGGACACAAGCCCCGACACTGAACTCCCCAGAGCACAGCGTGAGTGCGCAGGAACCGCCTCCTAGTAGAGACTTCCCAGGATAGGAGGATAAGGGAGATTAATTTCCCAAATAAATGGAAGAAAATATAAAAGAAAGTATGTAGTAATAAAAAAAAAAAAAAAAAAAAAAAAAAAAAAGGTATGGAAGGGATTCCCAGAAGGGAATCACCATCAGTGATGCCCCTGACGAAGCTTGGGAAGCGAAACCTGGGTCGAGCAGGAGAAAAAAAAAAAAAAAAACGCTGATTGTTTTAATGCCTTTTAAAAGAAGATGTTTGTAAGTATATACTAAATAAAACTTTTATAAAGATACCGGAGCTTCACTATGGTGGGAGCGGCTTGTGTTTACAGAAACCTTCGAGTAAAAGGATTAGAGACAACAGTACTTCCTCTGGTGCTTGGTGTTGCAAAGTCCGTGGCTGACCACTGCATGCAAGCGTGGAAGCGATAATACACACGCCGGGGACAGACAGTTGCGGATGATATTTCTATACGCCTGCAACTTCCAGACTTGCTACGAGTACAATCTGTGCAATAAGGGCTTGTGCAGCCTAACGTATTTTACTATTAGTCTC
Source organism: Bufotes viridis (assembly GCA_033119425.1). Classification (NCBI taxonomy): domain Eukaryota; kingdom Metazoa; phylum Chordata; class Amphibia; order Anura; family Bufonidae; genus Bufotes; species Bufotes viridis. Next base: position 44,151,895 of record CM065590.1, on the reverse strand, counting down.
ATTTTACCAGTTGCAGGATATCTGCAGACCTCGGGTCTCTTTCAGAAGGGAAAAAGAAAACTGCTTTTTTGGGGGATCATCTATTCATGCGCGGTCTGAACTTGTGTATGTATAAATTGTGAAAGTGTGTTTTATCCCGCAACACCCATCGGACTCGCAGCGCAATTATTTGTAGACTGGTGATCAAGTGTTTTATATTTTGAAGTGTTAGTAACTCTGTCTCTGACACTGAATGGAGCAGCTCTGCCACACTCAGCCTAGGAGACCAATCAGCAACTGATCTGCGTTAACCAGTATCCACAGACCATCGTGATCAGCCAATACCCAACCCAAGAACATTTGTATGCAGCACCCCTGCTAATCTATGAGGGGAGTCCAGTATAACATTCTGTCACAGGTAAGCAGTCACCTTGTAAGGGCTCATGCACACAAACGTTGTCTAGGTCCACATGTTAGTGCCTCAGATATGGACCCATTCACTTCAAGGGGCCACAAAAAGCTGTGGCTCCATTCCACGAACCCGCCAAAAAAAAAAAAAAAAAAAAAAACACACATACAGAACATGTCCTATTCTTATCTGTTTTGGGGACAAGAATAGGCATTTCTATTATGGGCGACCCATTCTGTAAATTGTGGAACGGAACAAACATGGACGACATCCGTATTTTGCAGATCGTAAGACATGGCGCGGTTGTGTGCATGAGCTACAGACATGTTTGTGCCATCAGCAGAACTGGACTCATGACACTGTCTTCTACAAGAATAAATAAATATAAAAAAAGTTTAAAGACACCATTTTACTAGTAAAAAGTCTTTATTCAACTTCCTCCAGAAAGCGTAGAAATAACTTCCATAGTAAGGACAAACGGCAGCTAAAGGAGAAATAATTCTGTAACATACAAAAGTCGCTCCTCGAAATGTGGAGATTAAAAGACATCTGTCCAGTAATATACCGGGGTCCAGCGGGATGCAGCAGGCCATCACAGCCTCATGGGGGGTTAGCAGTTTGCTGTAGGTACAGTCTGTGGTGGGCGCACGTCACACAAAGGTGATTTTGGTCCGGGCCTGATTGACCAGCCAGACGTTCAGTTCCTCATACTCCTCCAGAGCCACCTCAAACTGTGCGGGGGTGAAGCCCTTGGACACGCAGCGCTGCTCGGCCTCTGAGTACTTGATGCTGCGCGGCCCCTTTCTGGAACCATCTCACGAATTGTGGCAAAGATGACATCAGCGGGTCTCTGGGTTCTAGAGAGACAGCAGTTTTTAGATCCGGCCATCATAATTGGAACTGAAATGTGAGATCACAGCCACTTACCTCGCTGTCTGCCCCTTGTCTCCCAGCAGGGAATCTTTAGACATTTCCATTAACCTCATGGCTTCATTCACATCTTCTTTCTCTACAACATCCTCCAGACGTGAGACGGGCCTAGAGGGGCGGTATACAAGGAAGGTCACTACCTGGACTTTACATGTCTGCGTCATTTTTATCTTTCACTATGCAAATCTTGCAGACCTTTCTCCAGCTGCTGTGCTGCATTGCAGTAAGCACTGCATCTCCCTCTACTCAATGTATCTTTGGTTGTGACTAGAGTACTGGACAAGATTAATACATAAAACACAATCCATATGGGTATGATCGGCACGGGTGGAGGGTCGACTCTGGACGACGTCACATGCTGGTGTATTGCCAACACTGTCAGACCGAGACAAGTGCAATGCTCCTAGGAAACACCAGCAGTTGCTCCTGTCTCTGCCTGTCAACATCAGCCTGTCTGGAAGCAGCAGTGCGGTGTAGAGCCGGGTCACAGCGAGCGGCGGAAGTGCTGTCCCTACAGTAGGACCTGTACGCAGCTACCTGCACGAACAGCACTTTGGAGCTCAGTGGACTGAACCTCTAAAAAAAGGAAATCCCACAGGTCACATGAATGAAACGCCCTGAGACATCTTACCAGAGCGGTGGAAAGACGCAGAATGGACAGGAGGGTTCTGGCCGAGGTGAACGTGGTGTCTTTGTTGGTTCGCGCCTCTTTCCTCATCTCAACGTAGGCGGCTGTCAGGTAGTCTGCAAGGGATTCTGGGATTGCTGGCTGCTTGCTCTTGCACATTGTAATATAGCGTCTACAGAAATGCAGAAAGGGATTAGAGGGATCTAACAGAGAGTGCAGGGACAAGACAGAGCATGGACGGGAACTGACCTCATAAGCTTCATATCGAGAGCCTGGAACTGAGAGGGCGGCTGCTTGTTGTGCTGGTGGACATATGTGATGTGCTGAGCCAGCCTGATGGGAGGAAGTCAGAGGTAAGTACACAGCAGAGGCTTCTGCAGAGGGGGACACTAGTAATGTCAGGCACCTGAGATCGTTGTCCCTGTCAGGCTTGTCCTGAATTAGCCAAAGCAGGTCAAATCGAGACAGGAGGGCGGCGGGGAGCTGGATGTTCTGCTCCACTGTCTTCTTGGGGTTGTACCTTCCATAGGCCGGGTTAGCAGCAGCAAGGATGGAGCAGCGAGCGTTCAGAGTGGTCATTATACCAGCCTATGCAACATAATGACATGATTTGGTCAAAGACTGATGACAACCTGCAAACTACAACCCCAGCATGCCACAACTGATCTAGATTAAACCCTGTTCATTATGGTTACTAAAGAGCTGGAGTGTTGGGGTTCTTACTTTAGCAATGGAGATGGTTTGCTGTTCCATGACTTCATGGATGGCGGTGCGGTCAGTATCCATCATCTTGTCAAACTCATCAATACAACAGACTCCCTGATCTGCCAGGACCAGGGCACCTCCCTCCAGGGTCATCTCCCCAGTCACTGGATCCTTCATCACAGCGGCCGTCAGACCAACACCGGACGAGCCTCTACCTGTGGTGTACTGACCTAGAAGTGGCGAGAGCAAGAGTGACATATACTGGAGACCACAGGAAGAGTCACAATCCAACAGGAGTATACGTACTGCGAGGAGCCAGGCGGTCAATGTAGGACAGAAGCTGAGACTTGGCCACTCCGGGGTCTCCCATCAGGCAGATGTTAATATTCCCTGCAAGAGTATACACAGAGTGAACACAATGCAAGACGAGACAGCACTGTTGAGATCAGAGGGATAACCTGCAAGTACCAACCTCTGATCTTCATGCCACGGGGAGACTGGTCCACACCACCCACCAGGAGAAGCAGCAGAGCCTTTTTCACATCTTCATGTCCATAGATCTCCGGTGCAATAGAAGCAGCAAGTTTCTCATAGAAGTCGTCCTCTAGAAACAAGAAGCGCATCATGTCCGTCAACCACCACAACTCTGTTCAGGCTGGAGGTGGCAACGTGCGTGCACACATCACTTCCGGGTCCATCAGAAACCTGAAGCCCAATGCTGGACCCAGAACACTCAGGAGTCATTTTTGCCGGGTTTTGACTTTTATAGGTTCTTGGAGATTTAGTATTGCCTTGACAAAAAGCCGTCTACCAGGTGCTTCCTCTCAGAAAATCTGGTCAGACAGGTCAGGGATCATAACTTGTTCAGTTGCCTGCCCATACAAGGTATGGGCCTCGATTGGGTTAGGCTAGTTTCACACTAGCGGCAGGACAGATCCATCCTGTCAGATCCATGCTGCCGCTAGTAAATGTGCCCCTGGACTACTGCTCCGGCCCCATTCACTATAATGGGGGCGGAGTTACGGCGCAGTACACGGAGAGAGGACGCCGGACATATCATAGTTTTAGTCCGGCTTCCTCTCTCCGTGCACTGCCGCGCTGGAACTCCACCCCCATTATAGTCAACAGAGGAGTGACAGTCCGGCAACACGGAGAAACAGCGGTAGGATGGAGCCGACAAAGCCTGTCGGAAACGTCCTGCCGCTAGTGTGAAACAAGCCTTAGACATCATCTGCCATGATCAAAGGGTCTCTACTCTGTCTAAGTGCGCATGCCACAATCGGCAATTATCGCAATACTCAAAAGGGTTAAACGGAGATCAGAAGTACCTCCGAAATCACTTTACAGTAGAGTCCTGCTTGGTCCCCAGCTCACCTGTGATCTGCCGCAGCTCTTCCTCGCTCAGTTCTTCTGTTCCCAGCTCATCATCCTCAGTCTTGTTCATCTTCACCATCCTATGAGCATCCAGGTAGGTCTCAGACAGCAGCCCCTGCAGGAGAGGGCATTATAGGCCATGTAACACAATACACAGGTGGAGCCTCATCTTCAGCAAAAGGTTGAGTCCTTACTTGGGCTACTTGCCGGAAGCCACTCTTCAGCATGGGCAGAAACACGCCAGTAATACCGACATGGTCTCCAGGCTGCACCATGCGCGTGTTCTCCCCACGGATGTAGACGGTCATACAGCGAGGAATGTTACCCACAGGGACTTGGTCGCTCTAGAAGAAACATACTGATGAGACCAGGTAAACAAGGCCCTGGAGTCACACAGTTAAGACAACGGCTCAGGCATTGCCCACTCACATGCTCCTGGATCTTCAGTTCCTGAAACTTGACGAACTTGGATCCTCTGGTCTGCAGATAGAGGCGGCCGCCGGAGCGGTTGGTCTGACATTCTTTACTTGGGCACATTATCAGGGGCATGAAGGTTGGAGACTGGATCTGTAACAGAAGAATAAGACCTGATCTAGAAGGATGAAGGAACAGAAAGGTCTTCTTAGAAGATAGAATCTGACTTACAGGCTGGTAGGTCTCCGCACCACACTGGTCACATGTGTACGTCGCCACAACCATCATGGGCTTCACTTCCGTGACCCTGGTGACAATCCCTCGCACTGTTACAAGCTTCCCAATGGAGTCAGCCTTCACATCTCGAATAACTCGGGCTTTGGCAGTGGAAGGAGCCTTGAAGTACAGCTCGCTGGAGGAGGAAGAAAGGTTTAAGCCATAGCAGAGGCTGAATAGAAAGCGGAGGGTCAACTTTGAGATGTTTCTGGACCTTCTCAGGAGGTTCCTAAACATGAGAAGCCTCTGAAGCAGCAGGACAGACGGTGACTTACAATCTGCGCATGAGCTCTGCAGGATACTGGTTGTGAGCGTCCCGGATCTCTGTAGGGTCCCGGCCCCTCTGCTCCATCATTAATCGATGTTCTATGTACACGTCTAGAGAGTCCTTGTTCACCACCTGAGAAGACAAGGCAGGGTGAGAGGTTCCCCCTGGAGACACCCCAGCTTCTGGTAGGGCCCAGCAGGTAGGTCCCTCACCTCCTTCTCCTTGTACTGGGGCAGCAGCTCCTGCACAGCATCTGCAAACAGATTGGTGTATCTGCGGGTGTTCTCACAGACAGCGTCCACCAGCTCGGGGTCTTCTTCTGCTAGGTCGTCCAGGTCAATGTACAAAGCCACTTGCTCTCTGTGGGCAATGTTAGCCTATGGAACGAGAAGGGAAGGACATATTGTGGCCACTCTGCCCCATCTGTACACAGTGCAGCTATCCTGCCGTATGCAGCAGTGCTCACCAGCTGGGTGCCATATTTGAAGTGCTTCTTCCCCAGTTCATCGTCTTTGTAGAATTCCTGCAGAAAGGTCTTGAATTTTTCTGAAAAGGGAAGTGGAAATTGAGGGAGGTCACTGACCAGAACTACAATCCCAGCACACTCATCATCCTGACCCGTCAGCAAGTGTGTCAGACACCCAACAGCCAAGCTGGACTCCTATACTGCAGGGAGCAGAAGGAAACAGTGACTCCACCAGCAGAACAGTGAGTGCAGCTCTGGAGTATAATACAAGATGTAAATCAGGATCAGTACAGGATAAGTAATGTATCTGTACACAGTGACTGCACCAGCAGAATAGTGAGTGCAGCTCTGGAGGATGTATTATCCTGTATTAGGATGTAAATCAGGATCAGTAAAGGATAAGTAACATATGTATATAGTGATTCCACCAGCAGAATAGTGAGTGCAGCTCTGGAGGATAATACAGGATGTAACTCAGGATCAGTACAGGATAAGTAATGTAATGTATGTACACAGTGACTCCACCAGCAGAATAGTGAGTGCAGCTCTGGAGTATAATATAGGATGTAACTCAGATCAGTACAGAATAAGTAATGTAATGTATGTACACAGTGACTCCACCAGCAGAATAGTGAGTGCAGCTCTGGAGGATAATACAGGATGTAACTCAGGATCAGTACAGGATAAGTAATGTATGTACACAGTGATTCCACCAGCAGAATAGTGAGTGCAGCTCTGGAGGATAATGCAGGATGTAACTCAGGATCAGTACAGGATAAGTAATTTAATAATGGATTTGAGGACATGTACACTCCCTGTACTTCCAGACTCCTCGGACAAGTAGTCACAGGCAGGAGGGAGAGCACACTGCCAGCATCCGCAGGAATATGAGCCACAAATCAGACTCCAGCTTTCGTGCATCCAACACAGGATACAAAATGAACGCCGTGCCCTGATTGGCTGCAGGGCTTCCACATTGGAGGCACACTGCCCTCATCTCCAGTCACGTGACGTGTGTGACCCGGAAGTACTAAGCACCGGCGGCCTAATCATCGCTTCCCTCAGCCCGCCGCGGAGTACGGGACACCCGAACGGGTGAGTACTAGGAGCGGCGCTACACACGGCGTCCCGCTGACCTGGGCTGCAGCGTCCCAGAGCTCGTGCACAAATAGATGCGCGTCCTCTGGTGGTGGAGGACCGTAACAGCAAGCGCGTAAGATAGGAATATCGCAACGGGCGGCGACAACAACGATGCCCGAACATAGCGGCCTCTCAGCCATCCCGATGCGGGGCTGCGGTCCGGTCACACCGGGAGCACGGACGGGCTGGATTTTACAGCCGCAGCCCCTTACTTTCCTCCCCACCTTCCTAAGCTCCTTCTCACCTTTCTCGGCCTGGTAATCCCGGGGCATGATGGCAACTGTGCAGACTGCCGCGCTCTCGCCTCTGACTGACTCGCACTCTGTCCCTCTTTTCCCGGGCTTTCTTTTCGCGGGCTTTTCTCCCCAAGCGGTGACTTGATTGGTTGTAGGTTGCCTGACTTCGAGCACCGCCCCTTAGCAACCGAGCGCGTGTCACGTGACCGCTGCTGGAACCAATGAATTCCGAGCCCTGGAATGGACGGAAGCGATGACGCCCCGCCTTCCTCGTGTGATTGGCAGGGGATATTAGCCAATTAGTGACGAGCGTTCTAGCCCGTGTTGTTGGAACGACCAATGGGAAGTAGAGACGAGTGAGTTTTTCCCGCGGTTTTCTGTCTTTGTGGTGAGGCGACTGGAACGGCATCATTGGGGCCGGAACGACAAGTGCTATGAAATTCCCCAATTTTATACAATTTGATAATATTTATTATAAAAGCGTTATTCATTCCACGGTGCTGTACATATGCAGACACAGTATGGCCTTGAGCTCCCTTTCCAAAAATCATGAAGTGATATAAGAGAAAATAAAATAAAAAACCTTGGCCTGGTTGTGAAGGGGTTAAATAATGTGTATATGTATATATATATATATATATATATATATATAACACGAGTGTGACCATTGACATGCGCTGTAGCTAAATTGAGTGTGTGCATCCCATTCCTAGTAGGTGAGGGGCCCTGCACGTGACAGGGGGGGCAGCGCTCATGACAGGGGGCCCTGCATGTGACGGGGGGCAGCGCTCATGACGAGGGGCCGTGCATGTGACAGGGGGCAGCGCTCATGACGAGGGGCCGTGCATGTGACAGGGGGCAGCGCTCATGACAGGGGGCCCTGCATGTGACAGGGGGCAGCGCTCATGACAGGGGGCCCTGCATGTGACAGGGGGCAGCGCTCATGACAGGGGGCCCTGCATGTGACAGGGGGCAGCGCTCATGACAGGGGCCCTGCATGTGACAGGGGGCAGCGCTCATGACAGGGGCCCTGCATGTGACAGGGGGCAGCGCCATGACAGGGGCCCTGCATGTGACAGGGGGCAGCGCTCATGACGAGGGCCCTGCACGTGACGGGGGGCAGCGCTCATGACGAGGGGCCCTGCACGTGACGGGGGGCCGCGCTCATGAGGAGGGGCCCTGCACGTGACGGGGGGCCGCGCTCATGACGAGGGGCCCTGCACGTGACGGGGGGCCGCGCTCATGAGGAGGGGCCCTGCACGTGACGGGGGGCCGCGCTCATGAGGAGGGGCCCTGCACGTGACGGGGGGCAGCGCTCATGACGAGGGGCCCTGCATGTGACAGGGGGGGCAGCGCTCATGACGAGGGGCCCTGCACGTGACATGGGGGCAGCGCTCATGACGAGGGGCCCTGCACGTGACATGGGGGCAGCGCTCATGACGAGGGGCCCTGCACGTGACATGGGGGCCGCGCTCATGACGAGGGGGCCCTGCACATGACATGGGGGCCGCGCTCATGACGAGGGGGCCCTGCACATGACATGGGACCTCTGCACATGACGAGGGGGCAGCACACGAGAGCGGGGCCCTGGTCATGACATGGGGCCCCTGCACATGACGAGGGGGCCGCCTCTGATTCTCTGTTCTTCTCCTCTTGTACAGGGCAGCGGTGGAGCCATGATCTCACAGCTTTTCATCTTGTCCTCCAAGGGCGACCTCCTGATATCCAAGGACTGTATCCTCCGTCCAGGGTTATCCCTTGTGAAGCTGCACGCCGCTACCTCACATATACCTTTTTATTGTATTTTCCCTTCTCTGTAGCACCGCTACCCTGGGCTGTTGTGGGCAGGCTGCTGGGCAGGGCCATTACCCCCTGCACGCAGTATTTATGTCTTATGACTCAGGGCGCAGCTCTCACAACCAGAATGAAGACCTCCATTCTTTACACTGCAGGTTGCGTCCAGAGAAGTGCTTGTCATGCTGATTGTGTGGTCAGCCTCCTTCCTCCTCGCGCTGCAGAATATATAGCTCCCAGGTGGTCTCCTTCCCCCTCTGGCAGCTCTAAATATTAGGGGGAGATTTACACCTGCTGGCGCTTCATTCACCAGTTGTTGATATGCGGTGGAGTAAGACGCGCAGATTTAGGGCTCATTCAGACGGCGCAGATCCGCAAAACATGGATACCGGCGCATATGGGTTCCGCATTTTGCGGACCGCACATGGCCGGCACCATGATAGAAAGGACTATTCCTGTCTGCAATTGCAGACAAGAACAGGACTTGCTCTATCTTTTTTGCGGGGCCGCGGAACGGAACATCGGATGCGGACAGCACAGTGTGCGGTCTACATCTTTTGGGGCCCCAACGAAATGAATGAGATTTGGATTTAGAACAATGGACGTGTGAATGAGCCCTTATTGAGGGCGGGTTCACATCAGCGTTATGGATTCCGTTATAACGGAAAATAACGGAATCCATAAGACGGAAATCATTCTGTTTTGATCCTTCATAATACAAGTCTATGGGCAGCAGAACGGATCCGTCCTGGCTTCCACTATGCGGGAGTCCAGTCCTGCATAATGCAAGCGGGACGGATCCGTCATGCCGCCCATTGACTTGTATTATGACGGAAATCAAAATGGAAGCCTTTAAGAGGCATTCCGTCCTAATAGAAGTCTATGGGGATCATAACGGATCCGTCCCGTTTGCGTTATGCAGAACGGAAAGAGAAGTCGTCAGGACTTTGTTTTCCGTCTTGCATAACGGGAACCAGACGAATCCGTTATGATTCCGATAGACTTTAATTATTACGGATGCCTCTCAAAGGCTTCCGTTTTGACTTCCGTCTTATGGATTCTGTTATAACGCAGATGTGAACCGGCCCTAAGAGGTGAGGGTGGAATAAACGTGGCAGATGTTGTGCTGTCCGCCCACAATCAGTAAAATCGTTGTCTTTGCTGAGGATGAGATTTGCGCTAACATTGGCATCAATTTTACATCTGTGGCCCAAAATGTTTAATATATCCTCCCCCCCCAGTGGCGCCACCCGATGTTGATTAAGTGTAATAACTGATGATGGGAGATAACGCGGTGATGTGTACAATACTTACTGGCGGGCAGACACCAGACCCTCGTCCTGGCCATCACTGAGCTGGGGATGCATCATGGCCGCCATATTGACCACTTATCCCAGGCTGAGCAGTGGCCATGTCTCCATTTCCTCCGTATTTTTCCTTACCACCGCCTCAGATCACGGCCTCCCCACGAGCTCCAGTGCGGCTGACGGCCTGTACCTGAAGCTGTCGTCTCTTCCATCAGACCAGGCCCCCGTGGTGACGGTAAGAAGCTGAACCTTGGTCGCCCCCTAATCAGCTGCATCTGGGGGGTGTGACCTTACCACTACCGTGATTTCACTTGTTTGGATGTAACCACTTTCTAATATAAAAGTTTATTTTATTTATTTTCCATTGTCTGGATGCAGCCAGCAGTATAAAGAATGGAGGTTTCTTATTACTACAACCAGTTCCATGGACAGAAAACATCTATTTACTTACTGTCACCCATGTGATATAGCGGATGATTATATCTAATATAGTCTACAGGAAAAAGTGTATCTCACTTATACAAATGGGTTTTGACAACCAGAAAACCACCATTCTTTACACTGCAGCCTTTATCCAGAGAAGTGGAAACCACTGTTCAATGGAAACTTGTCGAATTTCTTGTATGCCTATACAGCTTTAGGGCTCATGCACACGACCATTTCCGTTTTTGCGGCTCAGATTGGAACGTCCTGCGCTCTATAGAACAGTCCTATCCTTGTCCGTAAAATGGACAAGAATAGGACGTGTACTATGTACAGAATGGAGAAACGGATGCGGTCAGTACACAGAGCGCTGTCCGCATCTTTTGCAGCCCCACTGAAGTGAACGGGTCCGCGCCCGACCTACTAACAATGCAGAACGGATGCGGACACAAAAATACGTTTGTGTGCATGAGGCCTTATGTCTAGAAAAGTGTAGACCCCGCCCCAATTAACTCCCTAAGGGCTGGAAATCACGCTCGGTGTGTGAACGCGATCCTCCTATTTGGACACATAGGAACATGGGACCAACACGGATGTCTTCAGCTGCCAAGCACACATGTAACAGGTCAGCCGGTGTCATAGGGACAGATGGGCTTTAAAAGCTGTGTACACCTTCGGAGGCATTTATTTTTATTATTGTACTGACTATGAGCTAAATTTTTTTTTTTCAATTAGTCTTTATTAAACATATGGAATCCTTTTTTGTATACAGAGCTGAGATGCTGTAATAACAGCCTGTGGATTTTCTGTCTTTCCGTCAGGCAGGGTGCGGACAGGCTCCTTATTTCTGCTCTCTCAGATTAGAGATGAGGTTTATTAGATGACTGGCGGAAAGTGAGAGTGAAAAAAACAGTCACACAGTTAGAAAAACAGTTAACCCTTTGTGACAGAACGGCTCAATATTTTTAATAAAAGCCAATTGAAAATGTTTTTGAGCCAAAAATGAGTAAAATGCAATCATAAACCAAATTTGCCTCCAAAGGGCAGAAAATGTCGCTTTTTAATTGTAGCCGTTTGTTGGGGTCCCGTTCGAGCCTTCAGGATGAATGCCGATTGAGTGCGCCCATGTGATCAGGAGCCGGGTGACGGTGAAATACACCGCCGGAGATCGGCAGTGGCAATCAATGCTGATCAAAGGAGCAGACAACCCCCTGATGAAATCACGAGAGAATCCGTGTGACGTGATCAAGGCTCATACCTTGTATGGACAAAGAGCCCAGGGACCAGTCTCCCGGTTATTGGGGCATACTTATGCGCTAAATTAAAGTACAGCTAAAAATAAAAAACATAAATAAAACATTTTTACAATAAATAAACTTTATTAGCATGAAATTATATTCACATATTTGGTATCGTCACGACCATTACAGCCCGTACGGCACACTCTATCATCATCTGTGATGGCGGTGTATGGTTGTATCACAGTTAACCTGCAGGACTCCGCCCGAGCACAGCTCCGGATAATCAGCAGGGAGTTAATGCTGCCTGTGATGGTGTTCCCTTTACCTATGTGACTCCTCACTGCTGTCTTGTAGGAACACGAGGGCGGCCACTTCCTCCACACCCGTCACCGAGGTCTATATTTTGTCATAGGCGTCCGGCCGGATGATTCTCCGTTCACGTATCTGGATCTTCTGAACCGGTGAGTATATGATTGTAAGGCCGGGTTCACACAGGGGCATCCCATAAAAATAATTGACATTCATGCAGTTTCCATGTATTTTCTTTGGAGTGACTTAAAGGTGTTCTCCAGGCTTTTAATATTGATGACCTATCTTCAGGATAGGTCATCAATATTGGACTGGCGGGGGTCCGACAGCTGGGACCCCCACCGATCAGCTGTATGAGGAGACGGTGCGCGCAGTGCACACCTGCCAATCCCGTCTCTCTTCCTGCTCACTGCTGCTGATCGGCGGGGGTGCCTGATTCCCACCGGTCTGATAGTGACCTATCCTGAGAATAGGTCATCAATATTAAAAGCCCGAAGAACCCCTTTAATTATGGCGATTTACAGTGATATTTTCCCTATGGATGTCAATAGAATAAACACAAACAAAAATAATAAAAACCACTCCTGTCAGTCACACCATGGACCTGAGCACGTGACCGCTGATCGCTTACACACTACACTACCTCCTGTAGCGGCTTACACTAGAGTAAGGCCCCTTTCACACGAGCGTGTCCGGATTAGGTCCGGATGCGTTGCGGATGCGTTCAGTGAAAACTGTGCGATTTCACAGGCAAAGCCATTCAGTTTTGCCTGCGATTGCGTTCAGTTTTTTCCGCGCGGGTGCAATGCGTTTTGACGCGTTTTTCACGCGCGTGATAAAAAACTGAAGGTTTACAAACAACATCTCCTAGCAACCATCAGTGAAAAACGCAACGCACCCGCACTTGCTTGCGGATGCATTGCGTTTTTCACGCAGCCCCATTCATTTCTATGGGGCTAGGGATGCGTGAAAAACGCAGAATATAGAACATGCTGCGATTTTCACGCAACGCACAAGTGATGCGTGAAAAAAAACGCTCATGTACACAGCCCCATTAAAATGAATGGGTCAGGATTCAGTGCGGGTGCAATGCGTTCACATCATGCATTGCACCCGCGCGGAAAACTCGCTCGTGTGAAAGGGGCCTAAATGTGAGCACATGGTCCCATCTCACCCTGGGGAAAGCCCTATTCCCTCTGCTAATAACTCCATAATTCTCTCCAAGCATCTGAAACAATCAGGGAATGGAAGGCTCTGCTGCTGTCTAATTACACTTTATGTATTAATCCATCATTATTTTCAATATCTCTGCTTGCTTCATTTTTACATCCAGAGGCTGAAGACCCAGCCTGCAGATTCAAGAAAGATCAGCGAAATTCGTTCGCAAAGCGTTTGCTGGTAAAAGGTGAAATGCGTTATGGATTACGTTACCACGGATCATAACGCAATTCTATGACTGAATGACTTTAGAGGCATTCCGTCATAATAGAAGTCAATGGGCTGCAAAACGGATCCGTTATGCAGGGGAGTCCCCTCCCGATCCCGAGTCCCCTCCCGATCCCGAGTCCCCTCCCGATCCCGAGTCCCCTCCCGATCCCGAGTCCTCTCCTGATCCCGAGTCCTCTCCTGCATAATGGACACGGGACGGATCCGTTATGCAGCTCATAGACTTCTATTATGTTGTGGCATATTATGAATTACGTTATAAATTTCGTCACAGAATTGCGTTATGGTCCGTGGTAACGGAATACATAACACATTTCAGCTTTTACCACCAAACAAAGTGTGAACGAATTTCAAAATATGAAATTGGCTCATCTCTAATTGTCACAAGCAGGGCACCTTTGTAAATAGTAACATTCCAATTCTCAGACAGCAAGCAGAGATCTTGAAAATACAGGCAGTAGATATGGACCTTCATGCTTACATCCAGAGGATAAAAACCTGGCCTGCTGAATATCATACACTCACGACAACATAATACAAACCGCATCCAGATAGGAATGTCAGAATACTGTCAGAATACTGCAAAGCCTGGCCTGCAGTTATGTCTCCAGCAGTTATAGAAGTGATTACAGGTGTGGTCTGATTACACACTGGATCCGGCCACAAGAGGGCGCAAAAGTGCTAAAAGACAGAACTGCAGCAGTTCACATTACAACCCAGCTTAGCATGCGGCCAATAACAATGCCCTTAGGCCTTATTCACACATCCGTTGTGTTTTGCGGATCCACGGAGCCGCAAAACACGGACACACCGGCAATGTGCATTCCGCATTTTTGCGGACCGCACATTGCCCGAACTCCATAGAAAATGCCTCTTCTTGTCCGCAATTGCGGACAAGAATAGGACATGCTCTATTTTTTTTGCGGAGCCGCGGACCGGAAAATCGGCGGCGCGCTCCGCAAAATCGGATGCGGAGAGCACAGTGTGTGCTCTCCGCATCGTTCCCGGCCCCATTCACAGTCAATGGGTCCGCATGTATTCCGCAAAATTGCGGAATACATGCGGACTACATTGCGGACGTGTGAATAAGGCCTTAGTGTGTTTATGGACAAATATACTGACCATTTCCAGTGACAACCAGCAGAATAGTGAGTGCAGCTCTGGAGTATAATACAGGATCAGTACAGGATAAGTAATGTATGTACACAGTGACTGCACCAGCAGAATAGTGAGTGCAGCTCTGGAGTATAATACAGGATGTAACTCAGGATCAGTACAGGATAAGTAATGTAATGTATGTACACAGTGACTCCACCAGCAGAATAGTGAGTGCAGCTCTGGAGTATAATACAGGGTGTAACTCAGGATCAGTACAGGATAAGTAATGTAATGTATGTACACAGTGATTCCACCAGCAGAATAGTGAGTGCAGCTCTGGAGTATCATACAGGATGTAACTCAGGATCTGTACAGGATAAGTAATGTATGTACACAGTGACTGCACCAGCAGAATAGCGAGTGCAGCTCTGGAGTATAAGACAGGATGTAACTCAGGATCAGTACAGGATAAGTAATGTATGTACACAGTGACTCCACCAGCAGAATAGTGAGTGCAGCTCTGGAGTATAATACAGGATGTAACTCAGGATCAGTACAAGATAAGTAATGTATGTACACAGTGACTGCACCAGCAGAATAGTGAGTGCAGCTCTGGAGTATAAGACAGGATGTAACTCAGGATCAGTACAGGATAAGTAATGTAATGTATGTACACAGTGACTGCACCAGCAGAATAGTGAGTGCAGCTCTGGAGTATAAGGCCCCTTTTACAGGAGCACGTTTTCCGCGTGTGTGTGCGATGCGTGATATGAATGCATAGCACCTGCACTGAATCCTGACCCATTCATTGCAGCATGTTCTATATTCAGCGTTTTTCACGCAGCCCTGGCCCCATAAAAGTGAACGGGGCTTCAGTGAAAACGCTTTGCATCTGGAAGCAAGTGTGCTCTCAGTAGATGCCCCCATAGTGCCCCCCAATAATGTGCCAGTAAGAAGTGCCCCCCAATCATGTGCCAGTAAGAAGTGAGCCCCCAATCATGTGCCAGTAGCCCCCACAATGCTCCTCTCCTGTATTGTACCATATAAAAAAATAAACTCACATACCTCCATCATACCTCCTTCCGGCCTATTGCCTGCAGCCTATCAGAAGAATGGGGAAGGGAGACGCCTCTCCCCTGCCCCGCAGCATCCATCTGTATCGCTGTCCTGAGGATCTACTGCTGCCCCCCACTTGTCACCAGGGCTAATTGGCGGTGCAGCCCTGCCGGCGCTCTGAGTGCCGCAGCCACTTCCTAGGCCAATGATGTCACGTGCTTTGGTCACATGGCCTAGTTACTGCTAAGCCCCATTCAAATCAATAGCGCTGAGCTGCAGTACCAAGCACTGCCACTATACAATGTATGGCACTGTGTTTGGAAAGCTGCCAGGAACCAGTGGCAGCTCTCTGAAATAGCTGATCGGTGGGGGTGCCAGAACTCGGACCCCCACCAATGTGATAATGATGACCTATACTGACGCTAGGTTATCATAATAAACTCCTGGATAACTCATAAAAAAAAAAAAAAACCACTATATTTGGTATTGCTGTAATTGTACTGAACCAGAGAGTAAAGTTATTGTTATTTATGATAAAAAGTGACAGTC
Source organism: Bufotes viridis (assembly GCA_033119425.1). Lineage (NCBI taxonomy): Eukaryota > Metazoa > Chordata > Amphibia > Anura > Bufonidae > Bufotes > Bufotes viridis. Next base: position 44,135,847 of record CM065590.1, on the reverse strand, counting down.
ACGAAACCTGTCCTAATAAGTTATTTCATCAGTGATTACAGCGGGGAATATAAGGATCAGATACACTGGTGATTTTGTAAGTTTTCCCACCTGCACAGAACGGAGAGTCTATAATTTTCATCGCAGGTGCACTTCAACTGTGAGAGACAGAATCTAAAAAAAAATCCAGAAAGTCACATTGTATGATTTTTAAATAATTAATTAGCATTTTTATTACATGAAATAAGTATTTGACACAATAGAAAAACAGAACTTAATATTTGGTACAGAAACCTTTGTTTACAGAGGTCCGACGTTCCCTGTAGTTCCTGACCAGGTTTGCACACACTGCAGCAGGGGTTTGGGCCCACTCCTCCATACAGATCTTTCAGGCTTCGGGGCTGTCACTGGGCTACATTGAGCTTCAGTTCAGGTCTGGAGACTGGCTAGGCCTCTGCAGGAGCTTGAAATGCTTCTTATGGAGCCACTCCTTAGTTGCCCTGGCTGTCTGTCATGCTGGAAGACCCAGCCACGACCCATCTGAGGGAAGGAGGTTGTTGGCCAAATATTTATGATACATGGCCCCATCCTTCCTCCCTTCGGTGCAGTTGTCCTGTCCCCTTTGCAGAAAAGCACCCCCAAAGTATGATGTTTCCACCCCCATGCTTCACGGTTGGGACGGTGTTCTTGGGGTTGTACTCATCCTTCTCCTTCCTCCAAACACAGCGAGTGGAGTTGATACCAAGACCACAAGACCTTCTCCCATGCCTACTCTGGATCATCCAGATGGTCACTGTCAAACTTCACACGGCCGGGACACGTGCTGACGTGAGCAGGGGGACCTCGCGTGCCCTGCAGGATTTTAATCCATGACGTGTAGTGTGTTACTACCAGTAATCTTTTAGAGTGTGGTCCCAGCTCTCTTCAGGTCATTGATCAGTTCTGGGCCGATTCCTGACCTTTCTCAGAATCATCCTTACCCATGACGAGTAGGGGTCGACCGATATTGATTTTTTAGAGCCGATACCGATATTCTGTGAACTTTCAGGCCGATAGCCGATATTTTATACCGATATTTTGCGCATTTTAATTTTTGGATTTTTTTTTTCTGTTACAGCATTTTAGAAAAAAAATATTTTAATAGTTTGGACTTTTTGGGCACGGCGATATGTTTTTTTATTTATTGTTTATATATTTTATATGTAAAATTGGAAAAGGGTTAATTTATACTTAATATTTTGGTGTATGTTACTATTTTAAATTTTTTTACTTTTTATTTTATTACCATTTCCTAAGGGGTAGAACCTGGGCTCTTTACATCCCTTGTTCTATTCACCCTAATAGAGATCTATCAGGGTGAATAGGACCTGACACTGTCCCTGCTGCCCTGTGCTATGGGCACACAGCAGCAGGAACCATGGCAGCCAGGGCTTCAGTAGCATCCTGGTTGCCATGGTTGCTGGGGCTCCGATCAGAAGAGAGATGGTGGGGGACCCTGTGGCCACTGCCACCAATGTTATTAATACCGAAGGGATGGCGCACTGGCCACCAATGTTTTTTATACTGTGGACAGGGGGGGCTGAGGGCGCACTGGCCACCAATGATAATAACGTTTAAGATATTACAAACGCAGGCATTACAAGCACATTGCCCAGAGCCTGCCTCTGATAGAGAGCTGCGATCCGCGGCAATTAACCCTTAAGGTGCGGCACCGCTCTATCAGAGGCAGGGTCTCTGGGCAATGTGTTTCTAATTCCTGCGTTTGTAATATCTTAAACCTTATTATCATTGGTGGCCAGTGCGCCCTCAGCCCCGCCTCCTCTTCTCTCATTAGTGGCCAGTGCGCCCTCAGCCCCGCCTCCTCTTCTCTCATTGGTGGCCAGTGCGCCCTCAGCCCCTCCTCCTCTTCTCATTAGTGGCCAGTGCGCCCTCAGCCCCGCCTCCTCTTCTCTCATTGGTGGCCAGTGCGCCCTCAGCCCCTCCTCCTCTTCTCTCATTGGTGGCCAGTGCACCCTCAGCCCCGCCTCCTCTTCTCTCATTGGTGGCCAGTGCGCCCTCAGCCCCTCCTCCTCTTCTCTCATTGGTGGCCAGTGCGCCCTCAGCCCCTCCTCCTCTTCTCTCATTAGTGGCCAGTGCGCCCTCAGCCCCGCCTCCTCTTCTCTCATTGGTGGCCAGTGCGCCCTCAGCCCCTCCTCCTCTTCTCTCATTGGTGGCCAGTGCGCCCTCAGCCCCTCCTCCTCTTCTCTCATTGGTGGCCAGTGCACCCTCAGCCCCTCCTCCTCCTCTTCTCTCCATTGGCAGCGCAGCACAGGGGGAGGGAGTGACTGCCTCCTTCTCCCCTGTGCTGCTGAGGGAACATGTTCTGTGATAGCACAGTTATCGGTGTATCGGCCTGGTGAGGGGCCGATACCGATAACTGTGCAAATCATGAATATCGGCCAATAATGAGGAGAGATCTTACATGGAGCCCCAGACCAAGGAAGATTGACAGTCATCTTGTGTTTCTTCCATTCTCTAATAATAGCGCTTATGGTTGTTGCCTTCTCACCAAGCTGCTTGCCTATTGTCCTGTCGTCCATCCCAGCCTTGTGCAGGTCTACAGTTTTGTCCCTGGTGTCCTTAGACAGCTCTTTGCCATGGTGGAGAGGTTGGAGTGTGACTGATTGTGTGAACAGGAGTCTTTTATACGGTAACGAGTTCAAACAGGTGCAGTTAATCCAGGTAACGAGCGCAGAGCAGGAAGGCTTCTTAAAGAAAAACTAACAGCTCTGTGAGAGACAGAATTCTTGCAGGTTGGTTGGCGATCAAATATTTATTTCATGCAAATTACTTATTTAAAATTCGTAGAATGTGATTTTCTGGATTTTTTTTAGATTCTGTCTCTCACAGTTGAAGTGTACCTGCGATAAATATTACAGACCTCTCCATTCTTTGTAGGTGGGAAAACTTGCAAAATCGCCAGTGTATCAAATCCTTATTTTCCCCACTGTATATGTACACAATGCTGCCATTAAAAACTACACCTTGTCCCCCCAAAAAACAAGCTCTCGTACAGCTGAACAATAGATAGCTCTTGGTTGCAACGATTAAAAAATAAAAAAATTGCTTGGTTACGACTGTGCAAAATGCATACGGGGGAAGGGAAACAGCATTGCACCCTTTTTCCCAGTAGAAATGGGGACAGCATGACGGGACACTGCTCCTCTCTTATCCTAGGCTGGCTGCCCTGATCCGGGACTACTGTGGTGACCTCAGCGAGGACGTCATACGACTCAACTTTGCTTTGATCTACGAGCTGCTGGACGAAGTTGTGGTATGTGGTGGCAGAGTCTTTCATTACGACTACCTACCCGAGTGGTATATGCTATATATCTACTGCCCCCTCCTCAACAGGACGATGGATTCATCCAAACCACCTCCACAGACGTGCTGAAGAACTTCATCCAATCAGATCCAGTCATCACCAAACCGTTTAGTCTCCTGGACCTGAGCAGTGTAGGGCTGGTAAGAGCCCCGTTCACACTATAAATGTCTCCCTCCTCCTGGGTGTGTATACTAACACGTCGTCTTCTACTTGATGGTCTCCAGTTCGGAGCAGAGACTCAGCAGAGTAAGGTCACATCAAGTTCTGCTGCCAGTCGGCCGGTGCTGTCCTCGCGCCATCCACAAGTGAGTGTTGTAAACGTGGTTTGTGTGTGACGAGAGGGGGCACATACTTATTATAATGCTTCCCTCTACTAGGGCGATCAAAACGAGATCTTCCTGGATGTCATAGAACGCATGATTGTGGCGATCGGAGCTAATGTGAGTGATAATCAGATCTCTCCAGACTAAACAATCCGCCCGTTCCCTTACTTGAACCCACTGTAGATCAGCTCTGTCCTCATATACAGGAGCCCGCAATTATACGCAATGTCCATGTCTGGTCTGACCAGTGATTTGTAGAGAGGCAAAACTATGTTCTTGTCACGAGCATGTGTGCCCCCCTTGATGCATCCCGATATTGTATTTGCCTTTACAGCAGCTGCCTGGCACTGGTTGATAAAATGTATCCTCTGTGTTGAGTACCTTACAGACTGAAATCATACTCTATAAGCACTTTACTAGGACTAAGGGTACTTTCACATTAGCGTTTTTCAGATCCGGCAAGCAGTACCGGCAACAGAACTGCCTGCCGGATCCAGCAAACCGTATGCGAACTGAAAGCTGTTTTGCCAGATCCGTTAGACTTATTTATTGAAATACCGGATCTGTCTTTCCGGTATCATCCGGAATAACGTATCCGGCATTTAAATTTTTCAAAGCTATAAAGAACTGCGCATGCGCAGACCGGAACTGGCAATTTCCGGAACACTTGGAACCGGAATTAATACATTTCAATGGATCCGGCAACTGCAGTAGTGTTCCGGAATTTTGGCCGGAATGAATACTGCAGCAAGCGGTATTGTCGGGTCAAATACAGTAGAAGGGACGGAACGGAAGACATCCTGATGCATACTGAACGCATTGCTTTCCATTCAGAATGCATTGGGACAAAACGGAAGCGTTTTTTTCCGGTATTTAGACCCTTTACCGGATTTCGAAAAGAATAACGCTAGTCTGAAAGTACCCTAAGCATAAAGAGGGCCCAGTACTGCCCCCCGTCATTCCCCAATGGTAACTGTGGCCCAGTTGAAGGCAACATTTTCCAAAGGCTCTGACAGCCTGTGTAGGGCCTATTCACAGCACGTGGGAACATCTTTTTTCTTCACTTTGCAGGGGTCACTGTTAAAAGCCGACGTCCAGGGGGAATTACGACTTAAAAGCTTCTACCAAAATTGTCCAGGTCAGTAAAGGGAATTCAGTGTCTACATCTCGGGGGCAGAAGCCGGCAGCAGAAGATGGATGGACTTTACCTGGGAAGTTGGAGTTGAGGCATTTATGTCTTTTCTTTTCAGAGCTAAGAATTGGACTGAGTGAAGAGTTCTGTGTCGGGAGCTCAGAGCTGAGAGGTAAGTGCTGGCAGCACTTCCAGAACACTTACCTTAATCCCGCATGGACTCTGTTAAGGGTAAAGACAACTGGGTGTGGTCCAGCTGGCTGCACAGGGCAGGCCACGCCCACTATCTCTTTCATAGACCTTCGGGTATGGTTGGCCACACTGCGCCTAGACTGTCCTTACCCTGAAGCGCCACTGTTGAATACCACAGGCCCCGTAACATGGCACTTTTGTTGGGTAGTGCCATCGTTTTTGAACCTTTTGAGGACAGTTTTTAATTCCCTGCATCCGAAGCCATAACTTTTTTATTTTTCCGTTCATATAGCTGTAGGAGGGCTTGTTTTTTGCCAGTTAAAGGGGTTCTGCAGTTTGTTACCACTGATGATCTATCCTCAGGATAGATCATCAGCATGTGATCGGCTGGGGTCCGACACCCGGGACCCCCGCCGATCAGCTGTTTGAGAAGGCCGCGGCCTTCTCACTGTTTACTGCTGCTAGCGCATTCAGAGCTTAGCCTCGCCCACGCCACTTGGATACAAGTCATGACGTCACTGGGCGGGGCGCTAGCAGCAGTAAACAGTGAGAAGGCCGCGGCGCTCCTGCAGCGCCGCTGCCTTCTCAAACAGCTGATCGGCGGGGGTCCCGAGTGTCGGACCCCGGCCGATCACATGCTGATGATCTATCCTGAGGATAGATCATCAGTGCTAACAAACTGCAGAACCCCTTTAAGTTGCACTTTTTAATGTCACCATATAATATTGCATTTGATGTAGAGTCAGAAGCTGGAAAAAATTCCAAATGAGGTGGAACTGAAAAAATAAAACAAAAAACAATTGTGCCATGGTTTTATGGGAATCATTTTTACAACGTTCCCTATGCGGTAAAACTGACCTGTTACCTTCATTCTCCGGGTCAGTACGGGTACAGCGATACCACATTTATATAGTTTTTCTTGTGTTTTAATATTGAAAAAAAAAATGAAAACTTGAAAAAAAACATTTTTCTTTGCATTGCCATATTCTGACCCCATATTTTTTATATTTCCATCTATGGAGCTGTGGGGGGCAGGGTGATCCGTAGTATTGATAGCATTTTGAAGGGTACATGACTTTCTGATCCCTTTTTATTTAATTTTTTTGGGGGGAGGTGAGGCAATGAGAACTGCAAATCGCCCATTTTGATTGGCCCCCCCCCCCCCCATTATGATGTTCATCCTACGGGATAAATATGTTTATATTTATGTTGGTCCTTTTTTTATTACGGTAACGGGGGCGTGATTTGAATATTTATATTTTTTTAAACTTTTTTTTTTTTTGCTCCTCTAGGCCTCTTGAACATGTGCTCTTCAGATGGCTTCTGAATTAGCATTGCAGTGTATGGCAGATTAGCTATTTTCTTATGGAGTCCTGCAAACCGCAGCTGTAATAGCCTGGAAATCTTCAGAGAGATCCATGTTATTAGACAGAACTAATGGCTTCCTGATCCGCACATGGGGAAGCCATTATAGGGCCCTAGGAGCACCTTGTTGCCAGTGAATGGCACCTCGGATGCCGTGATCACAACTTACCACGGCATCTGAGGGGTTAAATGTGTGCAATCTGAGAGGTTTTGTAGTGCCCCTATAAATTGACTATCTTTTATTGATATTTGCTGCCCCCTACAGGTTATGGCTCTGCAGTGCGGGTGGACAGCTGTCAGTTCCATGAGTCGGTAAAACTGGATGAGTTTGAAATCTGCCGCATCCTGAAAGTGCTCCCTCCACAGGGTGAGGTGAGAATTACAGAGTGCTATCATCCCTTCTGCTCAGCGACTGCTCAGTAATGGCGGCTGACGTAAAGTATTGTACCTCTCGGCAGCTCACAGTGATGCAGTACCAGATCTCCGACAGTCTCTCCACCAGCCTGCCCTTCCATCTGTTCCCCAGCCTGGAGAGAGACCCCGGCAGCAGGTAATGACTGTAAAGGGAGACTCTGCCATTACCCCTTACTGACCGGCCCTATTTAATCCATAGAGCTGTGCGGCGCTTGTTTTGTTGCAGGACAAGTTGTAGTTTGCATTTTTCAATCACTGGCATTTTTTGGCATTCACCGTCCTTGTATGACATGATCACTTTATTATAAATTATAATTTAAGTTCTACAGCTTCTGCGCAATACAACCCGTCGGCAGCGCTGGATGGCGGCTTGTTGATGCCATTTTTGGATACATTCAACTTTTCAAGCTTTTTTTTTTTTAATTTCTAAAGATGCAGGTGAACAAGAATAAAAAACAGCAATTTCAGCATTTTAGTTTTTGCTCTGTTCCCTGCAGGATAAATAACATGACCGTTGTTTACCTTGAGACGTTGCAGTGACTTATTTTTTTATTTTCCTTATATAGAAAAACCTTGATTTTTAGGCCTCAAGCTGCCATAGCAACAATGGGGTGACCAAGGAAGCCCGCTTCCTCTAAAAATCACTAAGGTGCTGTGGTAGCAATTGACTGTGGCATGTAAGAGGGGTTAGATTGCTAGGACTGGAAGTTCCTACCATTCTGTCATTAAACAGCCGAGCCCCTGCTCCAGCCTGCACAGGTTGTCTATGCAACAAAGGGCCGAGGCCAGGGATGGGCAAACTGCGGCCCTTCAGCTGTTGTAAAACTACAATTCCCACCATGGCCTGCTGTAGGCTGATAGCTGTAAGCAGTCTTTGCATGCTGGGCGTTGTAGTTTGTCCATTCCTGAACTGGGCTGCTGTGAATAGGTGTATTGTTACGGGTTAGCATCCTGTGAGCACTTTAGGGCATATCGCTATGTGTACTTGAACGGTGGTCACCCAGGCAATGTACTAATGCTGAGATAGCATACTGCCCTGCGCACTGGATCCTGACTGTGCAGTGACTCTCACCTTCTCTTGCAGTCGCCTCCGGATCTACTTGAAACTGCGCTGTGACTTAAGCCCAAAGAGGTGAGGAGCGGATGAAATCATCATTTGGACCATTTAACTAAGCTTCTCAATAATTATATTAGCTTCTAGGAAAGCTGCGTGACAATCAATATGGCCGCCTGTCGCCGCTGCCTATCATTAAAGGGATCATACACCTTTTTGAAATCTGAGGTATAAAACATGACGCTCGGTCAGGACACATTTTTCAGTGTAATACGATAGTTTCTAGGACTCTCGGGGGTTACACATCCTTAGAAAAGGACTCATGCACACGAACGTACTTTCTTTCCGTGTCCGTTCCGTTTATTTTTTTGCACTGTATGCGGAACCATTAATTTAATGGGTCTGCAAAAAAAGAACGGAAGTTACTCCGCGTGCATTCTGTTCCCGTATATATCTGTATGTCCGTTCTGCAAAAAATTAGAACATGTCTTATTATTGTCCGCATTACGGCCAAGGAAAGGACTGTTCTATCAGGGGCCAGCTGTTCCATTCCGCAGAATGCATGCGGACATCATTCGTATTTTTTTGTGGATCTGATTTCTGCGGACCGCAAAATACATACGGTCGTGTGCATGAAGCCTAATGCTGTGCAATCCTGTCAGAGGAGCAGAGGTCACACTGACACGCTGCGAGTTCCTCTCGTGGTAGTCTGGCCTAACAGTCGCGCTGTCGGCCTCTAGTGTAGGAACACCACTGAAAACATGTCACTGAGGAGTCTGGAGAAGCAGGTGACCATAGGAAGCTCCTCCAGGAATCTTTACCCTACTTTCCCACATATCCTGAATGGTAGTTTTGCTAGTGATGAAGCTATAACACAACAAGAAATGTATCACTGCTTAAAGGGGTTGTCTGGATTCAGGGCTGATGACGCCATTACTATGTACCAGTGGAGCATTTCCTTGCTTTGTGCTGCATCGCGCAGGGAATGATTTGTCTGTTGTCAGCCGGTGATGTATCGGGCTTCACATGAGTATGCTAGGCGGAGCCCGGTGTCCTCACCTGCACAAATGGGCGGTGTATCACTAGTACCCACCTCTAAAACCGCCCATTAGTTCCGGGCTCCCTGCTAGGCAGAAGTCTAAGCCTAGCATACTGTGTGAAGCCCAATACATCACCGGCTCACAACAAACAGACCTTACGGTGCAGAGCAAGGCAAGAGGAGCAGCAGAGCAAAGAAATGCTTGACTAGTACATGGTAAAGGAGTGAAGGGGAGCTTATATGCGGGTCAGCCCTGAACCCGAACGACCCCTTGCTGGAGCTGTAATGTAGCCATATTTGTCACACAGCTATTTGCTATTGGAAATGCTATTTGGAGGTGAACTAATCATCTTCCTGTACATCTGTCCTCCATACAGCCAGGCCATTAATGTTCGTGTCCAGATACCTGTGCCAAAGGGAGCCACCAGGTTGGTTTTTTACATGGATAAAAATGTTAGGTAGTCGTAACTGCCAAATAATCCCCAAAACTTCTTTTGCCAGTGTTTCTCAGGATTTGAGCAGTCCTGATCAGACTGCAGAACTGACACTGAACACGCAGTCTCTATCCTGGAATATCCCAAGGATCTGTGGAGGGAGCCAGCTATCTGCACTGTTCAAGGTAATGCGTCACCAAGAGCCAGATGACATCACTGAGCTCAAGTGCTTGAGCAATCTGTTCCTGAGAAAGCAGGGTGACAATATGTCCACCAATCACAGATCCAAGCAGTATGGCATCAATGTATAACTAGTTTAATACCTTACCAGATCTGGGCCCTAATATTTTCATCCTTGCACAGGTGGATGTGTCGGGATGCCTCTCCCTTCCCTCTGTTCTGGATCTACCTCCCCTGAACCTCTCCTTCCAGATACCATCCCTCACCTGCTCCGGGCTGCAGATCAGATTTCTCAGGCTACGCAGTGAACGCCCGTCACCAGTCCACACATGGGTCAGATATCTCACCCAGAGTGACTCGTACAGTGTCCGGCTTGGCTAGTTATAGTGACAGAGACTGTGATATCCAGGGGCTGCTGGGAGAGAAGACAATGGAGCCCAAGAATAAAAAGTGGTGAAGACATAAACCAGGAGCAGATGCTCATAGCGACTGATCACATCACTGCTTTCATTTGCACTGGAAACATGGTAGTTTTTTTGTTTTTGTTTAAACTGTTTTACATCATGCTCCACTACCATGTATCCTGTACTGATCCAGGATTACATCCTGTATTATACTCCAGAGCTGCACTCACTATTCTGCTGTTGGAGTCACTGTGTACATACATTATATTACTTATCCTGTACTGATCCTGAGTTACATCCTGTTTTATACTCCAGAGCTGCACTCGCTATTCTGCTGGTGGAATCACTGTGTACATATATTACATTACTTGTCCTGTACTGATCCTGAGTTACATCCTGTATTATACTCCAGAGCTGCACTCACTATTCTGCTGCTGCAGTCACTATGTACATACATTATTTATCCTGTACTGATCCTGAATTACATCCTGTATTATACTCCAGAGCTGCACTCACTATTCTGCTGGTGGAGTCACTCTGTACATACATTACATTACTTATCCTGTACTGATCCTGAGTTACATCCTGTCTTATACTCCAGAGCTGCACTCACTATTCTGCTGGTGCAGTCACTGTGTACATACATTACTTATCCTGTACAGATCCTGAGTTACATCCTGTATGATACTCCAGAGCTGCACTCACTATTCTGCTGGTGGAATCACTGTGTACATACATTACATTACTTATCCTGTACTGATCCTTAATTACACCCTGTATTATACTCCAGAGCTGCACTCACTATTCTGCTGGTGGAGTCACTCTGTACATACATTACATTACTTATCCTGTACTGATCCTGAGTTACATCCTGTATTATACTCCAGAGCTGCACTCACTATTCTGCTGGTGAAGTAATGGAGCTCTTCCCTATCCAACTCATCAGGGTTCCTTCAGAACCCAGTGGCAGGAAAACCACTTTGTAATGATCTGCTCATGAACTTGGTTATGTAGCCCAAATGAATCCTGGTCCATACAATGCATCACGGGTATGCCTGCATTTAACCCCTTAATGACTTGTGCTGTACATGCACGGTGCAAGCTGGGCTTTAAAAATGGTGCCTGTGCAGGAGACGAGTGGCTATTTTACACAGCAAAGCTCCTCTCAAGCCCGGCCTGTGGCAGATAGGAAATGAGTGATTTCTTCACAGAATGCAATGGTAACTCATAGCAGTATATGAGGGAAGCAATCGGACAACTAAATGCTTTAGTCCCGAGCAGGAAAATGTGAAACACTTAAAAAAAAAAAAAATATCTAAAAATGTAAATCACCCTCCTTTTACCATATTAAAAATAAATATATAATGATCATGAGCATCGCCACGTCCCAAAATGATTATATAAAATATAATAGTCTGTATCCTGTATGGTGATCACATCAATGGCATCAATAAAAACAACAGATCGCCTTGTAAAAAATGAGCCCCCACACAGCTCCATAGACGTAAATATAAAAAGTAATGGGGGTCAGAATATGGCGATGAAAAGAAAAAAACTAGAAAAACTCTAAAAATGAGGTGCGGCTGTAATTGTACTGACCCAGAGAATGAAGGTAACAGGTCGGTTTTACAGCTTAGAGAATGCCATAAAAAACAGAAACCTATGCAATATAAAGCAATGCCATCTGAAAGTGCGCCTTGTACCGCAAAAGAACGGAAAAAAAAAGGTTTTCAGAAGGCATGGAGTAATCGAACGAAAACTGTCTGGGTCCTAAGGGGTTAATAGCCCGCTGGCACCACCTTGTGGAAGGATCCCAGGTTTACCTATGAAGAAGCGCTCCCCAAGTAACGGGACAGGACACTGCCGATTTCTGTCCACGTGTAATTTTATAGAAGTGCCATCAACGTAATAAACAGTGCAACAGAAGTCATGTGCAATGTTCTGCAGAGCGGCAATACGCTGCAGACATACGCTAAACTACAAACCTTCATACAGGAAAACAAAACATGTCATACAATATAGGGGTGTAACCCGCAGGCCCTGTGCATCAGCCTGAGAGGGCTGCATCCAGCGCAAGGTCTCATTCATCGCTGTCCAGGATAGCAGAATCCAGGAGGTCCGGCTCCTGCAGAGAGAGAGAAATAGACATATTACAAATTGTTGTCCCATACAGTATAATGTCACCTTATGGCCCCGTTACAGTATAGTTCCTGAGTCCAGACAGTATACTGTCTCCTGGTGGCCCCATGCAGTATAGTGACTCTTGTGGCCCACTGCCTGCCCATACAGAAATATAATGTCTCCTTAGGCTCCGCTGCCTGCCCATACAGAATATAATGTCTCCTTAGACCCCGTTGCCTGCCCATATAGTATATAGTGTCTCATTAGGCCCCGCTGCCTGCCCATACAGAATATAATGTCTCCTTAGGCCCTGCTGCCTGCCCATACAGTATATAGTGTCTCATTAGGCCCCGCTGCCTGCCCATACAGAATATAATGTCTCCTTAGGCTCCGCTGCCTGCCCATACAGAATATAATGTCTCCTTAGGCCCCGCTGCCTGCCCATACAGTATATAGTGTCTCATTAGGCCCCGCTGCCTGCCCATACAGAATATAATGTCTCCTTAGGCCCCGCTGCCTGCCCATACAGTATATAGTGTCTCCTTAGGCGCCGCTGCCTGCCCGTACAGAATATAATGTCTCCTTGTGCCCGACTGCCTGCCCATACAGTATATAGTGTCTCATTAGGCCCCGCTGCCTGCCCGTACAGAATATAATGTCTCCTTGTGCCCGACTGCCTGCCCATACAGAATATGATGTCTCCTTAGGCCCCGCTGCCTGCCCATACAGAAATATAATGTCTCCTTAGGCCCCGTTGCCTGCCCATACAGAATATAATGTCTCCTTAGGCTCCGCTGCCTGCCCATACAGAATATAATGTCTCCTTAGGCCCCGCTGCCTGCCCGTACAGAATATAATGTCTCCTTAGGCCCCGCTGCCTGCCCATACAGAATATAATGTCTCCTTAGGCCCCGCTGCCTGCCCATACAGAATATAATGTCTCCTTAGGCCCCGCTGCCTGCCCATACAGAATATAATGTCTCCTTAGGCCCCGCTGCCTGCCCATACAGAATATAATCTCTCCTTAGGCCCAGTTGCCTGCCCATACAGTATATAGTGTCTCATTAGGCCCCGCTGCCTGCCCATACAGAATATAATCTCTCCTTAGGCCCCGTTGCCTGCCCATACAGAATATAATCTCTCCTAAGGCCCCGTTGCCTGCCCATACAGTATATAGTGTCTCATTAGGCCCCGCTGCCTGCCCATACAGAATATAATGTCTCCTTGTGCACGACTGCCTGCCCATACAGAATATGATGTCTCCTTAGGCCCCGCTGCCTGCCCATACAGTATATAGTGTCTCATTAGGCCCCGCTGCCTGCCCATACAGAATATAATGTCTCCTTGTGCACGACTGCCTGCCCATACAGAATATGATGTCTCCTTAGGCCCCGCTGCCTGCCCATACAGTATATAGTGTCTCCTTAGGCGCCGCTGCCTGCCCGTACAGAATATAATGTCTCCTTGTGCCCGACTGCCTGCCCATACAGTATATAGTGTCTCATTAGGCCCTGCTGCCTGCCCGTACAGAATATAATGTCTCTTTGTGCCCGACTGCCTGCCCATACAGAATATAATGTCTCCTTAGGCCCCGTTGCCTGCCCATACAGAATATAATGTCTCCTTAGGCTCCGCTGCCTGCCCATACAGAATATAATGTCTCCTTAGGCCCCGCTGCCTGCCCGTACAGAATATAATGTCTCCTTAGGCCCCGCTGCCTGCCCGTACAGAATATAATGTCTCCTTAGGCCCCGCTGCCTGCCCATACAGAATATAATGTCTCCTTAGGCCCCGCTGCCTGCCCATACAGAATATAATGTCTCCTTAGGCCCCGCTGCCTGCCCATACAGAATATAATGTCTCCTTAGGCCCCGCTGCCTGCCCATAAAGAATATAATGTCTCCTTAGGCCCCGCTGCCTGCCCATACAGAATATAATGTCGCCTTGTGCCCGACTGCCTGCCCATACAGAATATAATGTCACCTTATGGCCCCGTTACAGTATAGTTCCTGAGTCCAGACAGTATACTGTCTCCTGGTGGCCCCATGCAGTTTAGTGACTCTTGTGGCCCCACTGCCTGCCCATACAGTATATAATGTCTCCTTGTGGCCCGCTGCCTGCCCATACAGAATATAATGTCTCCTTAGGCCCCGCTGGGCGCCCATACAGAATATAATGTCTCCTTGTGGCCCGCTGCCTGCCCATACAGAATATAATCTCTCCTTGTGGCCCCCATACAGTATAATATCTCCTTGTGGCCCCCATACAGTATAATATCTCCTTTTAGCCCCAAGTGTTTTTTTTTTCCTAGATGGGTATTTATCGTGATATATATCGTTATCGCAATACATTTCTTAATATCGTTATTGTGGGAATATTTTTTATATCGCCTCACCCTATCTGCACATACCCCATGCAGATAGCACGTATATAAACGTTATGGCAGCTCTTTAATCCAAGTACTGCAAAGCGCTTGGATTAAAGGGGTATTCCCATCTCAGACAATGGGAGCATATCACTAAGATATGCCCCCATTGTCTGATGGGTGCGGAGAGCACTGTGGCTGGAGGACCCCGGATTTCCCAGGGTCCGTCCACCACCAAGCGCTGCTCCCATAGAAGTGAATTGGAGCACACATCGCATGCGCGGCCCATGCTCTTGGCTATTTTCAGCGGCCCCATAGAAATGAATGGAGGGTGGCTGCGCATGAGCAGTGCGCCCTCCGTTCATTTCCCTGCTCCGTTCTCATTGTAGGTGCGGGTCCCAGCGGTGGGACCCGCACCTATCAGACAATGGGGGCATATCCTAGCGATATGCCCCATTGTCTGAGATGGGAAAACCCCTGTAAAGCTTCTGCTCCTGCACTGCCGCTGTCAGTAACAGCATGCAGTTCAGTAATGCCGACAAGGGACCAATTAGAGTGGTCCCTTGTCGGCAATCGCTCCGATTGGTTAGTCTGTGCAGACTAACCAATCGGATCATGGCAGTGTAAAAGTGCCAGTTTCAGGATCCGATCAGCAGATCAGAGCCTAAGATCAGGCATTAGCTGATCTGTCCCCCCAAATAGCTCCTGCCTCCCCCATCTGTGCTCTCTGCACGATCTGAGCGCAGTGGAAGAGGAGCCATCTTATTGTGGGTCATAGATATACCTGACGTATCTTCTGATACCTGGAAGGAGCCAGCTTATTGTGGGTCATAGATATACCTGACGTATCTTCTGATACCTGGAAGGAGCCAGCTTATTGTGGGTCATAGATATACCTGACGTATCTTCTGATGACTGGAAGGAGCCATCTTATTGTGGGTCATAGATATACCTGACGTATCTTCTGATACCTGGAAGGAGCCAGCTTATTGTGGGTCATAGATATACCTGACATATCTTCTGATGACTGGAAGGAGCCATCTTATTGTGGGTCATAGATATACCTGACGTATCTTCTGATACCTGGAAGGAGCCAGCTTATTGTGGGTCATAGATATACCTGACGTATCTTCTGATGACTGGAAGGAGCCATCTTATTGTGGGTCATAGATATACCTGACGTATCTTCTGATGACTGGAAGGAGCCAGCTTATTGTGGGTCATAGATATACCTGACGTATCTTCTGATGACTGGAAGGAGCCATCTTACTGTGGGTCATAGATATACCTGACGTATCTTCTGATGACTGGAAGGAGCCAGCTTATTGTGGGTCATAGATATACCTGACGTATCTTCTGATGACTGGAAGGAGCCATCTTATTGTGGGTCATAGATATACCTGATGTATCTTAACGTGACGTATCTAAACGTAAAATTCGATGTGCGTAATGGGTTGCAGTCAGGATTCAGCAGAAATTGCACCCAGAAAGCAAGTCGCTACATTTCAGGGTTACTTCCCTTTTGTCAAGCTTGATTTCCTGATTAAATACTGCAAATAAGGAATTTGCGGTTTT
Source organism: Bufotes viridis (assembly GCA_033119425.1). NCBI lineage: Eukaryota > Metazoa > Chordata > Amphibia > Anura > Bufonidae > Bufotes > Bufotes viridis. Next base: position 44,119,906 of record CM065590.1, on the reverse strand, counting down.
AGTGGTTTTCTTGAATTGAATTGAATCTGAATTGGTGTCCAATCGGGTTATCTACATACTCGCACTTTGTTAATCGGGTGATGCTTAAAATCCAATACGTGACAGTTGTATGGAAGGAAGTGGAGCCATCTTATTACGGGTCGGTGGTGAGTGCTTGTGACTTTCCTTAATAGGCTATATTACACCCCCGCTAAGCATAAATGAATAGGAGCTCCCACACCCGACCTATGTTTCTGATGTCCAGTGATGGCTGGCACCTTCCTTCACTGTGTCTAGACTTGCTCTAAAGTATTTCCCTTATCAAGCTTCTAAGTCTATTTTCACAGTAGCGCTAAACTGTTGTGGCAGGCTTTTCCGTAGAGGAACAGCCTGCCAGAGTTCATCGTATTCAACATGCTCTATGTTTTGCGTTGTGGTCGCACGGACATGGAAGCCCTTCTGCACTGCGATGCAGGTGCACACGGCTGGTGCTTGTGTTTTGCGGTTTTATGGTTGGTGGCCCACAAAAAAGGGACACGGGCGTCACACAGTTGTGTAAATAGGGCCGAAAGGCATCTAACCTTATAGACTGGCCACCTTTATCTGCCTCTAGGGGGTGCTCACTGCATACATATTAATACAAATCACACTATGCCGCTCAGTGAACCCATATGCAGTGAGCTCCCCCTAGTGCTGGACATCTACGTTACACCTTACCTCCTCCTCTCCTGATGTCGTGCTGCTTTCCTTGTCATCTATCACCATTTCTTCCTCTTCATTCTCCTCCGCCATTAGTCTCAACCTGTCAAATGACAATCCAGTCTGATAACCTTCCAAGCTTCCCTCGGCATGCACATTTCACCCTATGCTTTAAAAAGTGTCAAAACTGCTGCACATCCACAGCATTCCCTGATTTCCACAGTTTTTCTCAACAAGTTTTATTACGTTAATTGTTATGTACTTTTCGGGGTGGAGTTCATACTAGAAATCTGCTACAATTCCACCACAGGCTGAGGGGGAGAAGCTGCGGCATCACACCTGCATACGTCGTCCTTTATTTGGGCTGGTGTGTGATGGACTTATAAATGCTCGGACAATCCTTCACAACCAGTAGTACTACAAAGCCCAGCTAATAGGTAACCAAGAGAACAATGATCTCACCGATGCAGACTGTTGCGCAAGGCCTCTCCTCGCGTCTTCTCAGCGGATTTCAGGGGGCGGCGGAAACTGGTGGATTGGCTGTGACAAAGAAGATGTATTACAGGGCTGTATATGACATGGCAGACCGCTCACACACAATCTACATGTTAGGGCTTATTCAGACGGCCGTATGCTGTCTGCAAACATGCAGATACGTTTTTTTTTTGGATTAGATGCTGTCCCATTCACTTCTATGGGGCCCTTTTCTTCTACTGCACGACTCAGCAAAAAAAATTAAACATGTCCTATAGTTGTCAGTGAAAATCAGGACATGGCCCTATTGTAGTCTATGGATCAGCAAAAAAACTAAATGAAATCCGTTTTTTGCGAACATGCTGAACTGTCAGCGAAAAAAACGGATCTACATTATTGTGGACAGCATACGGCTGTCTGAATGAGCCCTTAAAGGGATATTTTAAAATAGCCCCTTATGTTATTAATATTTGTAATTGGCCTTTTTGTGTACTATTTTGGTGACCGGCGCCAGATGTAGGCCGGGTCCCTCTCTTTGTATATTCAGGGCTGTCTATGGTTCTAGATAACAATGAAGCACCATTGTGGCCATGCTTTAACAGTTGGTTCTTGATTCTCTCCTTTGCATTGGCCTGGGCTTGCAGGAGTGGGCCTTTCCTAAGCATGCGCAGTGCTCCAGGCCCAGTCACGTCCTGCACTTATACAGCATGCTATATGGAGCCTAGGAGCAAGGTGCAGGCAAAAGGGGAAATAAATTACTCTTACTGGTAACCTGTTTTCTAAGAGGCCATGACATCGCCTGTGAGGAGGACATCCCCCATCCAGACAGGAACTTCCAAGATTGCTTAAAAGGATCCACCTCCTTCTTCTCCACAGTCTGTAACAAGATCCATAGGTCTGAAGGATTCTATATACAGTGAAACCCACTTATGAAATAACTATTTTTTTCCATTATTTTCCTTTTTTTATGGGTGGGAATAAATTAGGTACTGTCATGGGCTCGTGAAAAATGGATTACTGGTAGGAGTAACCTAAGTATTTTCATTACGATCCATAGCCACACCTGAGAGATTGCTGCCTGGAGAACATTCCTTCCGAAGGGCAGATCCTCATTAGAGAAGAGATCTAGCCTAGAATGCTTAAAGGGGTTGTCCACGTTATCTCTTTGTATGTTTCTAACTGAGCAAATGTAGAGGGTTTTCAATTCACTTTCTTCATCTCCAGTGGCCCTGTTCTCTTGGTTAGCTGAGGTTACATGACCTGTGATCTCAGCTTCTATCCTTGCTGATGACGTTCCGTGCACAAGCCTGAGGGAGCAGGTCTGCCTTTGTGCATGGAACCTCACTCTAAAGTCTGTGCTGGTTGAAGGGACAAGCCACACCCCCTTCATTGCTGATCTGCTAGCCACACCCCCTGCACTGTCCGATTTGCTGGCCACGCCCCCTGCACTGCCCGATCTGCTGGCTGCCCTGTGTCTCCTCCCACTGGATTCTTCAGCAAAGTTTAACCCCTTCTACCATCATCAGCACAGACTCAGTGGTGGAGGCTCTGCCTCCGGTACTGGGCAGCTGCAGGGTTTTCTCTTCTCCAGGCAGTTAAGAGACAAATGCTGTGCACAGAATCTTCCCTCCCTCCTCACCCTGCAAACACAGAGCTGACCAGAGGAGTTGTCTCCTCCGTACTTTTCTGCTGGCTGTGAGGAAGGGTCTGCAGAGCATTGCACAAGAACAGGTGGGGGGTGGGAGATCTGGTGTGTTATCAGCAATGTCACTGTACTGTACAGCTGGTACTTGTAGTCCCACACATACAACATGAGTATCACAGCAGTCACACTGCAGGCAGGGCAGCAATTCCCTCCCCCCTTCCTAGCATCCAAGTACCTGCACACACATCTCCTTACATCCAACTTGTGAAATCTTTTTTCCCTTCATTTTTTTGGGTTCTGGTAGTATAATCTCCTGGGACCTATGAAAATCTGACACAACCTTAGGCAGAAAGGCAGGTTTTGGCTTTTTGTAAGAACCCAGGGGTCTGAGAGGGATAGCTTTCTCAACCATGTGAGCCGAACTCTCCTTGGCCAATATGGAACAATTAGGATTGCCGCCGCCTCTACTTTCCTGATCATTTGTGTAACTCTGGGCAGGCGACATATTGGAGGAAATGTATGACACAGACCCTTTCCCAGGGATTGAGACATGGGGCATCTATTCCTGTCGGGTGGTCCTGGGTCTCAGGGAGAAAAACTTCTTGCATTTTCTGTTCTCTCTGGTAGCAAAGAGATCTATTAAGAAGGGCCCCCACAGATCTATCTGCCTGAAAAGTCTTGATTTAGGCACCAATCTCCCTGCCTGATCGTGTTCCGGCATAGAAAGTCCACAGAAATGTTCTCTGACCCCTTCAAGTGCACTGCTGACTCTATCATACTGAATATCTCCTGAGTGACGTGCTTCGCCGGCCTATTCACAAAGGCTACTGCTGCTGTAGCGCTGTCTGAAAATATCCTTACATGCCTGTCTGCCCTGACATATACTGACTCAGTACACAGAATACTGCCCTTAGCTCTCTCGCATTTTGAGACTCCTGACTCTGGTGGAACGCCCACTGACCCTGAGTGTACCCCAGGACTGAATGTGCAGGAAAGAGAGGGACACGCTCCATTATGCTAGTATACGAGACTGGAGAGTTCTGGAATGGAACTGAGCCTGTTTTACTGCCGAGATGCAGGATAAGACCCAACACGGACATGGCTTCTCTTAAGGATATTTCCTTGGACTGGCACACACTTTTTTTTTGCTAAATGGTGAGCCTCTTCCTTTCTAGAAGAAAGAACCTCTGGGATCTAACTGAATCCCTAGAAAACTTCGCCCAAGTTACCAACCACCCCATCCGACAGGCTGTTCACCCGCTGGAACAGCCTGACGGACTCCCCTGCCGCTAGTGAGAAAATAGCCTTATTTCGATGTACAGTATGTCAAGTTTAATTTATCCACAGCACAATTTATCCACAGGATATTAAGTAAGTGAGCGGTGGGGATCTGACTGCTGGGGCCCCCACCAAGCATGAGAACAGGACCCCGTGCTCTCCCGTTTCCATGGATTAGCAGTCATGCATTCGGCTCTATGGGGCTGCTGGAGAGCGCCACAAGCTTGTACGTGGCTATATACTGTATACAGTACATGATTATGGAAGCTGGCAGTCAGAGACACTGCGGACCCTGAAGAGAAGGTAAAAGCTGTATTTACCTTCTCTTTTCCCACATATACAGCACTCAAAGAATATGTGATGCTGACCAAAAATAAAAGATAAAAATAAGTAACATAATAGACAGAAATAACTACTCCCTCCAGAACAACTCACCTTTCCCAATGCAAACCACATCATAGTGCTACCCCGACCCAATTACCCAGAAAAAAGACAGGTAAGAAATAAAAATGCAGGGTACAGAGAGATGTCATTACCAGAAATATTAACTAAAGAGTGACGTTATACGTATAAAAATGCCAAAAAAGAAAAATGGATTAGTCACAGTGAAGGCGCGTACAAACACACGATAAGGGTATATTCACACAACCGTATAATTTTATCCGCATCTATTCTGTATTTTGCGGATTAGATGAGGATCCAGTCATTTCTACGGGTGAATTAAATTTGCGGAAATTTAGTATGTTGTCCGCATCCGTGTTTTTCGCTTCTCTTGTTCGCAAAAATATGAAGCTTGTACTACTTGTCCGCACAGATTGGTCCACAGCCCCATTCAAGTCAATGGATCCGCAAATTGCGTACGACATACGGAAACCATTCCGTATGTCATACGTTTTTTGCGGATCCGTTTCCGTGTAATTGAAGTCCCTGCCCCCTGAGCTTGGTGCAAAATATTCTGATATTACTATTGCAAAATGCAGACATACGTAATGAAACGGATACGGAAACACAGCAGAAACAAATTACGGACACACGGTTCCCTTCTTTGCGGACTGCAAAGCGGAAAAGGATTACACACTTAACCAGCGTCTGGACCTGAACCAGGTCTAACAGAATTTTTCAGTTTATTTGGACTTTCACAGGAAATTAATTTGTGTTTCTGACCTGGTATCAAAATCGGAATCAGACCCTCCTTGGTCTTCTGCAGGGCTCCGCATGGCCTTCCTCCTGCGCAGTACTGTAGAAGACATCAGTGGTGACTGCTGCTCGTCCTCGTCCGTCAGGACACTGCCGAAATCTTCAGAGATAAGAAAGTAAGACATCCATAGCGAAAGAAGGGAACAGAACGAACATTACGTACACACATCCGATTCATAGCCCTACATCTACGTAGGAGATTCCCATTAGGACAACACAGGATTGGGATAAGGCTCCATTTACACGTCCGCAATTTGCGAACCTATTAATTTCAATGGGGACAGACAATGTCCCGCCAGGGTCCGAAATCGCGTTCCCGAAAAAACTAAATAGAACATGTCCTATTCTTGTCCGCAATTGCGGACCTGAAAGGGCATTTTCTATATAGTGCCGGCGATGTCTGTGTTTTGCTGATCCACGGATTTGTGGATCCGCAAAACACACACGGACGTGTGAATGGACCCTAAGTGTGATGGGCAGGGGTCCAACCGCTGGTCTCCCAACCCATCCCCGATCATGAGAAGGGTGGTCCTGACTGCCGCACCATTCAGCTCTACGGTACTGCCGGGACTAGCTGGCTGCTTTTACACAGCTTTCTCCAGGAGACCCATACAGCTGAATGGTGAGATCACAAAGGTCCATTCAGAAAAGGGAGCCAGTAGTCAAACCACTGCTGATCAGACACTTATCAGGTGCATAGGGGCTAAGCTGTTGCAATGGGACAGCCCCTTTAAAGGCGGTTTCCAACAAAATGCATTGATACTATATGCATCATCAATGTCTGATTGGTGAGTACCCCACCACTGAGGCCCTCACTGAGGCATAGAACATATGGGTCCTTCTTTCCAAGAAGTTACCACTCCAAACCTACTGCTGTGTTTCAGAAGGGGGCTGTTGAGGGAAACAAGCCCCAGCGTACATGTTCCCTTTGCCATAGACATCATTGGGGGGTCCTCACTGACGGCATACGTAATCATTGTCCACCCTTTAACATTCTGGTCGGAGCTCAGGTTTTCTAATACAGCTTCTGTCCTCTTCCGTTCAGGATTACTTACCCTTGCTGAACCTTCTCTTCTTACTGACTGGAGAGACCCTGGGTGAGTGAGTCTGTCTCCTCTCCTTTGCCCTTCGTGTGCTTGGTGTAGCAGGACCAGACTCCATGTCGATACCCAGTGACTTTCTATATGCATGAAGCGGCGCCCAAATTTCATTGCCTTCATTATTAATGCTCAAAGCCTCTTCGGGGGGAATGCACTGCTGGCACGTCTCCTCCAGGTAGTGTAAGCTGGAAAAGATGGTGGTGCGCAGTGGAAGTAAAGATTTAAACTCATTACTAAATTATTGCTGATTTGCTTATATATTAGGTTCCTAAAAAGCTTCTATAAGTGAAAAATGCTTTATTTCAGTAATGACTGGGCAGAAAATCTGTCCGTCCCTGGCTGCAGACATCCATAATCTGCAGTCCATCAATGGCCACCAAGTGGTCCACCTCTAGCTTTTTGTTTAGTTTTTATACTTTTTGCTAAAATATAAATTAGGCATTTGGAGCAACAAGGATGGCCAAAGCCCGTGACTATCTGTGGCTATCCCCTCTCCAGCTTCTTTGATGGACAGGGCCAGGCAGCAGCACCATAATCTCACCTGGCCCGCTGTACTTGTGCATGCACCTTTGTTTCATATATGGTGCACATGCGGTACAGCCCTGATTTTCACCCGGGCCAAAAACAAGTGGATGTCCCCTGTGTCACGAAGTAGGCCTCCACCCTGTCCCCTGCAAAGCCAATGTCAATCTCTTCCGGGTGAAAGCAGAAGTCACTGGCGCATGCACAGTACACTTGTTTTCATCCCTGACAAGAATCAGGGCTGTACTGCACATGCGCGGATGTGCAAACCAACTGTGCAACAAGAAAACGGCGCCAGGCCCTGTCAATCAAAGCAGCTAGGAAGGGGCTAGCCACAGAAAGAAAAACAGTGCTTTAACCCCTTCCCGACCAGGGCCGTAAGGCCTCTTTCACACAGGCGTTGCAGTAAGGGCCAGATGCGTTCAGAGTGCATTGCGGGAAACCCGCATGAGTAGGGAGGCAATTTCAGTCAGTTTTGTCTGCGTTCCATTGTTCAGTTTTGCACGCGCGTGAGAAAAAACTGAATGTGGTACCCAGACCCGGACTTCTTCACTGAAGTTTGGGTTAGGTGTTCTGTTGATTGTATTATTTTCCCTTCTAACATGGTTATAAGGGAAAATAATAGCATTCTTACTACAGATTGGTGACTAAAGTGTCCATTGAGGGGTTAAAAAATAAACTGACCTCATCCACTTGATCGCGCAGCCGGTATCGTCTTCTTCCAGCAGGACCTGCCCTGACATCACTGCGCTCATAATGAGTGCTATGACGTCAGCACGGGTCCTTTTGCAGGTCCTGCTGGAAGAAGACGATACCGGCTGCGTGATCAAGTGGATGAGGTCAGTTCATTTTTATTTATTTTTAACCCCTCAATGGACATTTTAGTTACCAATCTGTAGTAAGAATGCAATTATTTTCCCTTATAACCATGTTAGAAGGGAAAATAATACAGTGAATTTACCGGGGTTGCTCATCACTATTTATGATCCTCATCTCCTAGCAACCATGCGTGAAAATCGCTCCGCATCCGCACTTTCTTGCGGATGCGATTTTCACGCAGCCCCATTAATTTATATGGGGACTGCATAGTGTGAAAAACGCAGAATATAGAACATGCTGTGATTTTCACGTAACGCACAAGTTATTTTTAAAAAACATGGCTCATGTACACGGACCCATTGAAATTAATGGGTCAGGATTCAGTGCGGGTGCAATGCATTTGCGTCACGTATTGCACCCGCGCGGAATACTCACCCGTGTGAAAGGGGCCTAATAGTAAGCCGCCCGATCAGCTGCAGGGGTCCGGCTGTTCCTGTTTGCTGTACCCCTGCTGTATGCTCATTAACCCTCACTATGCGCTGACCGTGGCATGTGCGGGATGTGTGGAGGGAGGGAGCTTCCTTAGGCATCTTGCTGCCTTCCCTGTGTGCCTGTAAGATCCAGCCCAGAGTCTCACAGGCAGGAAGGCTGTAAGTGTATTACAGTGAGTAATATGCTCACAGCCAGTGCATTGCAATACAGATGGAGAGGGGATCAGACCCTCAAAAGTTGGGGGAGTTAAAATAAAGTTTTGCATAATATATAAATAAAAGTTTCAAGTAAAAAAAAAAAGCGTTCTTTTCCCATAATTAAGTAATAAAAAATTTGAAAAAAAAAGAAAGAAAAGTAGACATATTAGGTATTGCCACATCCGCATCGACCGATCTAAGTTCCCAGGGCGGTACCGGGGGACGGCATAGAGGAACCAATGAGCCACCAGAAGGACTTAACAGGCCCAAGAGGGTCAGGGAACGCTGGAGAGGATGGACAGCGCCGACACATGACCCATCAAGGAACAGAGTCCCAGTCCCAGGTCCAGGCCGGACTGGAGACAGGATCGAACCATGGGGAGAGAAGTCAGAGTGCGGGAACGCCCAGCTTTCCACAGAACCCCAGGAAAGAACTCCAAGACATATAATAGATCCTGGACGAAGCACGGACGGGAGCGAACACAAACGTGCCCGCTGGAATCGCCTGGCCGGCGGGGAAAAAACCCCCATGATCAGGTGCAGGCCAGTAACACGGACAGAGGAGTCCGGCAAAACTGGACCCATCGGTCCACGAGCAATTTCATCCCGTAGCCAACCAGAGTGGGTGGAGCAGAAGGGCAGGCGGGAAGGAACCGAAGGGGTCCACTTAGCATCAGACAGATGCCAGGACAAGACAGGCTAAAGTCCTGTCGATGTTGCCCCAGAGGAAGGGGTTTTGCTGTCCCGGTGTGGGGGAACCGAGGACAAACCTGAGCGAAGGGTAGCCCCCAGGAGAGGACAACATCAGGAAGGGATGAAGAAAAAAGCCTTGCAGAAGAACGCAAGGCAGCCGCACCCAGTGCAACAGGAAGGTAGCAGGTGCGGAGACAATAACAGCAGGCATTGAAGGCACTACAGGTACCAACAGTAGGGACCCAGATCCAAGCCTGAGGGTCAGGTAACTGAGAAGGTAAGTCTACAGCATGACCCTCGCCTAGAATGAAGAACGCAATCTGCCCCCAGCGGGAGGACAGAATGCGGTAGACTCAGTAAACGGGCGCACAGCTAGTACAGCCAGTGAGAACGAGGGAGACGGTATGAGTCCACAAGGAACACCGGAACCGTCCAAGGTAACAATATGCTCCCCCCAAGGGGAGGGCAGTGAACCTCTGAAGCCTAGCCGGGGCAGAAGCCACATTGGCGTGACATGCCCTAAGCGGAAGCCAAAAAAAAATAGATCCGGCGAGCAGAAGCAGCCGAGACAGAGGCCGGCTAACACCCTCCAACCGAAGGAGGGCGGGAACAGGGCAGTCGCGGGAGGACAGCTCAAGGCAGAACACCCGCTACAGTGTGAGTCACCAGAAGGCGAATACCCTGAAGAACTCAAAGTGAAGGTCCCCCGGACCTGGATAATCGAGCACCCAAGAGAAGTTAGGTGACCTCCCAGAGAAGAGCAGTTCGCATAACACCCTCCTGAGTGGAACTGAAGCTCAGAGAGCGCCCATAGGAAGGCCTCATACCACTCAGCATCCGAAGAGGAGAAATTGGCAGTAGGAGAGGGAACTGTAGTCCCGCCAGAGCCAACGTGAATTCAAGGGGCGCTGCAAACAGCACTCCCTTCCCTGCGACCGTTTGCGCAGGGAAGTAATACAGCGGGGGAACCAAAGGGTACGCATCCAGGAACCACAACACTCCCCAGGTGGAAGGGCCAAAGAACATGGCGGATACCATCACAACGGAACCGCACCGCCTAGCTCAGTGTAGTAGAGAGCAGGCAGAGCCCGTGCGGGTCAGGTAAAAGCGGGAAAGATCTCTTTAGAGAAGACTGTAAGGCTTGCGGCTAGTAGCGTATGTCGCAGGAGGAAGGGAGGCATGCGGACGAGCAGCCCCGTAAGCAGTGAGAAGGCCAACCCACCATGGAAGGGGAAGGTCTACACGGCCCAAACAACGCACAAGAACGTTCCCTCACTGCAACTCAGGCACCCAGCGATGGGGGCTAGCCACAGAGTCCCACAGTATCTACGGACGTGCAAGGTGCCGCCTAGAAGGGAGTTATGCACAAGACTAGTACGTCATAACAGTCTGTCCGGCAAGAGGAAGGAATGTACCCGGCAAACACCGCGTTCGGCAGGAGTGCAAAGGCCCACCCCAAAAGCAGGGGGGGGTGCATAAGGCAAGTAACGACTACATAGAAGTAGGACACACCACATTCCGCCCAGAAAGGGCATGGACATGGCCGCACGGTATCTAGTAGGAACGCAGGAATAGTGAAGGAGGACATGCACAGGGTCAACCTCGTATTAAGTGATGGTGATAATCCACCAACACCGAATTCCGTGAGAGTTCAACTACTCCGCCAATGAAGAGGGACATGCACGAGACCAGCACAGCATGTACAAGGGCAGCCGCGAGTCTCAGGAGCGTGGCAAATCCCGGCCACAGAATGAGGGGTGGTCATGCACAAGGACAGCACCGTAACCAATGAAGGTGCGAGCATACCACCCATGGAAAAGGGCCATGCTGATGGTCAGCAAGGAATGCACGTATGCCATCTGAGGGAAGGAGGCATGCCCATGGCCGGCAGCGAATCCAGTGAAAGCGCCGAATACCGCCTAAGGAAGGGGGTCGTGCACATGACCAGCTGCGAATCCAGCGAGAATGTAGCATACCGCCCATGGAAGGGGGCACGCACATGGCTGGCAGAGAATCCAGTGAGGGTGCAGCGTTCCACCTATGGAGAGGGGACGTGCACATGGCCAGCACCGTATCCGGTGAGAGTGCAGCATCCCGCCTAAGGAAGGGGGTATGCGCATGGCCGGCCGAGAATCCAGTGAGGGAGCAGCGTTCCACCTATGGAGAGGGGACGTGCACATGGCCAGCACCGTATCCGGTGAGAATGCAGCATCCCGCCTAAGGAAGGGGGTATGCGCATGGCCGGCCGAGAATCCAGTGAGGGAGCAGCGTCCGCCTAAGGAAGGGGGACATGCACATGGCCGGCACCGTATCCGGTGAGAGTGCAGTATACCGCCTAGGAAGGGGATCATGCACATGGCCGGCAGCGAATCCAGTGAGAGCGCAGCGTCCACCTATGGAAGGGGGACGTGCACATGGCAGCACCGTATCCGGCGAGAGTGCAGCATATCGCCTAAGGAAGAGGGTTGTGCACATGGCCGTCAGCGAACCCAATGAGAGCGTAGTGTCCGCCTAAGGAAGGGGGACGTGCACATGGCCAGCACCGTATCCGGTGGAGTGCAGCATACCGCCTAAGGAAGGGGGTTGTGCACATGGCCGGCAGCGAATCCAGTGAGAGAGCAGCGTCCGCCTAAGGAAGGGGACGTGCACATGGCCAGTACCGTATCCGGTGAGAGTGCAGGAATCCGCCTATGGAAGGGGAACGTGCACATGGCCGGCAGCGAATCCAGTGAGAGTGCAGAGTTCCACCTATGGAAGGGGAACGTGCACATGGCCGTCAGCGAATCCAGTGAGAGCGCAGCATCCGCCTATGGAAGGGGGACGTGCACATGGCCAGCACCGTATCCGGTGAGAGTGCAGGAATCCGCCTATGGAAGGGGGACGTGCACATGGCCAGCCCGCAGTCAGGGAAAATGCAGTATTCCGCCTAGAAGGGAAACATGCGCCTGGACAGCCCCCTAGCCGGGGAGCGCGACATGCCGCTTATGGAAGGAGGGCATGCGTACGGCCAGCACTATTAGAACAGGCTGCAGCGTCCAGCACAGCCAACCATATTCAGTTAGAAATTTTATTTATTATTATATATTTTTTTTCAAACAAAAACCTCCCTCATGGAAGGGCCACTGTACATGTCCCAGCCACACTGAGGCAGAAAAAAGAGAGCCACCATACTAATCCCCTACGCAGGAGTCGGACCCTGAGATGGCCGGCGCCTGAGGGGTTAAACATGGCCGGCAGGGACAGACAGGGGGTGGATTCACGGTCCCAAGGGGGAGGAGGAACCCCCAGGCGGGAAAAATTCGCGCCTGGGAGAAGTTCCCGCCCCCCCCCAACTAAGGCTGGATTGCGGCCGAATAGGCCGTGAAGCCGGGGCCTAAATTTCTGAGGCACCCGGCCGACCGGGAGTACCACGGTCGGCCGGGGGGAGAGGAAGACGGAGCGCCCGAGAGGTACATGCCGGCCGCGGGTGCCCAACCCGCGGGCCGGAAGAGATAAGGACACAGGGGGGTTGTCGGAAGTGCGGCGGCTAGGCCTCAAAGCCGGGGCCTAGATTTTTGTGGTGTCTGAGGTCTGGGGGTGCTGGTGAGGGCCTCCCGGCCCTGCCGCAGGGAAGAGGTCAGTGCGGCTGTTGCCGCTGGAGATGACCGTCCCTATATCATGGAGGTAGAGGCCAGGGTGGTGGGGACGGTGGTGGTGGTGGGGGGTTCTGGAAGCAAGGATTGCAGCCCCTTGCTGACACCCCAGGAGCCCAGCCTAGGTCCAGCAGGAACAGATGAGGAAGGTAGCCAGATTTGGGGAGGACCCCCAGTGAGGGTCAGTCACGCAGGAGACCGGGGTGAGGGGGGGGACGTAGGGCTGGATCAGCCTCATCTCACCGTCAGCCGTCTTCACCCTCAGTCCGTTCCAGCAGGGTCGCCCCTTCAGCTACTGACACCGCAGTGGCAGGAAGCCGGGGGAGGGACTTGGCGGGCGGGCGGGCGACCCTTGCGCTGGCGGGATGTAGGGGAGCTAGTGCTGCCCAGATCCACCTTGCCTTCTGTGGGGGAGGCAGCAGTACGGTTTACCAGCACTGGCGCAGCTCAACCCCGGGAGAACAGAGAGGTCTAGTGCGCCTCTGTTATCCCTGTCTGGAAGAAAATGAAAAATAAAATAAAAATACAAAAAGAGAAAACAGCCCTGCAGAGCAGGGAGTGTCTTGCCTCCTTGGACACTAAGCAAAAACTGTCAGTCTCTCTCTCCAGGCTGAGGGTATAGCTGATGGAGGAGGGGCTTAACAGTTTCTACTTAGTGTCACGCCTCCTAGGGAGCTGAGCTGCTGAGCTATACCCAAGGTATCCTGTGTCCCCCAAGGAAAATGGGCGAGAAATAACTTTATATCTGAATTGGTGCTTAAAAAAATAGTTCTGGAAATTTTCTTTAAAATTTGAAAAACGGCTTCTAAACTTCTAAAACCTTTTAATGTCCTTAAAAAAAATGACATTTACAAAATGATGCCAACATAAAGTAGACACATGGGGAATGATGACTGATAACTATTTTATAAGGCATTACTATCTGTCTTGAAAGTACAGAAATTTTTGGATTTTTTTTTTCAAATAATGGAACAATATATTGACTCAAATTTACCACCGTCATGAAGTACAATGTGTCACGACAAAATCTAAGAATGGCTTGGATAAGAAAAAGTTTTCCAAAGTTATTACCACATAAAGTGACATATGTCAGATTTACAAAAAATGGCCTGATGTAGGAGGGGTTAATCAGGTGAGCTGAAGCTATGTATTTACTCCCTTAGTTAACCCCTTCCCGACCTATGACGTGTATACCCGTCATGGAGGACTGCTATTTAGCGCTCCATGACGAGTATACACGTCATGGCATTAAACTGTCATCATGTCTGCAGACATGGTGACAGTGCTGAGACCCCGGCTGCCAGGGATCTCAGCTAACCGGCCGGGGACCAACGGGGGCGGTCCCGGGCGAGCGATCGCTCTGATTGGCTAGTCTGTACATGCTAATGCCGGCTGAAAGATTCTGATCCCCGCAGTCCGTGACTGCGGGGATCAGAACCTTCTAAAATGTACAAATTATATGCCACCCCCCCTCCCCCTGCAGCCCTCAATGTGCCCCCTTCATATACATCGGTCGGCAGGCGGGTGGGAGCGCGATCCAGAGCGCTGCTCTGTTGTGGCAACGACTGATGGTTACCATGGCAACCGGATGCCTTCACAGGCTTCCGGCTTGCCATGGCATAGCAGATCAGGCTTCTGCTAAACACAGCAGCAGCCTGATCAGGCTAAGTGTAAATTCTTAATACACTATATAGTGTACTGTAGTGTATTATAGAGGCATCAAACCCACTGGATCTTCAAGAACCAAGTGGGTCTGGGTCAAAAAAATGTTAAAAAAAACATATACACATACACACACGGTATATATATCCACACACATACATATCAATCTATTTATTGCTGTTAAAGTTATCTTTATTGATATTTATTGCAAACATAATCAAGATAAACTGTAATTTTAAATATACTAAAAAACCAATAAAAAACACTGTTGAAATAAAACATATCTGTCTATTTATCCATCTATCCAGAGTACACTCTCAGAATATAGGTGGTGCTCTACACTTACTTACATAGTGTCCAAAATCCAATATATATATCTATCCAATATAGAAGCGTATATGTAACATATGCCAAGGCAATGATACACCTGACACACAGGATAGACCAGTGATGGTGAACCTTTTACAGACTGAGTTCCCAAACCGCAACCCAAAACCCACTTCTTTATCGCAAAGTGCCAACACGGCAATGTAACCTGAATACTGCAGTATAGTATATCTTCCATGTACTTTATCATTCAGCTATAACATCCTGCCTGCATTCAGTGCGCTGCCTGTGCCGTTCACATTGCGCCCTGAGGAAGTGTCTAAGGCATATCGGTACACCATAGACTTTTTACAGGGCGCGGGTGCCCACAGAGAGGCCTCTGAGTGCCGCCTCTGGCACCTGTGCTATAGGTTCACCACCACTGGGATAGACCATTTGATCGGCGGAGGTCCCCTGCACCGCCACCGATCTGCTTACTTTAGGATCCCTCGAAGGTGCATACCGTTAATCAAGGTTTATACTTACAGTGCAGCTTTGTCTTGTTTAAGAAGTTTTGGGGAGAATTCACTTAATACATCGAGGAACAGGAGGTTCTGTGGAGACCAGGGATCACCGGGGAAGGAGCGCAGCGAAAACTTTATACCTTCTCTAGAAGCAGAAGACACAAATGTGCTGGATAAGAGGTAGAAGCAGCAATGTGAACCAGCCATCTACTAGTGTGAGGTCTTGGGTCAGCCGCCATTGTATTTCTAGCGGGGATCAGGCTGAACGGGCTCCAAGTCTCTCAAACACAGCAGCACTGCTATATCTGCAATGTCATTCACACATTTTACAGCTTTGCCTTATTTGCCCACTAGATGGCGCATTAACTGCATATAAAAGCGTCTGTAGGATACCTGAGGAATGCTATTCTCACAGATGGACGCAAGCTACTGTATGTAGCACTCATCCCTATGCACTGCAGAGATGGCCAGGGACATGGCTGTGTGGGATTGAGCAAAACTATAATGGGCAATCTCTACCAGAACTTCCTGAAACCAATGCCTTTCAATCCCAGACAGACCTGTCTCTACAGTGAAAGCAGCCACAGCCAAAAAAAGAGCTCTTGCCACCTGGCATATGTGTGGGTAAGCTTCTAATACATACACTAAATGTATTCATAACGTCCTGCTTACAATAGGGTAGCCTCTCTCTTCCATCCAGGAAACAAATGTACACCATATGGTGTGTGTGTAATAAGAAGATTTTTTGGACTCACCCGTAAAATCTCTTTCTCGCTTAGTTAATTGGGGGACAAAGCACCATGGGTATAGCTGCTGCTGCCACTAGGAGGCGACACTAGGCTGAAAAGTGTTAGCTCCTCCTCTGCCGGCTATACCCCCTCCAGCCTGGAGAAAGCATATCAGTTTGTGCCCAAGCAGTAGGAGTAGTAGAAAAAACAAAACAAAAAAAAAAACACAACTAATGCCAGTAGGACCAAACCAGAACTGAGGAACCTACTGGCAACCAACCGCCACAACTTGCGGCAATTATAGAAACCTATGGGTGGGAGCTGTGTCCCCCGATGAACTAAGAGAGAAAGAGATTTTACAGGTGAGTCCACAAAAATCTCGTTTTCTAGCTCGTATCATTGGGGGACACAGGATTGTGGGACGTTCCAAAGCAGTCCACGGTGAGGGAAGAACCACACGCCCATGGAAAACTCCCCCGCGGAAGCTTAAGACACTGCTGCCTGCAAGACCTTGCGGCCCAGAGTAGCGTCCACCGAGGCAAAAGAATGCACCTGGTAAAGCTCGGTGAACGTGTGCAAGGAAGACCAAGTCGCTGCCTTACACAACTGTGAGCTCATGCATGGTGGAGACGAGCCCAAAAAGCGCCAACCGCCCTGGTCGAGTGGGCCGTAATTCCGAGGGGCAGTGCCTTGCCCTGGGAGCGGTATGCCTCAGCAATTACCAAACTAATCCACCTGGCAATCGTCACCTTGGAGGCTGCCAAGCCCTTCCGAGGACCTTCAGGAATAACGAACAAAGAGTCCGTACGGCGGAAAAAGCTAGAAATGAACAAGTATATCCATAGAGCCCGAAACATATCAAGCTCCCTAGGATGTGATAGAGAGGGGCAAAACGAAGGGAGAACGATGTCTTCGTTGACATGGAAGGAATAGGATACCTTCGGCTGAAAAGAAGATAACGGTCGGAGCACTGCCTATCTTGGTGCGGAATGAGAAAGGGTTCCTTACAAGAAAGCACTACTAATTCCAAAACACGCCTGATGGATGTGATAGCCACCAGGAATGCAACTTTCTAGGAAAGAAAACGGAGATAAACTGTGTGTAGAGGCTCAAATAGAAGAGACAGGAACACGTACAATAGAGGAAACCCGCCCCACGGCACTACCAGAGCGTCTACGGTGAACGCCTTGGGATCTCTTGTACGAGAGTAGAAGGCGGGGAGTTTGTGGTTGAGCCTGGACGACATCAAGTCTACTTCCAGTCAACCCCAACAGAGACAGATCGCTTTGAACACCTCCAGGTGCAGAGACCACTCTCCCGGGTCCACGGTCGCCCGACTGAGGAAATCAGCCATCCAATTCTCCCGGGATGTAGACTGCCGAAAGAGCTGGCACATGTGTCTCCGCCCACCGTAGGATTTTGCCGACTCCTCCATCACCACTTGACTGAGGGTTCGTTCCCCCTTGGTGATTGATATAAGCCACTGCCGTGGCGTTGTCTGACTGGATCCGGATTGGTCGGCTTTTCAGGAGATAGTCCAATGCAGAAGGCATAGGCGAATGGCCCGGAGCTCTAGGACGTTGATGGGCAGTTTGGATTCCGACTGAGACCATGCGCATTGAACTGTCCGGGGTGGGAAGACTCTGTCCCAACCTTGATAACTGGCATCGGTGGTGATAACCGTCCATGAGACCAGGAGAAAAGATTTCCCTGACTCTAAGGTTGGGGCCAAGAGCCACCACTTGTGTGCCGAACGCACCCCTGGGGACAGGACGATGTGACGGTCCAAGGATTCTGGTGACTTGTCCCAAGACGACAAAATTGCCCGTTGAAGTGAAGGGGTTTGAAATTGCGCAAACGAAAGCGCCTCGAAGGAGGCGACCATTGCACCCAGGACCTGCATGCAACACTGAATTGATGGGCACCTGCGCCGGAGTAGAAGACGGACTGACCGCGAAAGTGCTAGCCGCTTGTCCAGAAGGAGGCTAACTAACGCCGCGTCGAGGATCATGCCAAGGAAAGTAATGCATCTGGAGGGACGTAGGGAAGACTTCTGGAAGTTCACCAGCCAGCCAAACTGTGTCAGGGTATCCAGAGTGATACGCAGACTGTTTTAGTTCTGACCGACGGTTTCTGCTTTGACCAGAATGTCGTCCAGATAGGGAACCAGGATGATGCCCCTGGTACGAAGAAGAGCAAAGAAGGGAGCGAGTACTTTCGTGAAGACTTGCGGTGCCGTTGCCAAGCCAAAGGGAAGGGCGACGAACTGGTAGTGATGGGGCCCTACTGCAAAGCGGAGGAAGCGCTGATGCGCCGGGGCAATGGGGACATGTAAGTAAGCGTCCCGAATGTCTATAGAAGAAAGAAATTCGACTCGGTCTAGTGAAGCAATCACGGAGCGAAGGGACTCCATTCAGAAGAGTTGAATCTGGAGGAACCGTTTCTGCAACTCAAGGTCCAGAACCGGGCAGACAGACCCCTCTTTCTTAGGGACCACAAACAGGTTTGAATAAAAACCTGTGAATTGTTCCGCCAGAGGAACCTGGGAGATAACAGTTTAAGCGAGGAGAGACTGAATGACCTGGAAAAAGACAACGGCCTAACCCAAATCCCCGAGGGGCTGGGACAGAAAGAATCGTTCCAGAGGAGGGGAAGCAAACTCGATTTTGTAACCCGAGGAAACAATTTTGAGTGCCCATGAGTCTGTGATGTGGGCCCGACAAATCCAACCCCCCCCCCCCCCCGGCCTTCATTCCGAGGATTGCTTGCTGGTCGAGGGACGGGCAGGATGTGCTCGCGAGCTCCAGGCTGGTTGCGGCCTAAAGAATGGCTTCTTCCACTGGTCTTGCGTGGAGGATCTGGGAGGGACTCCTGCTGCTGGACGTGTACCCGAGAGTGCTTGGATCTGCCCTGTGGGGGGTGGGTACTTTTGCTGCCCATAGCCTTGGCCATAGCCCTGAAAGAGAACACTTTGACGACGAATCCGCTGCCCACACCTTAAGAAGAGTTTGCGCCGTAAGGTCACCGCGAGAGCCGATGAGCGGGCAACCGATGCACTCGCGTCCAAGGAAGCCTCACAGAGATACTTCCCCGCCTATGAGATTTTCAGGGCCAAGGACTGGAGCTCCACTAGAGGGTGGTCCCTGCCAAGTCCCGATTTAACCAGAGCGCCCATTCCGAGACCGCCTTAGCCACCCAGGCGGAGGCAAAAATGGGACGAAGTGCTGAACCACTTGGCGCAAAAACGGCGAGACGTGCGACAGGAGGATCCACCTTGAGAGCAGAGTTTAGCTACACAATCCACTGGAAAGGGCATAAAGTAGATCAAGCCGCTTGGACGCAGTAAAGCGACGATCTGGATGGTCCCATGCTTTGGCAATGACAACCGAAAAGTCGTCATGTAAGGGGAAAGCCTTGGGAACCTGTCTGGAGCGGAGAAAAGACACACCCTGGTGGCTCGTGAAGGGGGAGTCATCCTGCACCTGGAAGGTGTCACGGACAGCAGTAACTAGGCTGTTTACCATAGAAGCAATCTTGGAAGATTGTTCCGGATGCATATCAGAGTCTGAGTCACCAATCTCCCCGTCAGACAGAACGTCCCCAGGAAGGGAGGATGTGTCTGAGCGTGACGCTCTGGGCCGCTTGTGCGAAGGTCTTCCCCTTAAGTGCTCGCCCAATGAAGGTGCGGACTGTGCAGGTGGGAATTTATCAACCAAACGACCCATGAGGGAGAGGGCGGACTGGGAAATTTTTGAGAGGTCCTCCACTACCTGGGATAGGGCACTGGCCCAGTCAGGTTCCACACGGTCAGGGTGGTCATGCGGTTGCGCAGGCTGGGGGGTCAGAACCTGTCTGGATGCACAGTCCGTCTGGCCGCGGGGGAACTTAAGTTTGCATATAGTGCATGCATAATAAGTAAGGGCTGGGGGCATGCAGCGTTTGCTTGTGGGTTCGGACATGGTTGCTTAACGAAACTAGCTACTGGTCTCAAGGCTGGAGAGAGATAGCAAACTTCCTACCAGCTTGCAGAAGATCCCAGGCCCTGTGTTCCATAAAGAAGTGTTTCACTGAGTGGATTCGCGGGAAACTGAGTCAAGGCTTTTCCCCCTACGCTGCAGCAGGAAGCTTAGCGTTCTAGAGGGAGGCGCCGAATAGCGGCCTGCACGTCCAATGGAGCCGGGGCCTAAATTAGAAAGTCGCGGCTGACCACATGCACTTCAAGTCGGCTTGGAGGGGCCCGGAGCAGTGTGCACGAGGTGCCCGCCGGCGGCCTGAGGGAGTTCGGATTGGATTGCGATCCGAACCACAGGTAGGCTCACAACGACGCCGGGGACTGAAGTAGCGCAGGGGCATCCAGGGGCGGGGGGTGAGGGTTGAATACTTAACTCCTCTTGTCTTTTCTTCACCCTCCCTCAGCGGACCAGCAGGGTCACCTCTTCAGCAGCTGGCACCCAAAGTGGCAGGAGACTGGAATAGTGGGAGGGACTTGTCGGATCCAGGTGACCCTTTGGCTAGCGGGATGCAGGGGAGTGAGCCTGCCCTGGTCCACCTTTGCTTCTTGGGGGAGGTTAGGCGGTGAGGGACACTGGTCTTGCTCCCCGGGTAGACAGAGAGGCAGGCGACTCTGTTTCCCAAACCTAAAAGGGAAAAAAATAACAAAAGCAGGGAGGTCTGCCTCCTATGACACTAAGCTAAAAACTGTCATGTTCTCTCCAATCTGGAGGGGGTATAGCCGGCAGAGGAGGAGCTTACACTTTTCATCCTAGTGTCGCCTCCTAGTGGCAGCAGCAGCTATACCCACGGTCCTATGTCCCCCAATGACAATATATATTTTTAACTCTCTCTATACGCAAACATGGGAACCTATAGGCAATATATGCCAAGCAAATGTTTTTTTGTGCTCATAGCATATATGATATAAAGAACTAAGCCGGTGAATAATGTTTTATGATTGAAGACAATGCAATGCGAAGGATGAGAGCCCCCAGCAGTGGTGTGTCCACACAGGCCGGCTTCTGTCAGTGGCAGCAGGAGCTCCCCAGTTAGGGTACATTCACACCACCGTATTTCTGGGTCCACATCCGTGCCAGAATTTTGCGGACCCATTAATTTCAATGGGGCCGCAAAAGATGAGGACAGCCCACCGTGTGCTGTCCGCATCCGTAGTTCCATTCCGCGGCCATTTAAGAAAGATAGAGAATGTACTCTTCTCGTCCGCAATCGCAGACAGGAATAGGCATTTCTATCATAGGGCTGGCCATGTGGGTTCTGAAAAATTCAGAACACACATGGCCAGTACTCGTGTTTTGCAGTCCGCAAATTGCGAACACAGGTACACAACGTATGGTTCTGTGACAGTACCCTTACAGAGACACTAACCTCATGAGTGCTGACAACAATGTATTGTATGTGGACAGCTGCCCACCACACCTATATGAGCCTACTGGACCCCTGGCTCCACAACCACGGGTGACAACATAGAGCCGGGCACCTTCTGTAGCCCCACTTTCCTGGGTCAGTTTCTAAATGTTTGCCCATTCTCCCAAACGCCCACGTTTAAAGGGAACCTGTCAGCAGTTATGACCATGCTAGACTGCTGACAACTAGGTAGGGGCTGAGGAGAGCAGGATGAACATATCTTTTATGGCTATTTTCACCAGGAGTAGTCAGAATGGAAGTTTTAGTTTGCCAAATTCTGCTCCTTAACCCTTTCCCGACCAGCTCCATACTAGTACGGCGCTGACCGGGTCTTTAAAGATGGCGCCATATGGAGCGGGTGCCATAGCCGCGCGTGGCCTGCTATTTCTTATAGCACACACCCGCGGCTACCCCCTCAGATGCCGTGGACAATCCTGACCACGGCATCTTAGCACGTGAAACACCGGAAGCGCGCACTTCCGGTGATGCTCCGGCTCCCCCGTGCGAAGATCGCAGAAGCCGGAACATTTGTTCAGCAGCCCGTCTTTGTGAATGACATGAGGCTGCTGCATAGTTTTTCCTATAGAGCCCTTGCCTGTAATAGGGCTCCATAGTAAACTAGAAATTTTCTCATAGACTCCAATGCAAGTGCAATCTAATGATTGCTTGTTATAGTTCCCTATGGGAACTATAAAAAAAGTGTAAAAAAAAATCACCCTCCTTTTCCCAAAATAAAAAAACAAAAAAAATGTAAAAAAAAATACACAATATCGGTGTCACAATGTGCGAAAACGCCCATAGTATAAAAATATACTCCCCTTACGGCAAACAGCAAAACGGAAAAAAGCGTCAAAATGGCCGATTCGCAGTTTTTGGTCACTTCATTTTCTACAAAGAAATGTAATAAAAAGTGATCAAAAAGTCATACACACGCCAGAATGGTATCAATGAAAAGTTCAGATCGCGCCGCAAAAAATGAGCCCCCATACATCTCCTTACACATAATTACAAAAAAGTTATAGGGGTCAAAATATAGCAACGAAAAAATTATTTTTTCCCAATTTTTTATTATTTTATCACTATTAAAACGCAAGAAAAACTATACATATAAAGGTATCGCCGGATTCGTACTGACCTGTAGAATAAAAATAACTGGTCAGTTTTATCGCACATCGAAAATAAAAAAAAAACTGTACAACTGTGGTGGAATTGCTTTTTTTTTTTGCAATTTCACCCCATTTGGAATTGTTTTTCCACTTCCCACTACATCGTATGCAATATTAAATGGTGGCGTTGGAAAATACAAGTTTTCCCGCAAAAAACAAGACCTCATATGGCTATGTGAACCGATAAATAAAAAAGTTATGGCTCTAGGAAGGCAGGGAGTGCAAAACGAAAGAGCAAAAACAAAAAAACCTACGGGGTAGAAAGCGTTAAAGGGGTTGGCCCATCTCATACACTGTGGGTACATCATTAGGATATGCCACCAATGTCTGACGGGTGCTGGTCTCACCTCTGAGACCCACATCCATCTCTAGAATAGAGCCGCCAAAGTGAAGGAGAGCAGACCATGCATGAGTGGCCACCCTCCATTCATCTGTATGGGACTGTCGAAAATAGCCAAGCTAAGCCCGGCTATGGACACCTTTGAGGCAATGGGGCTGCGTGAAAATCAGAAGGCATCTGGATACAATAGGTTTTTCACTGATGGTTGTGAGGAGACGTTGAATGTTAATTCTTCACGCAGATGAAAAACGGATGCAATCATAACGGAAAAAAACAAGCATTTAACGCAATTGCAGATAAAACTGATTCAACTTGCGTGTAGGACCATACCTTTTTCACTGAACAAACAGTAACACATTTCTTATCGCTTATGTGAAAGAGGCCTTACAGGAGAAGAGCTGCAGCAAAAGGACACACCACATGGGCTGATAGGGAGATAGCTGCAACATAAAGAACACAACCCTTAAGCTGAAACAGGAAGAGCACTACAGCAGAAAGGACACATCCCCTGAGCTGAGCGCCACAGCAGAAAGGACATGCCCCTTGAGCTGTGATAAGGAGAGAGCTGCAGCAGAAAGGGCAATGGACATGCATTACATGAGTAATTGCAGCAATGAATGGGGAGGTACAGACCATATGTCTGATTTGCACTGGAGGAGGAGTTACACTGTGAAGTGCACCGAGCTGCTTCTCAGCCCCTCAACTCTGACAGCTGTAGTGGTCTCCTGGTTTAAAGGGGTTGTGTCATGTCGGACACCGTTGTGGGAACTATCTTGTAAATGGAGGCAGCAAACTCTCAGAGGGTGTACTGCGCATGCGCGGCTGCCCTCCATTCATTTCTATGGGGCCGTCGAAAATAGGCCAGCGCTTGCTCAGCTATTTCCATCAGTCCATACAAAAGAATGGGAGCGGTGGCTGCGCAAGTGCGGTGCACCCGCTTTCATTTCTATGGGGATTCCGAAAAGAGTCGAGCGGTACCTATTTCGTAAACTGAGCCGGCAAAGTCCCAGAGTGTGCACTGTCCACCATTCATTTCTATAGGGCCACCAAAAGTAGCCGAGCACTGGCTCGGCTATTTCCATCTGCCCCATGGGAGGGGTGGCTGCACAAGGGTGGTGTGCTCCCATTTATTTCTATGGGGATTCCGAAAATCGGTAGGCTTGGTGGTGGGCGGACCCGACACCACCGGTCTCCTGTTAGGCTTTGTGCGACCCACGCCTATCAGACAATGGGGGCATTGACGGATGTGGGATTAACCCTTTAATGCTGTCACGCAGAGAAGAGAGAAGGGGGCTGTGAATCTGCTCAATGCACAGAATACACAGAGAAGCTCTGGCTCCTGTGCACCTGCAGGAACAGAAACTGGGAAAATAAAAGTTCATATTCACACTATGAGAAAAAAACTTCACGAAGGCATGTTTTCTCTGTTCTCTCTAGCCCCTACCTAGTGTTGTTAGAAGTTTAGCAAGGTCAAAACTGCTGACAGCTTCCATTTAAAGACAACGAGCTCTTAAGTACAGCCCATACTACTACCAATGTTAGTCTATAAGTTTTACATGGCTGTGTGCTTGATTTTATGCATCTGGACTTCTTGACAATTATATGAAATGAATACAAAGCAGCAAATAGGCAGTGAAATGGTTAAAAATACCCCACCGAAAAGTTGGGTACTCTGTGTATACATATGTATTAAACCCTAAAATATGAGACTGCAAAATTCCCGACCTCAGTGGCTGAAGATCCAGATCAAGGCCTCATGCATAGGAGAGTTGTTTGGGTCAGTGTCTGAGGATCACACACAGACCCATTGGGTGTGCGGAAAACATGGACCGCACAATGATGTTATCCGTGTGCTCTCCATATCTGTGTGTCTGTTCCGAAAATAATAGAACATGCCCTATTCCATTTTTTGGACAAGAATAGGCCGTTTTATTAGGAAAAGGAGACATGCACATGGCCGGTGTCTGTATTTTGAGGACTGGTGCACCACAAAACACACAGAGTCATGTGCATGAAGCCTAACCATCAGGAAAGCAGAGAACAACCTGGGCAGCTGTCACATATGATGAATTACACGTCTCCATCTGGAATTGTGCAGTTCTCATTATGAAGGGCAGAAGAATGTATAAACCTGTCTGACCCAGCAGGAAGGAGAGGGACACTGACTTGTGCAGGAGGACAATGTCCTGACGATTTCTAATCTGGTCCGGCCCTAGAAGAAGGGAGAAGCGTCTTGCAAGATCCCGGATTTCAAGGAAAGGTTGTGAAAAGCGACGGTCAGGAGAGTCATCCTCTAAGCTGAGGCCTGTGTACGCCTGTGGAGAGGGAAGATGCTTCACATTCACACCGTAGATAAGAAACTACACACAATGTAATCACATAAAAAAAGCCTGAGCAGCAGGGCCAAGAAGTTTACTATGACAGGCCTCAGAGCCTTCAGAAGGCCCCAGCCTGCCATAGGAACTGAACGGCTCCAGCAGTCTCATCGAGGGGAGGCTGTTCAGTCACAGGAGTGTAGCGCTCACAGTAAATGAAGATGTTGTAATTGACCATGGCATCTGAGGGTCTAAAAGTCCATGATTGGAGTTGTCTCACTGGGTGTAAAATAGGCAACCAGCGGCTATGGCGCCAGCGCAGCATCTATGCAGGTGCCATCTTTAAAGAGCCGATATCCTCCGTAGATATACCATACTCTATTGGTCCAGTCCACCAGGCCTGCTCTTTGTTAGCGGCTCTCCACTCTGGCGGATATAGTGTGTGTGTTCTTGAGCAAAGGGCCCCCACTATGCTGTCCAAATGTCCTAATAAAACAATGGAAAAGGTGGTCTTTTTCTTTTCAGCCTTAATAGAGTTCTCAAGGCCTAGGGCGGACTTAGTTTTGGAGTAGGGCTGAAACGAATACTCGATTAAATCGAGTAATTCGACACCAAAAAAATCCTCGATGCAATTTTTTTGCATCGAGGATTTGTTTGTGTCACGTAACCACGGAGCAGGAGCATTTACTCACCGCTCTGTGGTCATCCCCTGCTGCGGGCAAGTTGCGGGCCCTGCCGGGATACCGGAATTTAGCCCCGGCCCCGCAGCTCCTATCCAGTATTTATGTAGTTAATGTCTTTAGAAGTAGCCCGACCTTATTACCTATTGTTGCGCAGGCTCCCCGGGCAGCTCTCTGTTCCTCCATGCTCCGCCTGTCTGCTCCGCCCACTTTATGAATGAAGGGGCATACGGCGCATGGAGGAACAGAGATGTTAAACCCAAGCTGCCCGGGGAGCCTGCGCAACAATAGTTATTAAGGTCGGGCTACTTCTAAAGACATTAACTACACAAATACTGGATAAGAGCTGTGGGGGCCGGTGTATTACTGCACACTGCATCGGCCGCTGAGAGCGTCGTCCCCCCCTCCCCCTGCAGTGTTGGGGGTCTGTAGATGGCACTGTTATGGGGTATATGTGGATGACACATATATAGCATAAGATGCTATATATGTGTCAGCCACAGATCCCCCCCATAACAGTGTCGGCCACAGATCCCCCCCCCATAACAGTGTCGGCCACATATCCCCCCATAACAGTGTCGGCCACATATCCCCCCCATAACAGTGTCGGCCACAGATCCCCCCCATAACAGTGTCGGCCACAGATCCCCCCCATAACAGTGTCGGCCACAGATCCCCCCCCATAACAGTGTCGGCCACATATTCCCCCCCATAACAGTGTCGGCCACAGATCCCTCCATAACAGTGTCGGCCACAGATCCCACCCATAACAGTGTCAGCCACATATTCCCCCCATAACAGTGTCAGCCACAGATCCCCCATAACAGTGTCAGCCACAGATCCCCCCATAACAGTGTCAGCCACAGTGCCCCCCCAAAACAGTGCGTCAGCCACAGTGCCCCCCAAAACAGTGCGTCAGCCACAGTGCCCCCCCATAACAGTGCGTCAGCCACAGTGCCCCCAAAACAGTGCGTCAGCCACAGTGCCCCCAAAACAGTGCGTCAGCCACAGTGCCCCCCATAACAGTGCGTCAGCCACAGTGCCCCCATAACAGTGCGTCAGCCACAGTGCCCCCCCATAACAGTGTGTCAGCCACAGTGCCCCCCCATAACAGTGCGTCAGCCACAGTGCCCCTCATAACAGTGCGTCAGCCACAGTGCCCCACCCATAACAGTGTGTCAGCCACAGTGCCCCCCCATAACAGTGCGTCAGCCACAGTGCCCCCCCATAACAGTGCGTCCATGGTAACGCGGCAGGGATTTCTGCTTACTGCAGGAGCGCACGCGCACGGCGTCAGTGGTTGCTATAACGCCGTGTGCTCCCTGCCACCACTGCAAGACAGTAATACACTGGTATAGATCATACCAGTGTATTACTGTAGTGCAGTGGCGGCAGGGAGTGCACGGCATTATAGCAACCACCGACGCCGTGTGCTCCTGCTGAAAGCAGAAATCCAGGCCACGTTACCACGGACGTCTCACGTCCGGGTTTCACGGCCATCCGACATGGCTTCATATAACTGGGCTCCGATCGGTTACCATGGCAGCCAGGACGCTACTGAAGCCCTGGTTACCATGGTAACATCCTTATTAGATTACTCGATTAATCGTAAAAAATAATCGAAAGAATACTCGATTTGTAAATTAATCGTTTACTGCAGCCCTATTTTGGAGTGTATCACTTTAGCATATCTATAGGCGACAAGCTGTATTCTCTATACGTCCCACTTTTTGGGTACACTTTCAATCATTATTGAAGGGGTTACTGGCTTTATGCCTATTCTCAGAATAGATGTCCGAAGAAGGCTTCTTAAGCCGAAACGCGTTACAATTCAATATGTGACAATAAAGAATACACTATAGCATCAATCAGTGAGTGCCGGTCTATTCTTCATATATCTGCGGAGCGCCTCTCCTAGACAAGAGCACCACATCTTTTTGATATCGGAGCGTCAACCAATGAACACAATATCATCAGAATAGGTCATCATTATCAGATCGGTGTGGGTCCGAGTACCGGCACCCCCACAGATAAGCTGCCGCACTCATCTGGGGAGTGTAGCTGCCTCCCCGCAAATCACCATGCACAGCGTATAGTGGCTGAGCTTGGTATTGCAGCTCTGCCCAATTCACTTCAATGGGGCTGATCTGCAACTAGACAATGTGACTGATGTACGGTGACGTCACATGGCCTAGGAAGAGGCCACGGAGCGCCAAGCCTCCTTGAACAGCTGATCGACGAGGGTCCTAGGTGTCAGACCCCGGCCGATCTGACATTGATGACCTATCCAGAAGATAGGTCATCAGTACAATTTACCGGATAACCCCTTTCATCATTGTATTCTGAAAAGATCTGCAACTTTCTTATATACATTGTGCTTTGAGTCTTCACCGCTGTCAAGATCTCTGCTTGCCGTCACTGGATGATTAAACCCAGAGCCTAAACAGCCTGTCCTGACCTAGTGCAACTGTAGCCAGTCTGAACAATGCTCTGTGAGCTGAACCCATCAGCAGCAGCTGCATAAATCTCTCTGCAGGTTTGCTGCAATGTATCAGTCTGATCAGCTAGCAGAACCCTGTGTGGTCTACACACAATACACTGGAAAGTTGTAGAACTTCTCATTTACACAGGGATTAAGCTGCTTTAGCTTAATTAACAAAATACCAGTATACACGTGTATGTGCCAGTATACTGTGTATTAGGGCATTCCTTCGCCAGCCTCAGCATTCATTCCTCCCGCTAGTAATTGTGTGGGGCTGATGGCAGTGCGCCTGCGATCATTTTAATATAATAAGGTGAAGGCGTCTTTACTACCCGAGGTCTTAGATGTTCTCTCACTTCAGGGTGAGACGACATGTTTCCTCCTCGGTAGTGAGACCTCGGATTTCATTTAAATCAGGATAATAGAGTAATGTGCTGCTGTGATTGCAGTGAGTTGAACCCTGGCCTCTGGGGAGAACGCCGACGTGTGCGACTAATTTTTACCATGAATCTCCCTGCTGTACGCTCGCTTGGTATTGCTTTTGAATTGGCTGATAAAGGAGCATTTTCCAGGCTCATCTGGTCCCCCCGAGCTGCTGAGGCTTATTCAGCAGATGGCTTCCTGCAGTTGGCAGATGTTGTTCTCATTTCCATGCATAAAGGAGAGAAAGGGGCTGATTTCGGCTGTCTTTAGAAGTGATTGTAATGAGCTGGTGAAATCCCGGTTTGATAATAAAGTGTATGAAGAGCTGTAGAACACCGAGCTGCATGCTAGATATGATGATGTTATGGCGTCCCTCACACTGTGCCGGATTGGGTCACATACACCATCCTTTTCAGAGCTGCTGACGGGATGACAGGGGTCATGTGATATAGCATGGACTGCCTAATTAGTATAATGTGCCAGTAAGCTCTGGGGCCCAAGGTAAAATAAAGGCTAGAGGACAGGCAGGCAGTGTTGTCATGAGGGCACAGGGTAGGGCTGCTGCAGGGGTCCTGGGATTTGGGGGCGGACAGGCCTCTTACCTGGGTGAGACACAGCAGTATGGTCCTGGTGCTTTCCTCTTTGCTCACTCTTCGGGATCTGCTCAAGGTTTCTTTTATGATGTCTCCGTAATCTGTATAATACTGGAAAAGCAACATTAAGTACTACAGGGGACACCAAGGAGCAAGTGTCACCAAGTCTACCATGATGGTCACTGGCATCTGGTTATATATAATGTCACTGCAGTGCTGCACAAAGCGGAATGTGAAATAACTAATTCATTAATATTTAAGATAAATGTATGTGTGTGCGCGTGTACACATATTCTATATGTTGACATGTACATGTGTATATATAGACATGGGTACATACATATATGTGGACAATCTAAGGCTACTTTCACACTAGCGTTTTTGATTCCGTTTGTGAGATCCGTTTCAGGGCTCTCACAAACAGTCCAAAACAGATCAGTTTAGCCCCAATCCATTCTGAATGGATAAGGATCCGCTCAGAATGCATCAGTTCGGCTCCGTTCCGCCTTGGAGACGGACACCAAAACGCAGCTTGCAGCATTTTGGTGTCCGTCTGAAGAGGCGGAGCCTAACGGATCCGTTTTTAATTACAATGTAAGTCAATGGGGACGGATCCGTTTTCAATGACACAATATGGTGCATTTGAAAACGGATCCGTTCCCCATTGACTTTCAATGTAATTCAAAATGGATCCGTTTTGGACTTTGTCATTTTTCTTTACAAGTAATGCAAACGGATCCGTTCTGAACGGATACAAATGTTTGCATTATAGGTGCGGATCAGTCTGTGCAAATAAACAGACGGATCCGCACCAATGCAAGTGTGAAAGTACCCTAAGATGGATGTATAGATATATGAATATGTATGAATACATATGTATGCAGATGTGGGTGCGCGTTTTTACACATATGCACATATATTTGAAATGTTATTTAGTTCTATTACTTAATGCCCGTGCACATGTTTATATTCATATTTAAAAATCAATGTTATTAACTATTCATTAACTCATATCGGCACGTCCAACCTACCCCCCTACCCCTCTTATTAATTTTAATATCACTTGAGTGAGTGATATCTTATATAATAATTTGTAGTTGTTAATGTACGGATATGTATGTGGGACATTCATGGGTGTGTATATGTATGTGCACGTATACGCGTGTGTCTTTGTATATGGATATACATGGATTAACGACTAAAAACCAGATGTTATAACGATAAATTATTCTCCACTCACTAATATTATATAGTTCAATCACTCAACAAATAACAATACAAAGAAACTGTTGTATAAGTTCTGTTTACTAATCAATTGTTAAATTAAACATATGAAATGTAACCTTATAATAAACCAAAAACCATTAAAAATGTACTGATTAAGGCCTCATGCACACGACCGTATGTGTTTTGCGGTCTGCAAAACACGGAAGCTGCTCCGCGTCCCGTCCGCAATTTGCGGAACGGAACGTGGCCCATTGTAGAAATGCCTATTCTTGTCCGCAAAACGGACAAGAATAGGACATGCTCTAATTTTTGGGCGGGGCCACGGAACGGAGCAATCTTTTGTGGCCCCATTGAAGTGAATGGGTCTGCGCCCGAGCCACAAAATATGCGGCTCGGACGCGGACCAAAACAACTGCCGTGGGCATGAGGCCTAAAAAAAGAGGTTCTGGGTTTTATTTAACTCCTTGAGGACCAGAGTGATTTTTTCCTTTTATCTCTTTAAATTCCAGAGGTCAGAATTTTTTTTGTTTGGTGTTGCATTGTATGAGGCTTTGTTTTTTTGCAGGGAGGGTTGTACTTTATGTAGAAGACATATTTTTTTTTTTTTATAAATTCTTTATTTAAAGGGGTTCTGCAGTTTGATACAACTGATGATCTATCTTCAGGATAGATCATCAGCATCTGATCGGCCGGGGTCTCACACCCGGGACCCCCGCCGATCAGCTGTTTGAGAAGGCAGCTGCGCGACCTTCTCGCTGTTTTCCTCTGCTAGAGCCCCGCCCAGTGACGTCACGACTTGTATCCAAGTGGCGGGGGCGAGGCTAAGCTCTGTTCACTGAATGGTGTCTCAATTTGCATAGTAAAACACGGTATACTAGACGTGCACATTGAAATGCAGAGTAAGTACAACCAGAGCACAATAAAGTGGCAACTGTATAGATGACATATTTTATACATACACAATAGCATCTAATTTAAATTAGACCTTTTTTAGACCTTTTTTTTTTTTTTTTTGCTTTAATGCTTAAAGGGGTTATTTCATTAATGTAAAAAAATGAAAATCAGATGATATAGTACATGACAATCTCTTTCTTCAGGGGGGCCCACAAACAAGTCGCCTGCCTCCGGCGATAGTATGACAAGAGGAATGAGCAAGTGGATTTTTATTTTTTTTTTATTATCCACCAGTCACAAAAGCTGCAGAAAGCTGTCCCCGTTCAGGTCTCTGCATATTTGTGCAGGTCGGATTATGTCGGCTGATACTGCGGATAGTATTAGTGATGTTCTCCTTGAGTTCATTCAGGGGATGTGGATTGTTAGTGGACACTTTTCGGTTTAAATTTCTCCACAGATGAAAATGGCATGTGGACAAGTCTGGGGAACGTGGCGGCCGTAACCCCTCGCTCACCATTCGTTCCTCCGTAAACAGTTCATGAACCTGTGCCGGTGAGGTCTGTGAGGTGCCGCATGTTGCCCCATCTTGTTAGAAAAAGCAGGACATTTCTCTTCTGCGGTTAGTTGGTTGTACAGATGTCCAGGTAAATTGCAGTATTCACAGTTGATTTAAAGAAGCACCAAGAGCCAATTTTCTGGTCGTGAAGTGGTGTCTCGTGAGTTAGATGGGGATTTTCAGCGGAGCAGTACCTCGTATTGCAACCAAGCTTCGTCCGTCATGAAGTAAAGCAATGGGTCCAAATGTCTGTCAGCAATCATAGTCAGCACCAAGTCCAGTAATTTCCGCTTTTAGGCTAATTTTACTTCTGCACTTTCCTTTCTGATATTGAGATCCGTCATAGGATTTTAAAACTGGAAGAAAACGCTTAATTTCGTCCCCATTCACTGTCAATAGGGACAAACCTGAACTGAACGCATTCTGTTCTAACTGGTTGTGTTCCCATGACAGACCGCTGCAAGCAGCATTTTTGTGTGCGTCACGAGATACTGACTAAGAAGAAAGAAAAAAGATCCGACGCCCATTGACTTACAATGGTTTTAAGGCCTGATCCATCATGGCTATTTTACAGATAATACAACTGGAACGGTTCAGAATGCATGCAGCTGGTTGTATTATCCTAATGACGGATGCGGCAAAAACGCTGATGTGAAAGTAGTCTCAGCATTGTCAGACTCCTTCAGTTCCTGCACACAAGTTATTCAGTACGGTTTCCGGTTCAGAGATTTTAGCACCAACTTGCTTAGACAGTCTTCGAGTAGCTTTTCGAGGACTACTTGCAATCGGTTGCTGAATTTCATGGACAACTTCAGCCGTCCCGACTGATCAAGACCGCGTTTTTTTCATGTTTAATGCCATTTCCGAACCAGACTCTGAATACGACGCTTAGCTGGTGGTTTTGTTCCTGGGTACTTGTCGGCAAAAGTCTCTTGCATTTAATCGATCTGCTTATAGCCTTCCGCAATCACTATTCACCATCTTTTCTGGGCTGTTTTGAAAACTGCTGAATATTTTTCATAAGACCAACCCCTTACTAAAAAACACTTCTGCTGCAAATTTTATTATATTATTTACAGCATACAGCAATCATCAAAAATGATGCTATACGTGTAATGTACAGGCTGTTACAGTCACGCTGATACCAAATATCTGTATATTATTTTATTGGGAACTTTGTAGCCCTGGGAACCTTCAGTGGATCCTGCCCATGCATGTCTGCCCATACAAATGATGGAGGAAGAACGAGCCACAAGAACTGCCTGTAACGCAAGGGGGTCCTTCCTCAGGGTTAAACGCCAGAGATTGCTCTGATTTCCACTTGTAGAGAGAAGCTGCAGCTGTGTATTATGGCTGCTTGCCCGGCTCCTAACTGCACTGGCACACTTTCTGTGCCCACAATA
Organism: Bufotes viridis; assembly: GCA_033119425.1. NCBI lineage: Eukaryota > Metazoa > Chordata > Amphibia > Anura > Bufonidae > Bufotes > Bufotes viridis. The sequence continues at coordinate 44,086,462 of CM065590.1, read as the reverse complement.
TCAGTAGGAAAACCATACTCCTGCTGGTCATGTCATTAAAGTCTGGTGAAATAAGACGGTTGTGACACCCACTGATGTCCAGAATTAGGGTGCTGTAGAACAGGCACTGTGTTGGGGTCATTAATGTGCGATCCCTGGGGTTCTCACTATTCAGCAGTAAAAATTGGGACCTTCACAGCAGTAACCAACACTGTCATTGAAGACAATGGGGCTGAACTGCATTTTCAGCCACAGCCACATAGACGAGAGAGGACTTGTGCCTGGTACTAATCGTCCATTCTACATTTGGATGCTGAACTCAGGTGATGCGGCTGAGGAGGGTGGGCAGCTATTTCACCTTTATCTATGTGCACTGGATTAGATTTCTGCTGTCTCTATGATTATTGGTAAATCTGCCCTGTGGTTGTGCCCAGTTAGGTTACCCTTATATACTATATACAAGCTGTAGTAACGCTTGTGACTCCTACCTTTATATAGTACTTGAAAACTTCACTGGCAAAGCGGAGCTCGAGGGTGTTATACAGGATCAGTTTGCAGTATCCTGCCAGAAGTATGCGTCTCTCATGGAGCCTTTGGACTTTATGACCTTCATCCCCTAGAAACAGAATTTAAAAAGTTTTACATAAACATTCCAAAAATTAGGCCGTACTCCAAAGGTACCTGGGAAAAAACACTGGATGGGTGATTTGTTTACTACCTGTTCCCTTGCCCGTGGGTCAAAGAGTTATCAGAATACCATTAAAAGGAATCTGTTACCAGTTTCTTGGTGTCCTACATAAACTAGTGACAGGTCTCCTTAGCAAAATGCTGGGTCACTTTGTGTAACTGACCTTGTAATAAACAGCTCGAGCGCATGCCGATGAGTCCCCATAGTCATGAGCTCCTGGCTCTCCCACGAGAAGAGCTGTGAGCTCATGAATATGAGGACTTATTTGCATGCACTAGAGCTGTTGGAACCTAGCAGCATAAAACTGATGACAAATTCCCTATAACCACTTGACGACCGCCCATAGGATATAAACGTCCTATGGGTGGTTGTCTATCTCTGAATGGACGCTTTAGAACGTCCATTCAGAGACGGCATCTGCGCACTAATCATGCAGATGCCGAGCGGGTTGCCTGCTGTCAGTGACAGCAGGGCAACCCAGAGAGAAGGCAGGGACAGTGGCCAAGTGTCCCTGCCTTCTAAATCGCCAAGCGATATGAGCTTTCTGTCCCGGCCCGGTGGTCATGTGACCGCCGGCAGTGTGCAGGAGCTGTCGGGTCTCTCACAGACCTTGATCAGTCCTGCACTGAGGCTGTACAGCCTCTCTGGGGAGTGTACTTCACCTGTAACTGGGGCTACTATGTCAGCCCCAGTTACAGGAGAAATCAATAGTGAAAAAAAAAAAAAAGTAAAGTTAAATGTCCCACAGAGGTCTCGTATGACCTTATGGGGGACGCAAAGTGTAAAATAAAAAATAAAAAAATAAAGTGTTTTAAAAAAAAAAAAAATTTAAAAATGGTTTTACATAAAAAAAAAAATCCCCAATTAATTAAATTTAAAAAAAATGTTAAAAATAGTAAAAAAATTGACATATTTGGTATTGCCGCGTCTGTGATGGGCGGCTTTATAAACATATCACATCATTCACCCCGTCCGATAAACACCATAAAAAAATAATAATAAAAACTGAGTAATAAAAAACATTTTTGTCGTCTTATATCACAAAAAGTGCATCAACAAGCGATCAAAAATGCATGTGTCCCACAAAATAAAACCAATAAAACTGTCACCTCATCCCACAAAAAATAAGCCCCTACATAAAAAAATCGCTCAAAAAATTAAAAAATTATAGCTCTCAGAACATGGAGACATTAAAACATAATTTTTTGTATAAAAAAGGTATTATTGTGTTAACCCCTTAAGGACTCGGCCCTATTTCACCCTAAGGACTCTGCCATTTTTTGCAAATCTGACCAGTGTCCCTTTATGTGGTGATAACTTTAAAACGCTTTTTCTTATCCAGTCCATTCTGAGATTGTTTTTTCGTCACATATTGTACTTCATGACAGTGGTAAAATGAAGTCGAAAAATTTCATTTTTATTTATAAAAAAATACCAAATTTACCCAAAATTTTGAAAAATTTGCAATTTTCCAAGTTTCAGTTACTCTACTTCTATAATACATATTAATACTGCCCAAAAAAGTTATTGATTTACATTCCCCTTATGTCTACTTCATGTATCGATCATTTTGGGAATGCCATTTTATTTTTTGGGGACGTTACAAGGCTTAGAAGTTTAGAAGCAAATCTTGAAATTTTTCAGAAATTTTCAAAAACCCACTTTTTAGGGACCAGTTCAGGTCTGAAGTCACTTTGTGAGGCTTACATAATAGAAACCACCCAAAAATGACCCCATTCTAGAAACTACACCCCTCAAGGTATTCAAAACTGATTTTACAAACGTCATTAACCCTTTAGGTTTTCCACAAGAGTTAATGGCAAATGGAGATAAAATTTCAGAATTTCAATTTTTTGTAAAATTTTCTATTTTAATCCATTTTTTCCAGTAACAAAGCAAGGGTTAATAGCCAAACAAAACTTAATATTTATTCCCCTGAGTCTGCAGTTTGCACGAACACCCCATATTTGGTCCTAAACTGCTGTATGGCCAAACTGCAGGGCGCAGAAGGAAAGGAGCGCCATATGGTTTTTGGAACGCGGATTTTGCTGGACTGGTTTTTTTACACCATGTCCCATTTGAAGCCCCCCGATGCACCCCTAGAGTAGAATCTCCAAAAAAGTGACTCCATCTAAGAAACTACACCCTCAAGGTATTCAAAACTGATTTTACAAACTTTGTTAACCCTTTAGGTGTTCCACAAGAGTTATTGGCAAATGGAGATGAAATTTACGAATTTCTATTTTTTGTTACCTTGTCTCAAAAAAAGTGTAATATAGAGCAACCAAAAATCATGTTTACCCTAAAATAGTACCAACAAAACTGACACCTTATCCCGTACTTTCCAAAATGGGGTCACTTTTTTGGAGTTTCTACTGTAGGGGTGCATCAGGGGGGCTTCAAATGGGACATAGTGTCAAAAAACCAGTCCAGCAAAATCTGCCTTCCAAAAACCATATGGCGTTCCCTTCCTTCTGTGCCCTGCCGTTTGGCCATACAGCAGTTTACAACCACATATGGGGTGTTTGTGGAAACAAGAGAATCAGGGCAATAAATATTGAGTTTTGTTTGGCTGTTAACCCTTGCTTTGTTACTGGAAAAATTGATTAAAATGGAAAATTTGCAAAAAAATAGCTGTTTTGGGACTGTTTTTATTTTTTGTTATTTACATAGTTGAACTGACAGGTTAGATTGTGTGCTATTTCTATAGAGCAGGTTGTTACGGACGCGACAATACCAAATATGACTACTTTTTGGTTTTTTTTGTTTCAGTTTTACATAATAAAGCATTTTTGAAAAAAAAATTTTTTTAGTGTCTCCACATTCTGAAAGCCATAGTTTTATTTTTTTTTTTTTGGGCGACTGTGTTATGTAGGGGCTCATTTTTTGCGGGATGAGATGGCGGTTTGATTGGCACTATCTTGGGGTGCATATGACATTTTGGTCGCTTGCTATTACACTTTTTGTGATGTAAGGTGACAAAAATGGCTTTTGACACCGTATTTTTTATTTTTTTTGCTGTGTTCAGCTGAGGGGTTAGGTCATGTGTTATTTTTATAGATCAGGATGTGACGGACGCGGCGATACATAATATGTATACTTTTTATTTATTTATATAAGTTTTACACAATAATATCATTTAAAAAAAAAAAAATCATGTTTTAGTGTCTCCATAGTTTGAGAGCCATATATTTTTTTTTTTGGGCGATTGTCCTATGTAGGGGCTCATTTTTTGCGGGATGAGATGGCGGTTCGAATGGTACTATCTTGGGGTGCATGTGACTTTTTGATCGCTTACTATTACACTTTTTGTGATGTAAGGTGACAAAAAAATGGCTTGTTTGACAACGTTTTTATTTTTTATGTTTACGGCGTTCATCTGAGGGGTTAGGTCATGATATATTTTTATAGAGCAGGTCCTTACGGACGCGGCGATACTTAATATGTATACCTTTTTTTACTTATTTTGGTTTTACACAATAATATCCTTTTTGAATGAAAAAAAAACATGTTTTAGTATCTCCATAGTCTGAGAGCCATATATTTTTCAGTTTTTAGGCAATTGCCTCAGGTTGGGTATCATTTTTGCGTGATGAGGTGACGGTTAGATTGGCACTATTTGGGGGGTCATATGACTTTTTGATCGCTTGCTATTACACTTTTTGTGATGTAAGGTGGCAAAAAAATGGCTTTTTGACAAAGTTTTTATTAATTTTTTTTTACAGTGTTTACTTGAGGGGTTAGGTCATGTGATATTTTTATAGAGCAGATTCTTACAGACGTGGAGATACCCAATATGTCTACTTTTTAATTTTTTTTTTACATTTAACACTAAAAAGCATTTTTGAAACAAAAAAAAATCATGTTTTAGTCTGAGAGGCATCGTTTTTTTATTTTTTGGCCAATTGTTTTAGGTAGGGGCTCGTTTTTTGCGGGATGAGATGGCGGTTTGATTGGTACTATTTTGGGAGGCAAACACCTTTTTGATCGCTTTGTATTACACTTTTAGTGATGTAAGGTGCCAAAAAATTGCTTATTTACACCATTTTTTTTTTTTTTTTTTATGGCGTTCACCTGAGGAGTTCAATCATGTGATATTTTTATAGAGCAGGTTTTTACGGATGCGGCAATACCTAATATGTGTAGTGTATTATTTTTTTTTTTTATTCAGTGATGTGTTTTTTTCATTTTTACTTTTTTTTCACTTTTTTACATTTTTTTTTGACCCAGACCCACTTGGTTCTGAAAGATCCAGTGGATCTGGTGTCTGTATAATACAGTACAGTACACTATATAGTGCACTGTACTGTATTTTGTACTTTAGAAAGTCTGAATAGACCTTTAGCAGGTCTATTCAGACTTTCAGCACCATGGAGAGCAGGACGCTTCTGAAAGCGTCCTGTCTCCATGGCAACCATCACCCGCTGCCATAACTGGGCAGGGGGTGATGGATGGGGAGGGAGTGGAGCTCCCTCCCTCTGTGATCCCATACTGTTGGGGGGCTGCAAAGGCACAGCAGCCCCCAGATGTGAGAGGGAGGGAGCTCCCTCCCTGTTAACCCTTCCGTACCGCGGTCCATACGGAAGGGGTTAAACGGCTGGCATCTGATCAAGCACAGATGCCAGCCGTTTCTATCAGAGTGTCAGCAATGTGCTGACACTCTGATAGACCCACTAGACACCAGGGAAACTTATCAGAGGAGGCGGGCGGGGGATCGCAATCGCGATCCCGCCCGCCGCAACGCCCGCCTCCCGCAACCACCCCCCCTGCACCCCCGCAGCCACAATATAATTGGGGGCTGCAGGGGGGGTTAAAAATAAATAGTTTGGGGGCATTAACTCTCTGATCCCCGCGGTCATAGACCGATCGCACAGAAGCGCTGCAAACCGCAGGTCTGAATTGACCTGCGGTTTGCAGCGATCGCCCATATGGGGGGGGGGGTCACAGGACCCCCCTGGGCATTGTAGCAAGGTACCTGCTGAATGATTTCAGCAGGTACCTTGTTCCGATCACTGCCAGCTGAGCAGCAGTGATCGGAACAACTCATGACGTACCGGTACGTCATGTGTCCTTAAGGGGTTAAAGTGAAATAAATTAAAACAAAGTATACATATTAGGTATCACCGCATTCGTAAAAACCAGCTCTATAAAAATATCACATAATCTAACCCCTCACATGAACACCGTAATAAAAATAAAATAAAAACAGTGCCAAAAAAGCAATTTTTTGTCACTTAACATTACATAAAGTGCAACACCAAGCGATCAAAATGCCATATTCCCCCCCAAAATAGTACCAATCAAACCGTCACCTTATCCCGCAAAAAATTATACCCCAACTAAGGCAATCAAAACATAAAAAAGCTATGGCTACTAGACTATGGAGACACTAAAACATAAATTTTTTGGTTTCAAAAATGCTATTATTGTGTAAAACTTAAATAAATAAGAAAAAGTATACATATTCGGTATTGCTGCATCCGTAACAACCTGCTCATAAAAATATCACATGACTTAACACCTCAGGTAAACACTGTAAAAATAAATAAAAACTGCGCTAAAACAACTCATTTTTTGGTCACCTTGCTCCATAAAGTGTAAAAATGAATGAACAAAAAATCATATGTACCCAAAAATGGTACCAATAAAAACATCAACTCTTCCTGCAAAAAACGAGTCCCTACACAAGACGATTGGCAGAAAAATAAAAAAAATATGGCGTTCAGAAAATGGAGACACAAAAACATAATAAAAAAAATAAAATGCTTTATTATGTAAAAACTGAAACAAACCAAAAAAGAAAGACATTTTTTATATCATTTCGTCCGTAACAACTTGCTCTATAAAAATAGCCAAAACAGCCATTTTTTTGTTACCTTGCCTCACAAAAAATATAATATAGAGCAATCAAAAATCATATGTACCCCAAAATAGTACCAATAAAACTGGCACCTTATCCCCTAGTTTCCAAAATAGGGTACATTTTGGGGAGTTTCTACTGTAGGGGTGCATCAGGGGGGCTTCAAATGGGACATGGCATCTAAAAACGAGCTCAGCAAAATCTGCCCTCTAAAACCCATATGACGTTCCTTTCCTTCTGCGCCCTGCCGTGTGCACGTACAGCAGTTTACCACCACACATGGGGAGTTTCTGTAAACTGCAGAATCAGGGTAATAAATATTGAATTTTGTTTGGCTGTTAACCCTTGATGTTTTAAAGAAAAAAATGGATTAAAATGGAAAATCTACCAAAAAAGTGAAATTTAGAAATTTAATCTCCATTTTCCTTTAATTCTTGTTGAACGCCTAAAGGGTTAACAAAGTTTGTAAAATCAGTTTTGAGTAACTTGAGGGGTTTAGTTTCTACAATGGGGGTCATTTATGGGGGGTTTCCACTGTGTAAGCCCCACAAAGTGACTTCAGGCCTGAACTGGTCCTTAAAAAGTGGGTTTTGAAAGTTTTCTTAAAAGTTTCAGGATTTGCTTCTAAACTTCTAAGCCTTCTAAAGTCCTAAAAAAATAAAATTACATTTACAAAATTATTCCAACACAAAGTAGATATATGGGGAATGTTAAGTAATGAATATTTTATGAGGTATCACTTTCTGTTTTAAAATGAGAGAAATAGAAATTTCAAAAATTGTGAATATTTAAAAACCTTTGGGAAATTTTGGATTTTTTCATGAATAAAGGTGAAATATATTGACTCAAATGTATGACTATTATAAAGTACAATGTGTCACGAGAAAACAATCTCAGAATGGCCTGGATAAGTAAAAGTGTTCTAAAGTTACCACCACATAAAGTGACACAGGTCAGATTTGCAAAATTAGGCCTGGTCAGGAAGGGGGAAATGAAAATAATAATCTCACACAAAATAATTTAAGAAGGTCCATCTGACTGATAATAAATTAGTCATAACAAGTAACACACATTACAGAACAAGGACTGGAAGTGGTTAGACAGGACACGGGGCAAAAAAGTGCAAGAGATAGTTCATATCACTTATTTTTCTTTTCTTCAGCTCCGTCAGAAAAACAAAAAAATAAAGGAAAAAAAGGATTCTGTGCATCAGTTATGCGCATTTAGCATCCGTTTGAGCCATTTCCATTTGAGATCCGTTTTTAGATACTTTATTTCTGCCTTATAAAACGGATTTTTGATGGAAATGGCTCAAATGGATACCAAACATGCAACAGGATCTGTTTTTTCTCTTTATTTTTCTGTTCCGCTGCATGATCAGAAGAGCAGAAAAATAAGGGTGATGTGACCTCTCCCTTAGTCGTGTGCAAGTTAGTAACTCCTCACAGTTTGTTTTTGCATTATGATCTGCAAAGTTTCCATGGGCCCCGATTTGCTGACTAATGCATCCATTGGGCCATTATGTGACGATAGCTCCAATGGAAGACAAAAAGAAATGTGAGACACATCAGCTGTGCTCAAACTGTGAAAGATACTACTGAAGATGTGGCGTTCTGGTCCCAGAGCCACACAAGAGCCGGAATAAAACCAACCGGCATTACCATCTGAGACATTTATGGAATATCGAAAGTATAATATTAGGTGCCAGTTCCACTTCTAGTAGGTCCAGCCTCCAAAATGTGAACCGAGTGATTCAGTTCACCATAGACAATGAAGACAGCCACAAAAATGCATCCACCCATCTACTCCTTTCTTCCCACAGAGGTGAGAAGATCTTCATTCTGCTGCTATACAGGGGTCCCAGAGACAGTCACACGGTGAAACATTAGTACATGCTCTTCTCTCTCACATGTGTTTTCCATGTGAGCAGACACGGACCAGATGATCAGAGGCCATGCAGAATAGTAATGTGCCCCCCCCCCAAATCCCGCCCCCTCTGTGCAAAAACTGTGATAACTATAAGGTTAAAATAAAGCAAAAGGTGGGGATTCATTCTTTTTTTTTGCACAACACAGTTTGATGAAACACGCACCGCTATCCTCATCTTCTGAGTTGGTGAACACATGATCGACGAGGAATCCTGCCAGCTCAGCCTGGAGAGGAAGATCTGGTGAATAGGAAAGTGTCTGAAGGTAGGAGCGATCACCATGGCTAATATGATCATTGAAAATCACTAGGAGATCACTAAGTAGTTTAAAAGCCTGCAGAGGAAAACAAAGAGCACTGTGATGTAAGATGCACAGACCTGGAGATACTTTCCAGCTTAGAATTACTAGGAAATGCCATCACTTTACGATTCGTGGGGGTCCAACCTCTGGAACTGCCATGGATCCTGAGAACTGCTTGGGAACTCTCTAGTCCCCCAAGTGTGCAGGGAGCCTGAGCGAAGCTGTACGGCAGTTCTATGCACAACATACATTTCTGAACTCTGCACCACTTTTGTGAACATTTAGTCGCTAAAATTTGCAATTTTCTGGCGTAAAAAGTGGATGGGATTTACAGAGGTTGGTGGGCTTACAATTTATTGGACAGATTTATAACTATGATAGAAATTGGTGCAAAGAACAGTGCAAAACCACGCTTGTTCATTGCAGGTGTATATTTCAATTTATTAACAGTCCAAAAAGAACCAAATTTGGAGCTGCACCGCTCTTAATAAATTTTACTTCATCAAATCGGTACTTTACAGTTTTAAACTTTTCCCCAGATTTTACATTTGTCTGCAAGTAGCCACCACTAGAGGGCGCTCACTGCATATTGGAGTCTACATAGTATTCTCCTAGACTGGGAATTTGGCGCTCTGTATCATAAAGACAAAGCTGCCTTGAACTTGGCGCTGAAGAGTGGGCATACATTGTAAACTGATATTCCAAAGATATGAGTAGTAGAAAATCCAACACAACAGTCTATATACTAGACAGGGGCTGCAGACCAGCGCTTTCTATAAATGGCAGGACTTCACAGGTAAAGAGGAAAGGAAAAGGGGAATAGGCAATCGTCCCTCACCTGTTCTCTCACGCTGCAGTGAAGATCTGACAGCAGACTCTGGCACGTGCTGAGGAACAGCACAAGTCTCCTCCGTAAAGTGGCCAGCTCCTCCTTGGAGAGAACATATTGTCACAGCGCTGCATGCACGGCCCACAACTAAATCGAGAATTTACAGCGCAAACTGAAAGACACCCGGCATCAGTTTCTCAGTGCACTCATACACAACGTTCAATGTCAGTCCCATCGACATTAAGTATTTATTAAGCTTTTTGGGGCATAAAAAAATGATGGCTCACACTAATTTGTACTTATTTCATTTTCTCATCACTTTTTAATCCTTTGAGGTCAGTTTTTTATTCCAAGTCTTCTGAGAACCATAACTTTTTTCTGTTTTCCAGCATCACCATTTAATACTGCATACAATGTAGTGGGAAGCTGGAAAAAATTGTGGGGTGGAAACTATGCCATCGTTTTATCGGTTTTGTTTTTACGGCATTCCCTATGTGATAAAACTGACCCGTGCCCGTCACTCTCTGGGTCAGTAGGATTACAACTTTGCCACATTTATATAGTTTTTCTTTTCTGTAATAATGAAAAACTATGGAAATTATTTTTTCTTTGAATTCTGACCCCCATGACTTTCTGTTTATGGAACCAACAGCTCATTATTTTTGAGGGCCGATCTGTAGTTTTTGGAATGTGTATGAATTTTTAACTTCTATTAACTTCTACGGGAGTTCTGAGAACAGCCAAGCAAGTGTGCGTGCCTGGAGTCGTAGTTTCACCACACCTGGAGTGCCGGAGGTTGCTGATCCCTGCTGTAAAGGATAAATACATTTATATTTTAATCCAGAGATAGCAAAAGAACGTCCAGCTCCTTTTCCTTAAAAACCGATGCTTTATTCTTTCACATATTTATTTAAAATCCATGTGTACAAACGGAGAAACTATAGTAGAATGTGACGCGTTTCGGGCCACTTGCATATGGGCCCTTCATCCATGTCTGAATAAAGGGCCCATATGCAAGTGGCCCAAAACACGTCACATTCTACTATAATTTCTCCGTTTGTACACATTGATTTTAACCCCTTTAGGACACATGACGTACCGGTACGGCATGTTTCCCGAGTCCTTAAGGACACATGACGTACCGGTACGGCATGTTTCCCGAGTCCTTAAGGACACATGACGTACCGGTACGGCATGAGTTGTTCCGATCACTGCTGCTCAGCTGGCAGTGATCGGAACAAGGTACCTGCTGAACCCTCCCATATGGGCGATCGCTGCAAACCGCAGGTGATGGTTGCCATGGAGACAGGACGCTTTCAGAAGCGTCCTGTGTCCATGGTGCTGAAAGTCTGAATAGACCTGCTAAAGGTCTATTCAGACTTTGTAAAGTACAAAATACAGCACAGTGCACTATATAGTGTACTTTACTGTATTATACAGACACCAGATCCACTGGATCTTTCAGAACCAAGTGGGTCTGGGTCAAAAAAAAAATGTAAAAAAGTGAAAAAAAAGTAAAAATGAAAAAAACACATATCACTGAAAAAAAATTAAAAAAAAAAAAATACACTACACATTAGGTATCGCCGCGTCCGTAAAAACCTGCTCTATAAAAATATCACATGACTAAACTCCTCAGGTGAAAATGGTGTAAATAAGCCATTTTTTGGCACCTTACATCACTAAGAGTGTAATACAAAGCGATCAAAAAGGCGTTTGCCTCCCAAAATAGTACCAATCAAACCGCCATCTCATCCCGCAAAAAATGAGCCCCTAACTAAAATAATTGGCCAAAAAATAAAAAAACTATGCCTCTCAGACTAAAACATGATTTTTTTTGTTTCAAAAATGCTTTTTAGTGTTAAATGTAAAAAAAAATTAAAAAGTAAACATATTGGGTATCTCCACGTCCGTAAGAATCTGCTCTATAAAAATATCACATGACCTAACCCCTCAAGTAAACACTGTAAAAAAATAATAATAAAAACTTTGTCAAAAAGCCATTTTTTTGCCACCTTACATCACAAAAAGTGTAATAGCAAGCGATGAAAAAGTCATATGACCCCCAAATAGTGCCAATCTAACCTTCACCTCATCCCGCAAAAATGATACCCAACCTGAGACAATTGCCTAAAAACTGAAAAATATATGGCTCTCAGACTCTGGAGATACTAAAACATGTTTTTTTTTTATTCAAAAAAGATATTATTGTTTAAAACCAAAATAAATAAAAAAAGGTATACATATTATGTATCGCCGCGTCCGTAAGGACCTGCTCTATAAAAATATAACATGACCTAACCCCTCAGATGAACGCCGTAAACATAAAAAATAAAAACGTTGTCAAACAAGCCATTTTTTTGTCACCTTACATCACAAAAAGTGTAATAGTAAGCGATCAAAAAGTCATATGCACCCCAAGATAGTACCATTCGAACCGCCATCTCATCCCGCAAAAAATGAGCCCCTACATAGGACAATCGCCCAAAAAAAAAAAAAAAATATGGCTCTCAAACTATGGAGACACTAAAACATGATTTTTTTTTGTTTTAAAAAATGATATTATTGTGTAAAACTTATATAAATAAATAAAAAGTATACATATTATGTATCGCCGCTTCCGTCACAACCTGATCTATAAAAATAACACATGACCTACCCCCTCAGCTGAACACAGCAAAAAAAATAAAAATAAATACGGTGTCAAAAGCCATTTTTGTCACCTTACATCACAAAAAGTGCAATAGTAAGCGACCAAAATGTCATATGCACCCCAAGATAGTGCCAATCAAACCGCTATCTCATCCCGCAAAAAATGAGCCCCTACATAAGACAGTCGCCCAAAAAAATAAAATAAAACTATGGCTTTCAGAATGTGGACACACTAAAAAAAATTTTTTTTCAAAAATGCTTTATTATGTAAAACTGAAACAAAAAACCCCAAAAAGTAGTCATATTTGGTATTGTCGCGTCCGTAACAACCTGCTCTATAGAAATAGCACACAATCTAACCTGTCAGTTCAACTATGTAAATAACAAAAAATAAAAACGGTCCCAAAACAGCTATTTTTTTGCAAATTTTCCATTTTAATCCATTTTTCCAGTAACAAAGCAAGGGTTAACAGCCAAACAAAACTCAATATTTATTGCCCTGATTCTCTTGTTTCCACAAACACCCCATATGTGGTCGTAAACTGCTGTATGGCCAAACGGCAGGGCACAGAAGGAAGGGAACGCCATATGGTTTTTGGAAGGCAGATTTTGCTGGACTGGTTTTTTGACACTATGTCCCATTTGAAGCCCCCCTGATGCACACCTACAGTAGAAACTCCAAAAAAGTGACCCCATTTTGGAAAGTACGGGATAAGGTGTCAGTTTTGTTGGTACTATTTTAGGGTAAACATGATTTTTGGTTGCTCTATATTACACTTTTTTTGAGACAAGGTAACAAAAAATAGAAATTCGTAAATTTCATCTCCATTTGCCAATAACTCTTGTGGAACACCTAAAGGGTTAACAAAGTTTGTAAAACTGGTTTTGAATACCTTGAGGGGTGTAGTTTCTTAGATGGAGTCACTTTTATGGAGTTTCTACTCTAGGGGTGCATCGGGTGGATTTAAATGGGACATGGTGTTAAAAATCCAGTCCAGCAAAATCTGCCTTCCAAAAACCATATGGCGTTCCTTTCCTTCTGCGCCCTGCAGTTTGGCCATACAGCAGTTTACGACCACATATTTGGTGTTCGTGCAAACTGCAGAATCGGGGGAATAAATATTAAGTTTTGATTGGCTATTAACCCTTGCTTTGTTACTGGAAAAAATGGATTAAAATGGAAAAATTTTACAAAAAATTGAAATTCTGAAATTTTATCTCCATTTGCCATTAACTCTTGTGGAAAACCTAAAGGGTTAATGACGTTTGTAAAATCAGTTTTAAATACCTTGAGGGGTGTAGTTTCTAGAATGGGGTCATTTTTTGGTGGTTTTATTATGTAAGCCTCACAAAGTGACTTCAGACCTGAACTGGTCCCTAAAAAGTGGGTTTTTGAAAATTTCTGAAAAATTTCAAGATTTGCTTCTAAACTTCTAAGCCTTGTAACGTCCCCAAAAAATAAAATGGCATTCCCAAAATGATCGATACATGAAGTAGACATATGGGGAATGTAAATCAATAACTTTTTTTGGCAGTATTACTATGTATTATAGAAGTAGAGTAATTGAAACTTTGAAAATTGCAAATTTTTCAAAATTTTTGGTAAATTTGGTATTTTTTTTATAAATAAAAAAGAAATTTTTCGACTTCATTTTACCAGTGTCATGAATTACAATATGTGACGAAAAAACAATTTCAGAATAGCCTGGATAAGAAAAAGCGTTTTAAAGTTATCACCACATAAAGGGACAATGGTCAGATTTTGAAAAAATGGCCTGGTCCTTAAGGTGAAATAGGGCCGTGTCCTTAAGGGGTTAAATGAATACGTGAAAGAATAAAGCATTGGTTTTTAAGGAAAAGGCGCTGGACGTTTTTTTGCTACCTCTGGATTGTTCACCTGGCCACGTCTGGACCAGTATAGTCCGTGTCACCTTTAAAAAAAAACTGGAGGTGAGTGCTGCAGCAAATTAACTATTTCTTTGTATTTATATTTTAATAGTTTGGGCGTTTTGGGACATGTTGGTGCATATGATCTTTATTTTTTTTTATTGTTCATATTATGGTGAAAGGGGGTGATTTAAATTTTTACTTTTTTAAGTCCCCCCCCCCCCCTCCCTCAAGGGGAACTGAACATGCAATCATTAGATTACTTTTCCCATATACTACTGTGATTGAATTCAGTAGTATATGGTAAATTCAGTACATTCCAATGCAGCACTGCCACCTGCAGACCTACACTGGAATATATAGTATCTCACAAAAGTGAGTACACCCCTCTCATTTTTGTAAATATTTTATTATTTATTTTTATGGGACAACACTAAAGTTCTGACACTTTAATACAATGTAAAGTAGTGTACGGCTTGTATGACAGTGTACATGTGGTGTGCCCTCAAAATAACTCACCACACAGCCATTAATATCTAAACAAAAGTGAGCACACCCTTAAGTGAGAATGGCCAAATTGTGCCCAATAAGTCATTTTCCCTCCCCGGTGTCATGTGACTCGTTAGTGTTACAAGGTTTCAGGTGTGAATGGGGATCAGGTGTGTTAGATTTGGTGTTATTGCTTTCACACTCTCTCATACTGGTCACTGGAAGTTCAACATGGCTCCTCATGGCAAAGAACTCTTTGAGGATCTGAAAAAAATAATTGTTGCTTTACATAAAGATGGCCAAGACCATACAGCGGTTTAACAAGACAGGTTTCACTCACGACAGGCCTCGCCATGGTCGACCAAAGAAGTTGAATGCAGGTGCTCAGCGTCATATCCAGAGGTTGTCTTTTCAAAATAGACAGATGACAGCTTCCAGAATTGCTGCAGAGGTTAAAGGGGTGGGGGGGGGTCAGCCTGTCAGTGCTAAGACCATATGCCGCACACTGCAACAAATTGGTTTGCATGGCTGTCGTCCCAGAAGGAGCCACTTCTAAAGATGATGCACAAGAAAGCCAGCAAACAGTTTTCTGAAGACAAGCAGACTAAGCACATGGATTACTGGAACAATGTCCTGTGCTCTGATGAGACAAAGATAAACATCTGGTTCAGATGGTGTCAAGCGTGTGTGGCGGCAACCAGGTGAGGAGTACAAAGACAAGTGTGTCTTGCCTACAGTCAAGCATAGTGGTGGGAGTGTCATGGTTTGGGGCTGCATGAGTGCTGCCGACTGTGGGGAGCTACAGTCCTTTGAGGGAACCATGAATGCCACACAGAGCATGATCCCCTTCCTTTAGAAACTGGGCAGTATTCCAACATGATATACTATAGATCCCAAACACACCTCCAAGATGACCACTGCCTCCTGAGGGCAAAGGTGCTGGACTGGCCAAGCATATCACCAGACCTAAACCCTATTCAGCATCTGTGGGGCATCCTCAAACGAAAGGTAGAGAAGCGCAAGGTCTCTAACATCCACCAGCTCCGTGATGTCGTCATGGAGGATGGAAGAGGATTCCAGTGACAACCTGTGACGCTCTAGTGACCTCCATGCCGAAGAGAGTTAAGTCAATGCTGGAAAATAATGGTGGCCACACAAAATATTGACACTTTGGGTACAATTTGGCAATTTTCACTTAAGGTTGTACTCACTTTTGTTGCTAGCAGTTTTGACATTACTGGCTGTGTGGCGAGTTATTTTGAGGACACACCAAATTTACACTGTTATACAATCTGTGCACTGACTATTCTACATTGTAATATCTTGAGTGTTGTCCCATGAAAAGATATAAAACTATTTACAAAAAATGAGAGGGGTGTACTCACTTTTGTAAGATACTGTACCTGTGATAGGCTGGAGCCTGAATGAGGCCATCAAGCCTATCACCACCAATGAACTGCTTCCTTGAACTCAGTGCTGGGAAGCTGTTCAGGCCCTGGGAGTGCAGCACTCCGAGGAAAAGACACCTCAGATGCTGTGGTTACAATTGACCATGGCCTCTGAGGGGTTAAATGTCTGCATCTGGCTTGGAAGCCTGGAAGAGCTGAGAAGCAAAGAGTTGGAGATCCTCCTGGGAGACCCAAACAGCTCAGACCTTGCCAACCCAGAAAACAGCAAAGGCCAGAAGGATACAGAAGCTGAGCCCGTGGTGACAAAATCTGACTTGGAAAGTTAATCCACCTTATTGTCCAGGGGATGGGAAAATAAAGCAGTATCTGCCAAAAGTAGGGTGGGTACCCTTGGCAAAGCAGGCCACCAGAGGGTCCACTGTAGAGGGAACTGACCACTTCTAGACCGTTTCCCAGCTGCAAGGAAATAACTCTTGCAAATACACATGGAAGAAAGGAAGAGTATAGAGCACCTGGGCAGAGCCAACACGTTTTTCATTGTTAATGTCAGCCTTCAAGTGGCAGGGCCTACAATCATGGTGCTGTGTCCCCCATTGACGAGAAAAAAGGTGGTTTGCACTTATGTGCTCTTCTACTGTCAATGGCACCTACTTATGCGAATACAGTCATAAGGATGTTCATATGAGCAGAGATTTGGATCCAAAGAATATATAGATCCCAATGATGACCTCCCCCTAAAACACATAGGCAGATGTGCTGTCATAGGGTCACCCACAGCTGTCAGGGCACCCTTCGGTTTGTAGAGACCACTGCCCTAAAAAAAAGGTACATGCCTTATAAACAGAAGCTATAATATCACAAATATCACTACAAGGCAGGATGTTGAGTGCACTGATAATGATACGGACACAAGATCCTCAGTTCTTCATAATCCACATATTTTCAGCTGAAATATCCCCACCCTGGGAGTTTCACACATTCTAGACCTGTAAGACTTACTTCTGAAGGTTGGTACTTATTGAAGTGTTCAAGCTCCCATAACAGGGAGAAGTGGCAGCAGACAAGTGCTGGTATGATAATCTATATAAAAAAAAAAATAATCCTTAGTGACCGAAGCAGCAATACCCTACAGATAAAGAACTGAGGCAGGACACATCACCTGTTCAGGAACCTCCGACGTGTCTATAGCCTTTTGCAGAATATGACTACAGGGTTCAAACAACTCCCATCGGGTGAGATCATGAGCGCTGCAGGTGAAGAGGGAGGATAATGGGTTGGATTATGGATACATTTGGTTATCTGCACATGTATAATGTCAGTGTGTGTCACCTGTATAGAGCAGAGAGCCTCTTCATTGTGGCTGCAGTGTTATACATGTCATCCTCATCCAGATCAGTCACCTATAACAGAAAGAAAAGACACTGTGGTACCTGAATAGGATGCCTTTCTTGCTTTTTAAACCAATTTTTATATTTTGTTTTGCATTCCTTGGCGATTTCAGGAAAGACAATTGTATTTAAGCAAATCTTGGACTGGCAAGAAAACTGGGCTTCACTTTATGGATACTGATAAGTAAATCCCAACTATCAATCGCTCTCCAGACACAGGTGCTACTATTAGGCCCGACCAGGCAGAAACTGTCCAGACTTTAACTTTCTCTCTCAGGCTGTATAGCAGCTAGAGATATGAAAGAGGTACAGTGACAGCCACCATACAGCCAGAGACAGAGCCTACAGAAACAGTCGGGAGTGACATCTGCAAGTAATATCTACTAATCTCATTCTAGACCTGGTTTCTAAAAGCTGCATTAATGGTTTTAGTGCGGCTTGCACCTTTTTTGTTTTTTTGTAGCTTAACCACTTCAGCCCCCCTAGCTTAAACACCCTTAATGACCAGGCCACTTTTTACAATTCCGCACTACACTACTTTTACCGTTTATTGCTCCGTCATACAACTTACCACCCAAATGAATTTTACCTCCTTTTCTTCTCACTAATAGAGCTTTCATTTGGTGGTATTTCATTGCTGCTGACATTTTTACTTTTTTTGCTATTAAATCAAAAATTACCGAAATTTTTGCAAAAAAATGACATTTTTCACTTTCTGTTGCAAACTTTTTAAAAAAAAACTACATTTCTATATAAATTTTTCTCTAAATTTATTGTTCTACATGTCTTTGATAAAAAAAAATCCAATAAGTGTATATTTATTGGTTTGGGTAAAAGTTATAGCGTTTACAAACTATGGTGCAAAAAGTGAATTTCGGCATTTTGAAGCAGCTCTGACTTTCTGAGCGCCTGTCATGTTTCTTCAGGTGCTAGAATGTCAGGATAGTATAAATACCCCCCAAATTACACCATTTTAGAAAGAAGACACCCCAAAGTATTCGCGGAGGGGCTTGGTGAGTTCATGTATCATTTCATTTTTTTCACAAGTTAGCGGAAAATGACACTTTCTGAGAAAAAAAAAAAAAAAGTTTCAATTTCTGATAACTTCTGGCAAAAAAAAAAAAATCTCAGACGGACTCACTATGTCCCTCAGTGAATACCTTGGGGTGTCTACTTTCCGAAATGGAGTCATTTGTGGGGTGTGTTTACTGTTCTGGCATTTTGGGCGGGCTAATTGTGAGTCGCCATGTAAAACCTAAAGGTACTCGTTGAATTTGGGCCTTTGCGCATCCAGGCTGCAAAAGCGGCACTTATGTGGTATCGCCGTACTCAGGAGAAGTAGGGCAATGTGTTTTAGGGTGTATTTTTACATATACCCATGTTGGGTGAGAGAAATATCTCTGTAAATTGTCAACTTTGTATAAAATTTTTAAAAGTTGTCGTTTACAGAAATATTTTTCACACAAAGTATGGGTATATATAAAAATACACCCTAAAACACATTGCCCTACTTCTCCTGAGTACGGCGATACCACATGTGCCACTTTTTTGCAGCCTGGCGCAAGAGCCCTAAAACCAATGAGTACCTTTAGGATTTCACAGGGCATTTTTACGCATTTGGATTCCAGACTTCTTCTCACGCTTTAGGGCCTCTAAAATGCCAGGACAGTATAAATACCCACATGTGACCCCATTTTGGAAAGAAGACACCCCAAGGTATTCTGTGAGGGTATGGTGAGTTCATGTAAAATTTTATTTTTGTCACAAGTTAGTGGAATATGAGACTTTGTAAAAAACAAAATTAAAAACAAAAACAAAACAATTTCCGCTAACTTGTGCCAAAAATAAAAATTCTGTGGACTCACCATGCCCCTCACGGCATACCTTGGGGTGTCTTCTTTCCAAAATGGGGTCACATGTGGGGTATTTATACTCACCTGGCATTTTAGGGGCCCCTAAAGTGTGAGAATCCAAATGCATAAAAATGGCCTGTGAAATCCTAAAGGTACTCATTGGTTTTAGGGCCTTTGCATCTTGGCTGCAAAAAGTGTCACTCATGTGGTATCGCCGAACTCAGGAGAAGTAGGGCAATGTGTTTTAGGGTGTATTTTACATATACCCATGCTGCGTGTGAGAAATATCGCTGTAAACGACAACTTTTTACATTTTTTATTCAAAGTTGTCAATATACAGAGATATTTCTCTCACCCAGCATGGGTATGTAAAAATACACCTAAAACACATCGCCCTACTTCTCCTGAGTACGGCGATACTACATGTGTGACACTTTTTGCAGCCAAGATGCCAAAGGGCCCAAATTCCAATGAGTACCTTTAGGAGGAGCATTTTTACGCATTTTTCTTCTCACGCTTTAGGGCCCCTAAAATGCCAGGGCAGAAATACCACATGTGACCTCATTTTGAAAGAAGACACCCCAAGGTATTCCATGAGGGCATGGCGAGTTCATAGAATATTTTTTTTTGGCACAAGTTAGTGGAAATTGATTTTTATTGTTTTTCTCACAAAGTCTCCCTTTCCGCTAACTTTTGACAAAAAGTTTAATTTTCATGAACTCATTATGCCCTCAGCGAATACCTTGGGGTGTCTTCTTTCCAAAATGGGGTCACATGTGGGGTATTTATACTGCCCTGGCATTTTAGGGGCCCTAAAGCGTGAGAAGAAAAATGCGTAAAAATACCCTCCTAAAAGGTACTCGTTGAATTTGGGCCCTTTGCATCTTGGCTGCAAAAGTGTCACACATGTGGCATCGCCGTACTCAGGAGAAGTAGGGCAACGTGTTTTGGGGTGTATTTTTACATATACCCATGCTGGGTGAGAGAAATATCTCTGTATATTGACAACTTTGAATAAAAAAATGTAAAAGTTGTCGTTTACAGCGATATTTCTCACACCCAGTATGGGTATATGTAAAATACACCCCAAAACACATTGCCCTACTTCTCCTGAGTACGGCGATACCACATGAGTGACACTTTTGCAGCCAAGATGCGCAAAGGGCCCTAAAACCAATGAGTACCTTTAGGATTTCACAGGCCATTTTTACGCATTTGGATTCTCACGCTTTAGGACTCCTAAAATGCCAGGGCAGTATAATACCCACATGTGACCCATTGTGGAAAGAAGACACCCCAAGGTATTCTGTGAGGGGCATGGCGAGTTCACAGAAAAAAAATTTGGCACAAGTTAGCGGAAATTGTTTTTTTTTTTTTTTTTACAGTCTCATATTCCACTAACTTGTGACAAAAATAAAATTTTACATGAACTCACCATACCCCTCACGGAATACCTTGGGGTGTCTTCTTTCTAAAATGGGGTCACATGTGGGGTTTTTGTACTGCTCTGGCATTTGAGGGTCTCCGCAATCATTACACGTATGGCCAGCATTAGGAGTTTCTGCGATTCTCCGTATATTGAGCATACGGGTAATGAGATTTTTTCCGTTCAGCCTCTGCGCTGAAAAAAAAAAATGAACGGCACAGATTTTTCATTCGCATCGGTCAATGTGGATGAAAAAATCTCTGCCAAAATCAGTGACTGCGGTGCGGTGGGCTGGGCGCTAGCTACCTAACAAGTAGCTAACTAACTGGCGGTGATAGGGGACCCTTATGCCCCATTCACACGTCCGAAATTCTGTTTGCGGAGCGGAATTGCGGACCCATTCATTTCTATGGGGACAGACTTTGTCCCGCTCGGATCCGGAATTACGGATCCGCGCTTCCGGTCTGCACTTCCGTTCCGCAAAAATATAGAACATGTCCTATTCTTGTCCGTAATTGCGGACAAGAAAAAGCATTTTCTATATAGTTCTGGCAATGTGCGGATCTGCAAAATGCGGAAAGCACATTGCCGGTGTCCATGTTTTGAGGATCTGCGGATCGGATCCGCGGATCGGATCCGCGAATCCACGGATCCGTGAATCCACGGATCCGCAAAACACATATGGACGTCTGAATGGAGCCTTACAAGGGGTGTGATCAATGACAGGGGGTGATCAGGGGTTTAGATGGGGTGATCAAGGGGTTAATAGGTGAGGGGGTGGGGAGGTTAGTGTAGTGTTTGGTGCAACTTTTACTGAGTTACCTGGTCCTCTGGTGGTCGATCCCAGAAAATGGGACCACCAGAGGACCAGGTAGCAGCTATATCAGACGCTGTTCATAAAACAGCGTCTGATATAGCTGTTTGATGCGATTTATATCGCATCTACAGCCTGCCAGCGATTGATCATCGCTGGCAGGCTGTAGTCCAACTCCCGAGACGCGCTTCACTGTGAACGCGCGCGCGCACGCGCGTTCACAGGAAGTCTCGCGTCTCGCGAGATGACGCCCCGGCGCGTCCAAACAGAAGATCCCGGCCGCCCGCAGGACGCAATCCTGCGTACGGCGGTCGGGGACTGGTTAAATTGTCAACTTTAAGAACTAGTTCATATCTGTATCCACTATACAAAGGCTTGACCATGGGACGTTACAGAACAGTCCCAGGGGCGGGTCATAAACGAAGAAACCCTCCGGCCAGAGAACCGCCTTCTGCAAAACTCTACACCACAGAGAAGCGTCCAAAGACGCAAAGGTGTGTACTCTGCAGAATTTAAAAAAAGGCGTGCAAAGAAGACCAGGTAGCCGTCTTGCATACCTGAAGGGCCGAAGCCCCATGATGCACGTGCCAAGAGGCCCCTACTGTGTACGAGCAGAATGAGCAGTAACCCGGAAAGTTGGAGCCCGGTCTCTGATGCGGTACACTTCCACAACAAATCCATATCCATCGGGAAAGAGCCACAAGTTCCGACACCCTGCGGATGGAAGTGATTGCCACTAAAAAGACTACCTTGTAGGGCAGGAAGCGAAGGGACACCTGCTGCAATGGTTCAAACGGTGAGGACGAAAGAGCGGTGAGCATCAGAGTAAAGGTCCCAAGGATTCAACGGAGGGTGGTAAGGGGGCGCCACAAGCGCAACCCCCTGCAGAAAGGTACGAACTGCAGAAAGCGAAGCCAAGTTCTGCTGAAAGAGAATGGAAAGAGCCGAAACTTGCCCTTTGAGAGAACTGAGAGCCAGCCCCAAGTCCATGCCTGACTGCAGGAAGGACAAGAGCCGCTGCAAGGAGAAACGAACGGGAGTCAGCTGGAAGTAGGACTTCCAGGTCCGATAATAGATTCGGGAGGGCGACGGTTTTCTGGCACAAATCATGGTCTGAATAACAGCATCAAAGGAACCCCGAGCCCTTAATACAGCGGCTTCAACAACCATGCCGTTAAATGTAGAGACCTTAAATTCAGGTGGAAGATCGGTCCCTGCGACAAGAGGTCCTCCCAAAGGCGAAGATGCCAGGGTTTGTTGGCAAGGAGAGCGACTAGGGATGAGTGCCACACTCGGCATGGCCAATTCTGGGCCATGAGAATGACGGGCAGACCTTCGAGACCTGATTTTTTCGGAGAAGAGACGGAATGAGGGGAAGAGGAGGGAACACGTAAGGAAATGTGAACTAACTCCACGGAATCATAAGGGCGTCGTACGCCAGGGCCAGGGGGATCACTGGACCGGGCAACAAAATTCTCAACCTTGTGCTTGAAGCGGGAGGCCATGAGATCCACGTCCGGCCAACTCCACCGCTTGCAGATCGCTAGAAAAACCTGCGGGTGAAGAGCCCATTCGCCGGGATCGAGACGCTCCCGGCTGAGGAAGTTGGCGATGCAGTTGCCGACGCCGGTGATGTGATAATAACGCCGGTCCAATAAAGCAGAGAGACATGAATCGCCCTCAATTCCAGAATGTTGATGGGAAGGGAGCGTTCCTCACGCGACCACATGCCTTGAATGGAGAGATTTTCCAATGCTCCCCAGCCCTGGAGGCTGGCGTCCGTTGTCAACACTCTCCAGCAGGGGGGGGGGGGGAATCAAGGAGTGGCCCGACGTCAGCATCTGGGACACTAACCACCACCTAAGGGGCCCGGGGCAGGTAGACCTACAAGCCGATCCAGGGAGGCTGGGGATCGGTCCCAATGGCTTAGAATGTCTCGCTGAAGAGTCCTGGTATGGAATTGAGCATAGGTTACTGCTTCGAATGCAGAGACCATGTGACCCGAAACCCTCATGCAGTGACAAATGGGGAGAGGACGGAGCCGCAACAAGGGAAGAATCTTAAGCCGGAGAGCAGATAGCTTCTCTGGAGGCAAGAATACCTTTGCCTGAAAGGTGTCGAATAACATGCCCAGAAAAGTTAGCTGCTGAGA
This sequence comes from Bufotes viridis, assembly GCA_033119425.1. NCBI lineage: Eukaryota > Metazoa > Chordata > Amphibia > Anura > Bufonidae > Bufotes > Bufotes viridis. Next base: position 44,062,808 of record CM065590.1, on the reverse strand, counting down.
TGGGTAGAGACATGACTTTTGCCGGTTCAGAATCCATCTGAAGTGTTCCAGGGTGTCCAGGAAGATGCGCAGACTGTCTGCCATTGCGCAGAATAACGGGCTCTTTATCAGGATATCTTACAAATATGTAATCGCCACTATTCCCCTGCATGGAGCAGAACCATGACCGAGGCCAGAATCTTTGTAAAGACTCTAGGAGCTGTGGCGCGACCAAACAGGAGGGCCACAAACTGGTAGTAAAAGGGACCAACTGCGAACCGGAGAAATTTTTGGTGACTGATGTAAATGGGGACATGGAGGTAGGCGTCTTTGATGTCTATCGAGGACAGTTACTCCCCCGATTCCATGGATGTGATGACCGTTTCTCAAGGACTCCATACAGAAGCGGCAGAGTCGAAGAAAGCAGTTGAGGGCCTTGAGGTCCAGGATGGGACGGAATGTACGCTCCTTTTTGGGGACCACAAAGAGATTGGAGTAAAACCCCCAAAAATGGTCTTGCACAGGAACTGGGACGATCATTCCCTGCCGCAGAAGGGTGGGAGTAGCCTAAAAAAACTCCAGCTTGCTGAGATTACTTCTTTCACCCAGTCATCCAAGACGTGAGCCATCCAGACATGATGAAACAGATGAAGGCGGCCGCCCACCTGGTTGGGGGCGCTAAAAGCTGCACGTCATGCAGAAAAGGTCTTGGGGGTATAGGACTTGGAGCACTGTTGGCGGGGACGTGGGGATGCCCAGGCCCGCCCCATCCTCAAGGGGGAAGAAGGGACACACAGCCGCCCTAAGGAAGGTCCCCCCCCCCCCCACCCCAAGATAGTGTTGGCGCAGTGACATGCCCCGGCCGAACAGAGAAGCCGGCCAGGCATTAGGTATCTGCCGCGGGAAGCCGGATGGGGAGTAGGACGCAGAGAAGCCTGGGCCTTGATTATGAGTAGCCCCGGCGGAGGACAGGAACGGGAATGCCAGGAACGAGCAGAATGTCGTCCCAGGGGAAGAACCCCGTCAAAACGTGCCCTTCCAAGCAGCCTCATAAACCTCCCCCCCCCATTCACACAAGGAGTAACCCGAGAAGAGGGAGGGAGGAGGAAGGGTGCAAAGGACAGAATACTCACCCGTCTGGCATCTTCTGCCCCCTGGCTCCAGCTGGGTCACCACCTTTGATGTGCTGCCCCTTGGGGAGGGTTGCTACACCGGTAACAGAGGTGACTTAGCGTAGGCCGGACATGGTGACCCAAAAGCTGGCGGGATACAGAGGCTTTGGGAACCTCTGGTCCACCTTTTCTTCTGGAGACTGGGAACGAGCAGCGGGCTTGGGGATCCTCCTGGACTCCCCTCTCCATGGTGCGAAAGCAGGCAGCAGAGGCTGCCTGCAACCCAGCTACAAGGAGGGAAAAGAGAAAAAAAAAAAAAAAAAAAAGATCAGCAGACCTGTAAAGCAGGAAGGTTTGCCTCCTACGAACACTAATTGAACACTGTTTTAGATTAGTCCCTGTAGGAAGGGAATAGCTGAAGGGAGCTCACACTTTTGTGCTTAGTGTCAGCCTCTTAGTGGCAGCAGCTATACCCATGGTCAAGCCCGTGTCCCCCAATGATACGCATGAGAAAATCTTCTTTTCAATTACTGCTAGCGCAAGTATGATGATCATGCTTTACTGTCTCATGTGACTGAAGGATCAGTTTCATCAAATAATGATTTTCAAGCATGTTGGAAATTTCAGTGTTCCAGCACGAGACCTTTAGTTGATCGGAAGCACTTATTAATCTGTCACCAATTTATTAAAGAGAAATGATTTAAAATGGCTGACAACAACCTGCCCTAGAATGTGGGCAGGACTGGTTGCCAATACTTACATTACTTGCTTGAGGGTTGAGAGGGCAGGGCCTTACCACATACTACGCTCAGGCACTTGCATATACTAGACATTGGTGAGTGTTTCTGTCGGGATGCTCAGCCATGATTGCATATCATTACTATCTAATGTAGAGCAGTGTAGCGAAGCTTTGCCCCAAACCCCACTAGGCAGCTCTGCAAGTGGAGGTGACCATTCCTAATTTTCATCCATTCTTCCTTGCAAAGGTCCTCCAGTTCAGTGAGATTCCTGGGCCGTCTTGCATACACTGCTCTTTTGAGGTCTATCCACAGATTTTCAGTGTGCAGTTTAGCACATTTTTCAATGCATATTTATAAAAAAAACAAAAAAAACATGACAATAAGTAGTGGTGGCGAGAGCAGTCAAGTGGCTGCGGGCCAGCCTTTAGATACCTGCAAAATGTCCGGAAGGTGATTCTGGAAATGACTGGTGAGTTTGTCCACTAGTTGGCTGAGCATAATGTCTGTTCTCTTACAGAATGCAAGGTCCTGGTCACACAAAATGTACAACGCACGAGAACAGGCCTCCAGGACCAGAGGTTCTGTGTGCTTTTCCATGATATCATGCACTTGGATCAATAGAAGGTCTAAATTCTGACAAGAAGAGACCAAAGTTAACAAATGCATGCAAGTCCTGCTATAGGATACGTTAACTCCATCCATTCCTCTCACCTTCTCCAGCCTCTCTGTTGAGTAAATTTCTAATTCTAGGTAAACTACCACTTTTAGCAGAGCTGCCATTTTGTCTTCATCAGCCGAGAACTGAAAACATCAAGGTAATTAGCAGGGTAGTAAGACCTTTATAGGGGTTGTACGAAATCAGAAAAACATGGCTGCTTTCTCATAGAGAAAGCTTGATTGTTGTGTAAGCTTACTACAATTGACACCCTATGCTCTGCACTATAGCCTGCAGTACCTTAGCCAGAAGATGGGGTAACGTCACGATCATGTGCCGGCTCAGCCTCAGTTTATCCTCAGAGTGAGTCTTCTTATCCTTCGCAGACAGGATCTGAAATGAGAAATCGTAGCTGGACTTCACATACATCAGGCTACTTAGGTACTTTCCTCGTGAATGGCATTGGGGGACACAACAACATGGGTATATGGCCAGCTGCCACTAGAAAGGAAAAGTGTTGGCTCCACCCAGATGGGCTATACCCTCTGCACAAACACTAAACTAACCAGTTTTAGTCTAATGTCGGTAGGCGGCAGACATGACCTGCTCTGTTTTTATGCAGGTCTTGCTGCTTTTTGTTTTTTATTTTATTCTTTTTTCTTCTCTTTTGCAGGTCTTGGCCTGCTGCAGGATTGGGCTTGATCGTGGATACCCACTTTAGTTGCACCCCCTGCAGGAACGTACTCAGAGTACCTCGCCGGTCACCCACTCCCCCATTACTGCATCTGCAATGGCATGCCGGCAATCCCACATGTGTGTGAGTTTACCGAAGGGGTGACCCTGCGGCGCCTGAAGACGATGGATGGTGAGTATTCTCCCCTTCGTCCCTGTCCCATGGGGTTTAGGGTTATTTCCCCTCTTTTGGCCAGGGTTGGGAGTCACTTTATTCGGGGGGCCTGAGAGGTTCCCCTTTCCCCTTTGTTTCTCCTGGGGGAGGGAGTCAATTCTCCACACTTGTGGGGGGGCCCTTTGGCCACATCTTCTCTGCCCTATTCTCGGGCCCCTGGTGCTCCGTTTGCCCCGTTTTTCCCCTCTCTGAGAGTCACTTCTCCTCAGGAGCACCCCACACCTGTTGTTTTTTTCCTTCCAGAGGGTCCCCGGTCTCCATTAATCGAGGCCCCGGCTTTTTCCTTGCCTAGGCCATTGTAATAAAAAGTTGCCATGCCGTCAACCTGAACCTGTTTATGCGTAGTGCCTTGTTCCCAGACCCTCTCAGGACGCCCTGACAACCCCTTCTGTGTTGGTTCCTCCTGAATGGGCTTCTTCAATGTCCCAAGCCATAGGGAACCTGACCCGACTCTCCCAGTCCATGGTTGAGTCGCTGGACCGCTTGCCTGCCCAAATTACAGCCGCCTCTGCCCCTCCCAGGGACTCCTCCACGGATGGGGCACGCTCACGTTCAGACACCAGGTCCCGCAAACGACCTCGGGTTGTCACAACCATGTCCCACTCCTCCTCAGCATCCTCGGGTCACTCTAAGGATGTGATGAATCCTCCCCTGCCGCACTTCCGCCGCCTCGGGGGACTCCACTGACTCTGATTCCAGATCAGAGCAAAGAACCACCCTGTCTGCGGCCATGCAAGATCTCATCAGGGCAGTTAGGGACGCACTCCACATGCAGAAAGACACCTCCTCCTCGGCTCAGGAATCCGTATCATTCCGCCGTTCTAGGCGCCCCGCTTTGGTTTTCCCTAACCATGCGGATCTGGACGCACTCGTGACCAAGGAGTGGGATTACCCGGATAGGCGCCTTCAGCCCACCAAGAGTTCGGACGTCCTCTTTTCCTTTTCCCAGGAGTCCATTACTATGTGGTCTGTCCCCCCCTCAGGTAGATCCACAAGCGGCCCGACTTGCTAAGGCCACCACTCTTCCTTTGGCTGATGTTGCCTCCTTGTCTGAACCTTTGGACAAGAAGATAGACTCATTGTCCAAGTCTGCATTTGTTGCAGCAGGTTCCGCTATCCGTCCCACGTTTGCTGAGTCATGGGTGGCTGAGGCCTGTGTGGTATGGGCCAAACAGCATGTTCGGCCCTTACCCCCGGATTCTTCACAGGGGGAGCTCCATCTCCTTGTCTCTCATCTTCTCCAGGCCTCCCGGTACCTTTGTGATGCTTCCCTGGAATCGGCACGCTGCTCTAGCAGGCGGCTGATAACTCTGTGGCCATCCGTCGCACGGTTTGGCTTTATGCCTGTGCAGCGGATGCTGCCTCCAAAAAGGCGCTCACATCTCTCCCCTTCCTGGCTGGTAGGCTTTTCGGGAAATGTTTGGAGGAGCTTATTTCTGAGGCCACGGGTGGGAAAAGTTCCCTCCTGCCACAGAATCGTCCCCGCCGCCACCCTATGTCTGCATCGCGAACTGTGTTTTTGCTCCTTTCGGGACTCCTCCTCCCGCCAGGACAAAAAGACTGCTCATCCCTCCTTCAAGGCCAAGCCCTCCTGGCACGCCTGCCCTAAGCCTTTCAAACCCCAGTCTGTAAAACCATTATTTGTATGACGGGTTTCCCCCGCTCGAGTCGTCCCCTCAAGTGGGGGGTTGTTTGCTCTCTTTTCAGGATCAATGGAGGCCAAGCGTGGATGATGCCTGGGTTTTGGAGGTAGTTTCCTCCGGATACAAAATAGAATTCTCTGCCCTTCCCACGGGTCGGTTCTTCCAGTCATCACCGCCCAGGTCCCCCTCCCGGGCGGCTTCTTTTTTTTAAGGCCATTCATTTCCTTCACGCACATGGAGTGATTGTTCCTGTCCCGACCTTGGAACGTTTTTAGGGGTTCTACTCGAACCTCTTCACGGTTCCCAAGGAGGAAGGTTCTCTTCTCCCCATTTTCGATGAGGGTGCTCAATTATTTCGTCTGCGTGTGCCACTTTCGCATGGAGTCCCTCAGGTCGGTGATTGCTTCCCTCGAGGTGAGAACGTTTCTGTCATCCATCGGCATCCAAGATGCCTTCACGAGCCATCCCCTCTGTCCATCAGGGTGTGCATATGCGTTCTGGGCCGGATGATTGCCGTCTTCGAGGCAATTCCTTATGCCCAATTTCACACCCTGTCCCTTCAGCTTTCAATTATTGCCCAGTGGAACAAGTCTCCATCGCCCAATCCGCCCGGACTTGGGCTGGTGGCTAAACCCCACTGACCGTCTCCCTCAGAAGATCCTTCCTTTCCCTCCGTTGGCAGCTGATCTCCGCAGATGCCAGCCTGACAGGTTGGGGGCAGTCTTCGGGCCTCTCACTGCCCAGGATCAGTGGTCGATGCAGGAGAGCTCCCTACAGATCAATATCCTGGAGCTCAGGACCATTTACCTAGCTCTGTCCTGTTCGGCTCACCTCCTCCACGGTCATCCTGTCCGGATTCAGACGAACAACTCCACTGCGGTGGCTTATTTGAACCACCAGGGGAGCACCAGAAGCGCGGTGGTCCTGAAGGAAGCCTCTCGCATCCTGCGGTAGGCAGAGGAACACTTTCCCGCTCTCTCTGCTGTCTACTTCCCCGGAGTCGACAATTGGGCAGCCGACTTCCTCAGTCGCCAGCGTCTCGACCCGGGCGAGTGGTCTCTCCATCAAGAGGTGTTTCTACAGCTCTGACAGCGTTGGGGCATCCCAGACGTGGATCTTTTCGCCTCCCGTCTGAATCACAAACTTCCGCTTTAGGTTGCCAGGTCTCGGTATCCTTAGGCTCTGGCGGTAGACACCTTCCTGCTTCTTGCTCGGGTAGTCAAACACCTCAAAATGGATCAGGTCCCGGCGATATTGGTGGCTCCGGACTGGCCCCGAAAGTGGTATGCAGATCTCGTCTTCCTGCGTCCCGACCTCCTTTCATAGGTTCAGCTATTCCACCCGAGTTTACCTCAGCTTCATTTAATGGAGTGGCTGTTGAAGCCGTGGTCCTGAGGTTCTGCGGTCTGTCCGAGTCAGTCATCCAGACTATGCTTCATACACGTAAACCCAAGTCAGCCAGGATTTACCACGTCGTACCTGGAAGGCTTATTTTGCTTGGTGTGAATCTGGCGAGGTTCACCCTGGACAAATCTGGATAACCCCTTTGTACGACTACCACAATAATTTGGGCAATGTTTTATTAGTGACACCTTTTCATTAAAGGGGCTGGCAACTTTCTGGCTACTTGTGACTAATGTGCATAAAGGATGACTATATGGCAATTACATATATAGTCTTTTTTGATATTCTGTGCCGTTTGCTATATTTCATAAGCCATGTCCCCTTGTTAGGCAATTGTTCTGTGCGGTACACATAGAGGTCCTGTACATAAGATGGTGCCTGATGGAGGGTCATGTGACCAGTCAAATAAACTCCATGTTATGTCTCCTGCATTCAAATACATTGCACCTGCGCTAAACTCCCAACAGTGCAGATGGCAGGTTCAGTGCATTTGAATAGAGGAGACATCACAAGGAGGTGATTTGTCTGGTCACATGTATCTCCATCAGCAGCCATTTTATGGACAGGACATTTGTGTGGACAGCACAAGACTCTTCCAACAAGGGGGCATACCTTATGAAATATACAAAATGGCACAGAATATTACTAAGTGCCATATAATCATCTTACGGATACATTGGTCAACAGTGACCAGAAAGTGTTTTTTCTTTTTCAGTTTTATTTGGGTGTAGAAAATGTTACAAAATCATTTGGTTTCCAAACTGTAACTTTTTATTTTTTAATACGCAAACTGGGACCAAAACAAATCATTACATGGGTTCCCTATCTTGTGCATCGATATATGTTATGTATAGTTTTGAATGAATGGGGCGACTATGGCAACAGTTTTGGTTGGTGTAGGTCCTGAGCAAAGGAGGTAATAAACTGCTTCTCCTTGGGTTCCCTGACTGCCAGGGACTCCACCTGCTCCTTCTAGACTGCAGCAGTAGGAGCTTTAATTTTGAGCCGTATGGTGCTGCAGATTAGAGCCCAGCACCAAGCAGTGTACATTTACAGCGCTTTGTCGTAAGAGGGTTAAAGCCAAAGCTGGCTATGTTTTCAAGGGGATAATTCCCTAAACATTTATTTTTATTGGTAAAAGCTTAGGTTTTCTAATACAAATTTCTAAATAATCTCCATACACATAGAGGTAAATGATAACATTTCGGATACCTGCAGAATGTTGGCAGCAGTGGTGGCGGCGGCAGGACACAGGGAGATGAGCGCTTCCACTGTGGAAGCGATCATCTCCAAAGCCATCTGTATCGCCGTCCTCAGGACAGCGATACAGATGGCTGTGCTGCGGCAGGAGAGGGAGAGGCGTCTCCCTTCCCTGTTCCTCTGACAGGCTGCGGGCGTTGTGCCAGCAGCCTATCAGAGGCTGGTGCACGCGGCGCGATGACTTCATCGCGCAGCCTGAGCAGTACAGAGCGGGACACAGGCTGGAAGAGGCATGCATCGCATCTAGGTAAGTATAAGTGTTTATTTTTTTATTATTTGGGACAATTTTACTGGCACATGGAAGGGGGGGGGGATTTGCAGAGAGGAGGCTGGCACATGATGGGGGAGAGTGGCACTTATTACTGGCATATGGGGGAGAGTGGCACATGATGGGGGAGAGTGGCACTTATCACTGGCACATGAGGGGCGGGGAGAGGAGACTGGCACATGATGGGGGAGTGGCACTTATTACTGGCACATGGGGGAGTGGCACTTATCACTGGCACATGGGGGGAGAGTGGCACTTATCACTGGCACATGAGGGGGGGAGATTGGCACATGATGGGGGGAGAGTGGCACTTATTACTGGCACATGGGGGGGAGGAGACTGGCACATGATGGGGGGAGAGAGGAGAGTAGCACTTATTACTGGCACATGAGTGGGGGCGGGGGGACTGGCACTTATCTTATTACTGGCACATGGGGGGGGGGGAGTGGCACATGATGGGGGGAGGGGGGAGAGGCGCTTTTCACTAGCACATGATTGGGGGGCATCTATGGGTGCACCTCTTTCTAGCACATTATTGGGGGGCACTATGGGGACATCTACTGAGACCACAAAGAAGGGGTATTTTATATGGGGGCTCTGTGTGGTACTAGTATTATCAGGGGTATTATCTGTTTCTGCAGTATAGTATTGGGGAGCACAGCGGGACAGTATTGGGGGTAGTAGGATGAATTGTCCAGAAGATGGGAGGATGATGGAAAAGTAGTAAACTGCAGAGACGAAAACTGGTGGTCTGGTCTGCAGGTCTAAAAGGAGAAGATGAGGAAAGAAAACATCTACATCAAAGGAGACGTTACTGGATGTAAGAGGTAAGTGGGGCTGTATTTCTGTAGTGATCGGAGCAGGGGCGTATCGATTGTCGGAAGTGCCCCTCCCGAGACCAGGCTCTGGATCCGCCACTGCAGTCCACCACTAGTGGACTAAATGCTGGGTATACCATATCAGACCATGAATGGAGCAAACACGTCATACCACCACTCCATTCAAACTGCCATGGTCCTGTAGCTGGGGAGGTGGAGTTCAGAGACTGAATCAGTGGGGTCCTGGAAATCAGACCCCCAACCATTTCTCATCTATCCAGTGGATACTTTTATTACCTTCTGCTGTGAACAATGGCAGCCAGGATCGCCGTTCTGTGGCCTGAGCCACCATGACACTGTACACAATCATACTGTATTAGTTCTTCTGGCTTGATTCATTTTGGTCTCGTTTCTCATTTTTAATGCAGCAAGTTTTGGATTTCTCTTCACATACTTCATGTCAAACAACTCGTGATGTAGTAAACTGGCACAACTTTCGATATGCTTTTAATTGAGATGCAACACGAACATCTTCTATGAGCACAGCATGTGACCTACCTTCTTTGTAAATACTCGGCCAACTGGAGATGTCCCTTCTACTGCCTGTGTTATGGAAGACACCAAGATCTTAATCAGAGCACTCTCCTCCTGGTCATCTAAGCCTGAAAACGGGAAAAGATATCTAAACTGGTGCATTTACTGAGAAGACGGCGGCCGGGTTGTAAACCTTCATATATAAGGCAACTATTTCTATAGAACATCCTTCTGAATGGAGGCTTCCACTGTGGTTTTTGGAAAAGCAGGTGCACAACTTTATTTACAGCTATAAGAATAAAGCCAGTCCTTATCTTCACAGGATCGGCACTCCGTTCTCTTGTTTGGGAGACTGGGTGCCCATAACTCCAAAGTAAAAGTTTGATAAAATCAAAATTTTCCCAAATTTGGGATTTTTTAAATAAATAAAGGTAAAACATATCAACCCAAATGTGTCACTACATAAAGTACAATGTGTCATGAGACACAGTCTCAGATTCCGTTAGATAAGTAAAATTGTTCCAGAGTTATTACCACATAAAGCAACACACGTCAGATTTGTTAAATGACGCTCGGTCCATAAGCTGAAACCTGGCTGTGTCCTGGAGGGGTTAAAACTCCAGCCACATGTATTGTAAATTGCCCCTGAATTGTGGGGTGGACTCCATGGCCTAAGAGAGCAGCAGCGGACGAGAACATCTGTGCATATGTTCAGTAATAACAGCAGGGCACGATAATGAACATTACTGCAGTCACTCGTCTCTCACAGGTTATGATTTTGTCTGATTTCACTGTGCAGATATAAACTTACAGGTTTTCTTCATCAGGAGAAGATCAGTCTGACATTCCCAGTCCCTTAATTGAGAGGACGCACTGTCCCACAGACTGTCCACCAGGTAGGCAGCGTGTTCATGAAGCTGGCAGAGAGACAACAGGTATGAATCCAGCCACACACAGAAAGAAGTTGGATGATGTCTACAGAAGACGTACTGGGTCGTGTTGGATTTATTTTCTCTGGGTGTGTGACAAGATGAAGATAAAGTAACATAAGTGACAGCGGACATGATGATAAAGGTACTGCGGCACTCACCTCACTGGAAATGAAGAAATCAATCAGCAGATGAAAGAACGACGTGTGGGAACTGCGGCGATTGCTGTGCTCGGGACTGTGCTCCTCTGCGCTAATGTCCAATAACCTGATAATTAAATACCACTGAACACTGACACCAGATATGTAGTAAGAACAGAAACAGGCCAATTAACAGGTGAACTGAGCCGGTATGAATAATATAGGGGCAATAAAACCCATGGAGCGGTGAGGAAACCGATGGGCAACCCGAATCCTCTTTGTTCACAGAAAACCTCCCGGTGGGGTATGACAACCTCCCTGCACTAACCTCTGGTAGACAAATTCCCCCGCTGCGGCTGCTACTGTCCGATTACTCGCATACACCAAGGGATAAATACTCTCACAGTCTTCTTTGCTTAAAATACTTTCCATGTTCCTGTGGGAAAGACACAAGGCGGCACCACACATGAAACCTTCCCTGTAAGCCGACAATGTGGATGACATTTATTATCTTCTGCTACACATGTAAGGGGCTGCAGTGGAAATCGATGAGGATTTTCAGCGTACAATCCGCAGCATGTGAATTCACCTTTAAAGAGGACCTTTCACCTGAAAATGCATGTGAAACTGAAGACATACCCTTACTTGCCTGTCCCCTGTGGTGCTCATTCAGCTCTTCTTTTTTCAATATGTGCCCCCGTTTGTCCGCGGTGCCCCCCCGCAATATCTCCCGCCGTGTATGCTAATGAGCCATTCGGCTCAACTGGGCGGGCCTGCAAAAGTTCTCCCGGGCGTGTCTTTCTTTTCCCTGGCACGGAGCGCATCCAATCAGTGCGCTCCGCTCTTAGCCAGGGAGAAGAAGCTCCAGTTCTCGCGAGAACAGGAGCAATTTTATTCATCCTGCGGCCGGTGCCATCTTGGATTCCCAGGGCGAGCAGCGTCGGAGGTGGAAGCAGGATGGATGAAATTGCTCCTGTTCTCGCGAGAACTGGAGCTTCTTCTCCCTGGCTAAGAGCGGAACGCGCAAATTGGATGCGCTCCGTGCCAGGGAGAAGACAGACACGCCCGGGAGAACTTTTGCAGGCCCGCCCAGTTGAGCCGAATGGCTCATTAGCATACACGGCGGGAGTTATTGCAGGGGGCACCGCGGACAAACGGGGGCACATATTGAAAAAAGAAGAGCTGATTAACCACCATGGGGGACAGGCAAGTAACGGTATGTCTTCAGTTTCACATGCATTTTCAGGTGAAAGGTCCTCTTTAATTATTGTAAAAATCATACACAAATAATAAACGTTAACCCTACCAATACCAAAAGGAAGCAAAATTACCTTTAAGGAAATGTTCTTGCAACTACTTTTAGGAAAAGGTTTCAGTTACAGTAAAAGGGGTTGTCTCTCTTCAGCAAGTGGCATTTATCATGTAGAGAAAGTTAATACAATAATACAAGGCACTTACTAATGTATTATGATTCTCCATATTGTCTCCTTTGCTGGCTGGATTCATTTTTCCATCACGTTATATACGCTGCTCATTTCCATGGTTACGACCACCGCTGCAGCGCAGATACGAGGTGGACAGGAGCTGCTGACCAGAGAGGCTGGCACTTTTTCCTATAGTCTGCAAGCACGACCACCACAACCCCTGATAATGAGCCGTGTATACTGCCATGGAGCTGCAATTTTACGTTTTAGGGATTTGGGGACACACTGATACTGATGGCAGGCCTCAGAACTCTCGGAAGGTTCCAGGCTGCAATAACAACCAAACAGCTCCAGCAATCTCATCCCGTGGAAGCTGACTGGTCACCAGGAGTGCAGCGTTCCCGGTAGTTGACTGCTTAGATGCCATGGTCACACTTGACCATGGCACCTGAGGTGTTAAAAGTCCATGATCCGTTATCACACTCGATGGCTATGGCACCGGCGCAGCTTCTGAGTGGGTGCCATCGTTACAGACCCGACATCTGTCGTGCATGTACAGTGGATGTCAGGAAGGGGTTAATAACACCAAAGTGCTGCATGAAATGCTACTTTTCCTGTCAAAATGACAGACACTTCAGGAGAACTCGAGGATCACATTATAAGTCACTGGGGTCCATCAGATCCAGCAGAGCGGCGTGGTTTTTCTGGGAAATCTTCCCTATTTAGTTATGGCCCTAGCATGTATGACCTGATGAAAGACCTCCCCTGCCACTCCAGCTTCCATCTCTCCATCTTCAGGTATTTGGCTTGCTTACTTCCAGCCGGGGTATAGACATGGTCACCTCCACTGCTGCAGCCAATGACTGGCTTCAGCTGTAGCATGTTTCCCAAAACCGTATGTGACGCAGCAGTGACGTTGCACTTGGGTCAGTCATTGGCTGCAGGGGCCCAGGTGACTATGTCCAAACCCCAGCCAGAATAAACAAACCAGAGACCGACAGATGTATGAACAGGAGCCAGGACTGGAGTGGTGGGAAGCAGGTAAGGTTGAGTCTTTCCCAGAAAATCCCTTTAAATATTCAAAGGGTTAGTCTCACGAAGAGCAGGTCCAGTACAGTTGTGGCCAAAAGTTTTCAGACTGACATCAATTTTGGTTTTTACAAAGGCTGCTGCTTCATTTTCATGGTGGCACTTTTCATTAACTCTAGATTATTATGAAGAGTGAATTACAATTAATTGCAAGCTCATTCCTTGCCACGAAAATCAACAAAAAAATGCTTCCACTGCATTTCAGCCCTGCCAACATCATTTCAATTATCTTCTCGTTAGCTCAGGGGAAAGTGTTGTGGCTGAAATAATCGTCTTCTTCTGTTAACCATGGTTATCTCCAAGGAAACCTGGCAGTCACCCCTGCTTTGCATCAAAAAGGCTTCACAGACAAGGATATTGCCGTTTGTAAGATTACACCTAAATCGGCCACTTATTAGATCATCAAGAACCTCAAGGAGGGAGGTTTAATTGCGGTAATGGAGGATTTAGTGGACCCAAGAAAGTCCAGCAAGTGCCAGAACCGTTTCCTAAGGGCTCATGCACACGACCGTTTGTAATTTGCGGTTCGCAAAAAATATGGATGATGTCCATGTGCACGTATTTTACGGAATAGCTGGCCCCTAATAGAACTGTTCTATCCTTGTCCGTAATGCGGACAAGGTCTATTTTTATGCAGAACAGACATACGGAAACTGAATGCACACGGAGTTACTTCAGTTATTTGTTTTCTTTTGTGGACCCGTTGAAATTAATGGTTTTGCGTACGGTCTGCAAAAAAAAAAAAAACAGAACAGACACGGAAAGAAAATACATTCATGTGCATGAGCCTTTAAGAGGATTCAGCTACAGGATAGGGTGAGCACCAGTGCAGATCTTGCCCTGGAATGGCAGCAGGTAGGTGTGAACGCGTCTGCATGCACAGTGAGGCGAAGGCTTTTGGAGGTGTCAGGAAGGGCAGCAAAAAAGTCGCTTCTCTCCAAGAAAAACATGAAGGACAAACTGACATTTTCTCTGATGAAGTTACCTTCTCATCCAAGGTAGTGGGTTCACGCACAAGTGTGCAACACTGCCATGAATAAAGAATGGGGTGATTTCCGATTCCGGCGCAGTGATGTGAGAGCTCCGTCCCGCACTCCAACCCTATATTATTCAGAGCTTACAAACTGTAAAACTGACACCCGAAGGGCAGTGGGAGACTTTCTACAGAGCACAGATGGAACGTTATCTGCTCCGCAGCAGTGGAAGACGAGCCGCTTCATCTGAGAACTCAGACATCACCAGTACAGAAAATATCGAGTGGGACCTGTCAAGCGAGTAGGAGAGAAGGAGGCTGACAGTGAAGGAAGACCCCGTCAAGTGATCGTAAAATTTCTGAATTATAACTACCCTGGGTTCACACTTGAGCGTTCTTGAAACACGCGTTTTACGCGCGTTTTTGTCGCGCGTATTACAGCGCGTTTTTGCCAATAGTAAACGCGCATAAAACGCGCGTTCTTGTGATTGACTACTGTGGTGTCAATCACAAAACGCGCGTCAAACGCCCCAAAAGAAGCTCAAGTACTTGTTTATGCGTTGGGCGTTTTACAGCGCGTTCAAACGCGCTGTAAAACGCTCAAGTGTGAACCACTCCCATAGGGATGCATTGATTTTAATCTGTTGAGCGTTTTACAGCGCGTTTGAACGCGCTGTAAAACGCTCAGGTGTGAACCCAGGGTAAGGAGGAGATCCTGAGGGCCTTTCCTGCATGCAAATCCCAACTTCAAGCTAGAGGAGAGAAAGTGCTGATCTTCGCTGACTATTCTGCTGAGGTTACCCGTAAAAGACGACAGTTTGGTTCAGTATGCTCAGTCCTCTATGCGAAACGCATTAAATTCCAGTTTCTATATCCAGCAGTGCTACGGGTCTTTGGGCCCCCTCAGGCTCCTGAGCTCGATAGCGACTGCTACCTCTGCACCCCCTATAGCTACGCCCATGTGTCTGGCCACACCACAAGGGGGCAATCATACCTTCAAGTCAGTAAGAGAAGCACAGTCCTTTCTGGAGGAGCAAGGCTGGATATCCAGCAAAAAGCAAGACACAGATGAAGTAGATGCTTCGATCAAGAATGAAGACTATGCATTCGTCCAGAGGGGGAAACAAGATAACCGGGTGAATAACAGCGCTGCTCCAACTGAACATGGTTTTACAGGTTCTCCCAGGGGACAAAGACCTCAGAGACCGGATCGTGGGAAAAACCAATTAAGTGAGAAGTACCCTATGTCTGTATAAGGTCTTTTAAAGGTTTACTTGGAGGGGGTGGAGAACTATCTGGAATAGGTCTTACCTCTGAGCGCCATTGTAGGCTATCGCCTTCTACTTGTGCTCCAGTTCGGGTGAGAGATAATAGGAAAAACCCATAATGAAGCAGCAAACAAGGGGGCATTTCCCCTAATTTATTGGGGTTAGGGTTATAATAGCTAATAATGGGCAGGGATAGTTTTTGGGATGTGGGCAGCCAACATTCAGAAAAAAGTGAAGTCACATATGCAAACGGTGTTGTCAGAGAGAGAATAAACAAGACACCATGCAGTTTGTGTTATATGTTAACTTTATTTTATTGACCAACGGTTATGCAAATAGTCACGTGAAATGTATAAAGGCTCCGCTCTCCGGAAAAGCAGATGATGATAATCAGACATCTAAAAAAAACCTTAAAGCTGATGTGGCCCGAACCCAAGAAACGCATCTTGATAACTGTGACTTCCATAGAATGCGCAAACTCTGGGTCGGAGGGTATATGGCTCACCCTCCCGAGGTGGAAAAGCTGGAGTGCTGTTAATTCATAAGGCTTTAGAACATGAAGTATTGGAGGAGGCGGATGCGGAGGGACGTCTGCTCCACCTAGTTATAAATACTCCTTGTGGGAGACGGAGTCTGTATAATATATATGTGGACCTAATGATTCGAATGCACTTTTTTGCTACCTTAGAAGCTAGACTATTAGCAGACACGTGCGCTAACAAGTTGATTGAGGGAGACTTTAACTCTGTAACTAACTATGTAGAAGACATAAAATTGGGGGACATAACTAGGAGTCAGGGAATAGCCAGACCACAGGACAGAGTTATGGCTCCAATTATGGAAAACAGAGGGATGACGAACCCTTGGAGATACCATAACCCGACAGAGATTATATACTTATTTTTTACCCTCTAAGCTTCCTGGTCTAGCTTTGATTATATACTGGTACACAATGTTATACTACCTAGAGTAACATCAGTAAATATTGCAGACATGGTGATCTCTCATCACTCCCCTGTCCTCTTATCCTTGGCGGAAATCTTCCATAAAGGGTAACACATACTGTGGAGATTCCCATCAGCGTTCGGTTCAGACCCTACCTTCATGGCGCATGCTCAGGAATGGTGGGAGGATTACATGGCGACAAATGGGGCCAACAGCACCAATATTACTTACATGGCCAAGACTGTATTAAGGGGAAGGACAATATCTTATGTTACTGGGGAGAAAAATGATGATTACACTTACCAGTAATCGGATTTTCCAGACTCCACGACAGCACCACAGAGAGAGGGGATCCTCCCCCAGGAACAGGAAACCTGCAGAATAAATAGGTGGAGCCTCTCTCCAACCTCAGTGGTTTACAAAGCACGAGAGCGACTCCGACCCAGGTTAGTTAATCTAATTATGTATATATTTATTTTTTACATTTTACATCCTGTGCAACTTAAGACAATAAACCATAAACACCAGGGAGGGAATACGGAAGGGTGCTGTTGTGGGGTCTGGAAAATCCGATTACCGGTGAGTGTAATCATAATTTTTACCTCCCCCCACGACAGCACCACAGAGAGGATTTACAGAGAAGAATACCCCTTCCTTACAGGGGGGGGGGGGGGGGTAGATGACCACCAGTTGCAAAACTTCTTACCGAAGAAGAACAGAGGTAGAATTTAGCTGGAGTCGATAGACACAGTAAGGTAGGAGATTCAATCCTTAGTTACCCCTAGGTAACGTATAAGGCATCTCCAAATGTCCAGACAGTGGCAGCTTATTTCTTTTGCTAAAAAAGTAATCAAAAAGGTACCCAGATACCCAGATGAAAGCATAGGGAGTATCAATAACCTCCTAGGAAATTTTAATACCAGACATTATACTTAAATCGAGCTTAACCTTATAAAAGAAATCTCATATGGTTTTCTCATCAAGTGTTTATCAAAAAATCCCTTTGTTTTCAGAGGACATTATGTTGTTTCTGAATAAGCCCGAATAAGAATTTGGAACTTATTTGGGTTATAAACTCAATGTCTCCAAATGTAAGCTCCTGGGGTTAGGAGGCGGGAGGACCCTTCAACATCCGTTCTAGACAAAGACAGGCATAAAAGTTACGATATTTAGGGATCAAAATAGGTCGCACACCATCTTCTGAGCACACCCTTAATTACTTACCCCTAATAGATCGCATGAAATCTTACCTGCTAAAATGGCATAACCGTCCGTTAAATGTGTTGGGAAGGTTCCATCTGATAAAAATCACTTGCTTTGCAAAACTACGGTACATCCCCTACAGACTATACCCCTACTACTGAAACATGCGATGTGAATCTCCTACGCTCTAGTTTTCTTTCTTTTATTCGGTCAGGTAAAATACCCAGGATAGCGCCATCTAATCTCATGATGCCTAAGGAGGCGGGAGGAGTAAACGTCCCTTGGATACGAAGTTACAATCTGGCATGCATTTTCCGCCACATCAGAGATTGGGCTCGTGGCATGCCTCATTACTCCATGCACTGGATCCTGACACATCGTCAGGACATAGTGCAAGTAAGCGCGGAGAAGAGGATGGATGAGCTGTGACGTGTCCCCTACAGGAGAGGTAAGTATTAAACTGGCACTGGGGACTGATGGCAAGGAGCGGAGATGGTGGCAATGGGGGAGCTGAGGGCTCAGAGTACTGATGACACATAGGGCTGATGGCATGGGGGGGGGCTGATGGCACAAAGTACTGATGGCACTGGGGGGGCTGATGGCACAAAGTACTGATGGCACTGGGGGGAGCTGATGGCACAGAGGACAGATGGCACTGGGGGGAGCTGATGGCACAGAGGACAGATGGCACTGGGGGGAGCTGATGGCACAGAGGACAGATGGCACTGGGGGGAGCTGATGGCACAGAGGACAGATGGCACTGGGGGGAGCTGATGGCACAGAGGACAGATGGCACTGGGGGGAGCTGATGGCACAGAGGACAGATAGCACTGGGGGGAGCTGATGGCACAGAGGACAGATGGCACAGAGGACAGATGATGACGACACTTAGGACTGATGGCATTGGGGGAGCTGATGATGGTACTGGGGGTCTGATGAGTTTTTATAAAGGAAAACGTTCTTTTAATATTTTTTTTCTTATTAGAGTACTCTATTAATCGCCAGATTATTTGATAGAATACTTGATTACTAAAATAATCGATAGCTGCAGCCCTAATGGGAACAGGTTGGGAAACTGATTAAGTCTCTCAGCGATTATCAGGGTTCTATTGGCCCTATTGAAGCATTGTTCTGTAGTATTCAGGGGGCGGGAGCTTTAGCCACACCAGTAACACATCTACCATCTGTGGCTCATGCTATTATCAGGATAATCAAGAAATGTTTACTGGACAGTTGGCTGCAGCCCTCGTCCCCACTTGTGATCAGGTGATAGAGGGGCCCAAAAAACTGCTGCATTTAGAGAACTGGGAACTAAGCGCCACAAAGAGTATGCCTCCAAACACTTTTTTAATAAATGGTGTAGATGGGGCGTGGCCAACTGCCGGCATGAGAGCACGCGTTTGAGTGCAGCTCCGATCTCCCTCGTTTATCCTGCATCATCCTGACAAACTGCCGACTCCTACAGCAGAGTGGACGGTGTGCAGGCGTAAGAGGAGACCCCGCACGCCGACCATGGGTCCGAACAAGGCACAGGCTGCAGCTGAGAAGCTCAAAGAGTATGCCCGCACCAAGGACCAACATAGTGCCGCGCCTGCTACGCCTTCCCACGCTGCTCTTACCCGCGGCCAAGCTGCCCAGCAGTCGGAGTCGGGAGATGCTGAGGAGGCTGAATTCATCCCGAAGCCTGCCTACGAGCAGCTGTTGTCTGCCATCTTTTCCTGCCAGTCCTCAATTACCAGGAATATAAATGAGATGCGTGTGGATCTAGGCCTGCTCCGACATGATGTACAACAGCTGAGAGACTGTGTTAAGCACACAGGGGATAGAGTGTCTGCTTTGGAGAATTTGACCAGACCTATGGCGGTGAAAGTCCAGGAGCTGGAGCGCACAGTGGCAGCAAAAATGCGAAGACCTGGAAAACAGGGTCCGACACAACAACGTCAGAATCCTGGGCCTCCCGGAAAAAGTTGAGGGTCGGGACCCCGCCACTTTCCTAAAGTCCTGGTTTAGAGAACAATTCCCAGACACGCCATTTTCCGCTGTATATGCAGTAGAGAGAGCGCACCGAGTTCCCGACAAATATCCCCCGCCTGGGGCCCCCCCTAGGCCTCTACTGGCACGTTTGCTAAACTGGAGGGACAGGGATCTCATCCTCAGTCAGGCTAGGAACAAGCAGGAAATCAGGCATGACAATGCGCACGTGTCTCTGTTCCCGGACTTCTCCGCTGACCTTCAGAAGAAGAGGGCCACATTTGTATCGGTCAAGCGTCGCCTCCGTGAATTAAACCTCCAATACTCCATGGCATACCCAGCGCGGCTTCGAGTAGTAGACGGTGACAAAACTGTCTTTTTCATCGATCCTAAAGAAGCAGAGGACTGGGTCTCCAGGAAGTCGGGTCGCCCTGGACAACGCTGAAGCGGTACCGGAGTGCTACATGCAAGTATTTCTGCTGGACTGTGGTCTGTGGCACTTCTCACCTGTTGCTATGTCCGCCACGAAGGGACTTGCTGTGTTATATGCCTTTTAACATTTTTTTTTAGATACTCATCCCGTTTGACTCACAGGTGTGACATATGGTGACTGTGGGGGTGACGATGCTCCTTGTTGCGGTGGGCACTCTGCCTGTGCGTTATCTTGTTATTCATGTTTGTTGGTGGTATAGTATCATATTGCTCTAGAGTGCTGGAGCATAACCTGCATAGTTATTACATCCATCTGCACTATGCAGGTCCCCGAGTTCTTAGCCACTAAGTTAGTCGGATTAGGTCCCGACGGTTCTATGTTCATATTGTTATCTCTCTGTACTGTATTTGGTACTATTTACGTTGGTATGGTTCTACGTCACACTGGCTGCAAGGGGGCGCTTAGGAGATGGGATTGTCGATCTGAGCGCCTACTTTCTGTACCCCGGTTGAGCGTACATCCTATTGATATACCGCATGTGCACGCATGGCTTGCATGAGGGTCTTGTCATGGAATGTGCGAGGCCTGGGTGATCCCAAGAAAAGAATTGCAGTTTTCTTACATATATGCTCCTTTAATCCACACATTATAGGCCTGCAAAAAAAAAAAACAATTGACCCCGGATGTAGTAATTAATGTGTATAATCCCCCTCCCTTGCCACTCAATATCCCACCGCTCACCTGATTTGCATGGGGGACTTTTTTATTAGGTTATGTGTGAAGACCTGGATAGATTCCGCACTGGAGGAGGTGGGATTAGGCCTCGTTCTAAAGGTTCCATCCTATTCAGGGTCTCTGCGGAAATGGGATGGATAGATATGTGGAGGACCAGGAACCCGCTGACACGGGAGTACTCTTGCCTTACCCCAGCTAGAAGAGCCTTATCTAGAAAAGACTATATGTTTGGTAATGCCTTGGTGTACACTGATTTGGTGGAGATATGTCATGGGCCTCAGGGACCATCGGATCATGCTCCGGTACTGGCAGAGTTCAATTTATCTGATCCTGGCAGGCTAGGCAACAGGATGCGTATTCATCCCTTCTGGTTGTTCCTTTTCGGCTTGAACGATAGGGTCCCAGATCAGCTGAGGATGTTCTTGGAGGCCCATGACGATTTGACAGATGCCCTATTACTTTGGTAAACGATGAAAGCTTACCTTAGAGGGTGTGTCAAATCGTCTATTTCCTATGTCAACAGGGACTCGCAGCGTAAAGCTAATGACCTGCACGCTAGGTGTAAAGAGGCCGAACAGGCCTTCACGGCGACTCCTTCTAAAGAGCATAGACTAGAATGGCTTTCTAGGGGAAGGCTATATTTGATGCATTTGAAAGAGAAGAGCAAACGTAAACTCTTCTTCCTTAAACAGCAGGCGTTTGAGATGGGCAACCAGACCGGTAAGCTGCTTGCACACATTGCACGTAGCAACACTATGTCCCCCCCCCCGGTGATCCGCATACAAGATGCTGCTGGGCATGTGGCGGAATCGGTGGATGGCATACTAACATGCTTCAGAGACTTTTATCTCGAGCTATATAGATCTGCTGTGACCTATAAAGAGCATGAACTAGAGGCATACCTCCGGGAGGTGTCCAATCCTCGGCTAGGGGACCTGAACAAGGGTCTCATGGAGGAGGATGTCACACTGGAGGAGATTTCACTGGCGGTCAGGGATCTCCCGTCAGGGAAAGCGCCAGGTCCAGATGGCATTCCGATAGAGGTTTATTCTAAATATGCTGATCTTCTGGGACCGCAGCTTCTGATCTTGTATAGGGCCGCGCACTCACGCGGATCGGATGTATAATGCCACGATAGTGGCGATTCTGAAGCCTGACAAGAATCCACTGGACTGTGGATCTTACCGTCCAATTTCTCTTTTGAACTTGGATTATAAAATTCTAACTAGAATATTGGCTACACGCTTGAATAAAATGATCACCTCAGTGGTCCACAAGAACCAATCTGGCTTTATTCCAGGCAGATCCACCTCCAATAACATTCAGAAAGCGAAGGTAATACAACAAATCGGGGCGACTGAGAAGGCGCGGTGGGCTTTGGCCTCTTTGGACACTGCCAAGGCCTTTGATTCGATAGAATGGCCTTTCTTGTTGAGCATGCTTCAGAGCTTTGGCCCCAAGTTCATCAAATGGATTTAGATATTGTACAAGCGACCCACAGATAAAATATTAATCAACTGCCATCATTCTGACTCGTTTCCCCTTCACAGGGAACAAAACAGGGCTGCCCCCTGTTGCCTTTACTCTTCGCGACAGCGGTAGAACACCTAGCCCTTAGATTCAGACAGGACCAGATTTATACAGGCATCAGTATGGGAGGTAGGGAGGATAGAATAGGACTGTACGCAGACAATTTGATCCTGTTTATGTCTGATCCTGAGGTAGCTCTTCCCAGAGCGATTACGGTTATTGAACAGTTTGGGCAATACACGGGGTTACACATAAACTGGGCCAAGTCTGCCATCATGCCTTTTTGGTCTCATGATTGGCCGTCGCATTGCCATAACCTGCCGGTGGTTGACCGTTTCAAATACCTAGGGGTAATCATTACAAGGGAGCCACAGCTGTCTCATGCCCTGAATATAGAGTCCCTAGAATCTGTCTTTCAGGATAAGATAAAAACCTGTGGGGTCCTCCCACTGTCTACTATGGGACAACTGAACTTAGTGAAAATGATGTTGCTACCTAAAGGCCTATACCTTCTGTCTTACGCTTGTACACCAGTACCCCGGGTTTTTTTTATCGCATTCATGCCATGATTGCTTCTTTTGTCTGAGGGAAGGCCAGAAGGAAATTCTCACTTTCAGTGCTACAGCGACCAAAGTTGCAGGGAAGAGCATCCCTCCCGGACTTTTTTCTATACTTTCTTGCCAGTCAGCTGCGGTTTCTGAAGCATTGGGTCACTGCTGCTATGATGCCCAATGCTGAGTTCTACTTGCAAGATTATTTGCAGATGACTACACTCTGGCCCGTATTGGAAAACTCGAACTCTCCACGCAGTCACCTCCTGCCATTGCATAGACTGGCACATCAGGTTTGGAAGGCCTCCAAGTTGAATATATATACCGATCTACCTGATGCAGTCCCCATTTGGTATAACCCTATGTTTACCCATTTGGTGGCGTTGGAGGGGGTGGCTGACTGGAGACGCCATGGAGTTGTGACTTTGGAAGATGTATATGAGGGGGACAGTTGTGTTCCTTTTCACAAATTCAGGAGAAATTTGAAGTGCCTCGCACGCTCTTCTATAGGTATCTCCAATTAAGACAAGCACTGCAAGTCAGTTCCAGGGTGCAGGGAGAGGCATCTCTAACAACCCCATAATTGGAGTATTGAGGGCATTATCTCTGTGCTGTATACGCACTTGCTCAACAATCGTATGACCGTGTCCCCCTTGGCAGTTGAGGGCAAGTGGAAGCTATCTATACCTTTTTTGTCTTCTGAAGACTGGTGCGAAGCCCTGTTAGCTCCAACAAAAGTATCGCCTTCTGTCAATAACAGACTGGTGCAATAATTTATACTACAATTTAGCTATCTTACTCCCACCAGGTTGCATAAAATGGGACGACTTCCTCACAGCAGGTGCCAAAGATGGTGCTGATTTTTGGTACATAATCAGGGAATGCAGGCTAATCAGCCGTTTCTGGACTGCGGTGTTGGAGGTTCTTTCTACCATGGTTCCAGTAACAGTACCTTTATGTCCCAAATTGTGCATCCTAGGCGTACTGGATGATGAGTCCTGGTCACATTATTGCAGGATCTTTTTGGGGGAGACTTTGCTCCTCGCTAAAAAGGCTATAGCTATGCGATGGATGGGGGATAGGCCTCCTCCTGGGCCAGTGGAGGACTCTGGTAAACCATGCAGTCTCTATGGAGAACTTTGTCTTCAAACATAGAAAGTGCCCACAGAAGTTCCAGAAGGTGTGATGGAAACAGTGCTCTTCTCTGTTAACTCTGCACACCTGACATATGTACTCAGCGGTTGATGATTCGGCCTGACACGTCAACTCATCTCTGACCTATTTTCCTCTATTGCAGCTGCGCACATTGCAGTGTTCCTTTTCTCAGTCTTCCTGCAACCGATGCTTTGTCTCGTACGCTTACTTACTCAAAGTCATGTATACCTTCCAATTCTATATATATATATATATATATATATATATATATATACCGTAGAAAACGGACAGCACTCCAGAGGAAAATCAAAGGTTCTTTTATTCACCCAGGTGGAAGGACAACGTTTCGGCTTAAGGCTCCATTCACACGACCGTATGTTGTCCGCAAAAAAACGGATCCGTGTCCGCAAAAAAACGGATTGCATTCCGTTTTTTTGCTGATCCATAGACTTCAATAGGACAAGTCTATGGATCAGCAAAAAAACGGAATACAATCCGTTTTTTTGCGGACACGGATCCGTTTTTTTGCGGACAACATACGGTCGTGTGAATGGAGCCTAACAATAAAGCCTTTCTTTATATATATACACACCACTTTTTCTGGCCCCTGCGTGGGCAGTCATTATGCTTTTATTTGAACCATACTTTTGCTTTTTATCTCTAATAAAACGAAATGGTGTAGGTTCCTGGAATCATGCTGTCAGATGAGGAAATTCAAGCCATTGTACATCCATTTGTGGATACATGATGGTATGTTAGGTACAGAGAGGAGCTAAAAGCTGTCCATGGTATTAAGACTTACAGGGAACAAACAGTGACCATATAACCATACCACAAACGGATGGAAGGAAGGTACTTCTTTTTTGGTGTGGACGACCACTGACAAAAAAATGACCATTATTTCTCCACAATAGAGTCAAAATGAGACACTGACACTGGGATTAGGTTTTAGATTTGGGTTGTTGTTCTACCTTGTTTTATTGTCAGAAAAATGTCACTGAAGACTTGTCAATATGGAGTGTATGTTCTTTATAAACCTTTGTATGTTGTACAAAAATCTATATAAAATATATATAAAAAAAAAAAAAAAAAATGGGATAAAAACCTGCTCCAAGAGAAGCTTCACCAACCATCCAGGAGCAATCTGGGGAGGATTAATGCTTTTTGCAGTGATGGAGACCATGTCACAAGGAAAAGTTATACTAGGTGGTTGGTGAAGTAAGTGCTTCAACTTCCGGCTGGGGGAAAGCGCACTAAAAATGCTGGGAAAGCAGGTCAGTGATTGTACAAAAGCATTAAATTTCATAGAAAGGGGGGAATATAGATGTCATTTTATCTCCTAAGACTCCTGTGCCCACCAGGGGAGCAGCGCAGGCAGAAGCGCAGTGCCCGCACAGCCCGTCTCTCCTTTATAAATAAGAGACGGATGGCCCTTAGCAACGCTCATTTCAGAGAGCGCTGCTAAGGGTCATTTCAGCCCATTTTCTACTAAAATAAAAAGGTTTTGCCTAATTAAAGTATATTACAAAAATGTTCCCTATCACTTGCCCTACACATTAGCAAAAAAAATTTTTAAAACGGCAGTTACACTTTAATAATAATAATACAAAAAAAAAATTATAAAATTATATTGAGTCTTTGCAAAAACTGTCAATAAATGGTAAAAATGCACAAAAACATCTGAAGCAGCAACCTTTGTTAAAACCAAAATTAGTGTCAGTCTCAAAACCTTTGGCCACGACTGAACCCCTCTAATACAGAAATAGAGAATCTGGGGGTAAAGACAGACTGTGACATTACTGTGGACCAACTACACGTGTAATGCCTTACGTCTCTCTCACTTGCTCTGTGTTATACAGATACAGAGAGGGGGTGAAAGCGTTCCCCCTAGATCCCGGCCTCAGCCACAGGCTACTTCTCTCCAGGGACACCACGACAGATGGCTTTTTGATTAGTAGCCATACACTATGACTCACAGAATAATGGACTATGAGAGAACCATTAACAAGCCAAGAAGTGAACCTGTTATATATGATAGGGGTGTATGGAAAGAAACCCCCCAATCCAAAGCATCTCCTCACCTGTCCTCATCATACCCCATCATGTGTTACCACTGTCCTGCCACACCGGATGTATAGTGATTATACCACCACTAGCCACAGGCTCTGCTGTTCTGACATTTTCTATGACCAAATTAAAAAACGGCAAGTGCTGCCACCATAACTGTGCTGCCACCATAACTGTGCTGCCACCATAACTCACTTGTAGATGAGCCCGATGAGTTGTATGGCTTCTGCGGAGACTAGATGCTCCTTGTCCAGGGCCATGGATACCATCCTGTTCTGTGATAGGAGATTCTGGTCACACACACATTTCAGGGCCCCTTATTCTGCAGAGCACAGGACGATATGTGGACCTTACCTTAAACCTGCTGGTGAATAGCTCCAACTTTCCGGCCCACTGGGGAACAATGTAGAGTTCATGCAGGCTGCGCAAACACTGTAACCGGACCAGTCCCTGCTGTAAGGACATAGTATATACAATCAGGTGTCGTCAGGTTCAGGTCACACCAATATAAATCCAGCAGATTCTCACCTTATCGTGCAGCATCCACCCCAGATACTTCAGATAACTGTCATTCAGAAAGGACTGGGGGTAAGTAGTTATCCACGTGCCAAGTTCTTCAATACAGAGCGCCCGGACATCAGGATGAGTATCACTACATAGAAACGAGCAGGAAAAAAAGGTCAGAAATGTCAGACTCTAAAGTCGTCCAAAATTCTGTGCCGACCAGCCACATATCAGCTTTGAGAACAGCACTTAACCGTAGAGCTCGGCTCGGGCAGCGGGGGAGGCTGGTTTAGTGTCACACTAGCACAGGGGATACAGCAGGCCTTTCCAGCAGGGAGCCTGCCAGTTCTCTCAGAAGTCTCTGCCCTGCCCCATTAACTATAATGGGGACCAGCTGAAATCGAGCCACAACCCGGCAAATATCTGTTTTTCCTCCCCGCCAATTCTTGGCATGTTTGCCCGGTTGAGGCTGGACGGAGACTTTTAAACTGCCAGAACAGCCTGCCGGATGCCTAGTGTGAAACTAGCCTTAGCTGCTCATATCTCTGGGATTGGGGCAGCAGGAGATATGGACCTGGTCTTGAAAGCTGGTATTCCAACTTAGCTTTAATGCAAGACCAGAACCACAGCATTATGTCCACTAGATCGGAAGATACCGCTGTTAAAAATCAAGTTGGGAGTGAAAATGTGAAACCTGCTTTTCCTTTTAACTGCACTTACTGCAACCCCATTTCTAAACAAGACCAGGAAATCCAGAAATATGAGCAGCTAAGGGCCCTTTCACACTGGCGTTTTCAGGATCCAGCATAGAGTTCCGTCGTCAGGTCTCTATGCCGGATGAATATTGATCAGGATTATCCCCATGCATTCTGAATGGAGAGAAATCCGTTCAGGATGCATCAGGATGTCTTCAGTTCAATCACTGAACGTTTTTTGGACAGAGAAAAAACAGCAGCATGCTGCGGTATTCTTTCCGTCCTGGGATGCGGAGCAAAACGGATCAGTCATGACCTCCAATGCAAGTCAATGGGGACGGATCCGTTTTCTCTGACATAATCTGCCACAATAGAAAACGGATCCATCCTCCATTGACTTTTAATGCAGTTCATGACAGATCTGTTTTGGCAATGTTAAAAAATAGTTAAAGTTAATAAAACCAGATCCGTTCAAACGGATGCATGCAGTTGTATTATCTGTAACTGAAGCGTTTCTATCCGGCATAGAGCCCCGACTCTATTCTGGAACTTCTAAACGCAAATGTGAAAGGGGCCTAAAACAGACACCAAAAAAAAGATAATAAAAATAAATTCCATGGCACTTTCAAAAGAAAAAAAGTATTTGTTTAAATCAGCAACGTTTCAGTCCTCTCATCGGGACCTTTCTCAGGCAGTGATGAAGATACAATGGTATCAAATTTACGTTGAGCTACTCAACGGAAGAGAGTAATTTTTTTGGACACAAAAGTTATATTACAAAATGAGCATCTGTCTACAGATGTTGATGTTAAACCAACGGATAAAAACACATTGTTAAGGTATGATAGCGCCCATCCTAGGGCCATGACTAAATCTCTACCGTTGAGTCAGTTCTTACGTGCCAAGCGTATTGTCAGCAATGACGTACAATTGGATCTGACACTCAATACGACAACAGCATTTCGTAACAGGGGCTTTCCCAATTCAGTGTTAAATTCCCCCCAAAAATTGGGACAGAGTTTCTTGCGTAGTCTATGCCTGAATTGTCGCTATATACAGAAGGGAAGTATTTTCTCTCATCCTACTACCACCAATAAATACACTATTAAGCATTATTTAACGTGTGATTCCACATTTGTAGTCTATGTTCTTTGGTGTCTTGCAACATGTTATCTGTAGGTGAAACCTCTTTGGATTTTAAGACTCGCCTTAATCAGCATAGGTATAGAATCAGGAAAAGGCGGATGGCCCTTCCGGTTTCCAAGCATTTTTCGGAGCTTGGTCACAAGGCAGGTGATCTCAACTGTATGTTATTAGATCATGTCCCAGTCTCCCGTGAAGGGGCAATAGAAACTTGGCTTCGAAAAGATGTGAAATCCATTGGATCTCATTACTAAGCACCCTTAGACCTAACGGGTTAAATGTAGATTTTAAACCTTGGATTTTTGTGTAACCATTTCCCTTATTATGTTCATTTCTGTCTAATTCTCTCTTTGTGGAGATCTTGGTGCTATTTCTGTATATTTATTGAAACTACATAGCCTTTCTGTCTTGCAGATAAGGGATGAGGATTACAGCACAAGTGGCACCAGCATGGAGCGCCGCTTATCCTTTTGGGGATGTTTTCCATGTAGTATATTACTGCTTCAGGTCAGTAAATGTTGAGTGCATTTTGGAATGTTTTAGGTCTTCTCTCCATCATTAGTATTAGTATTATTTGATGGGGAGATAGGGACGGGATGCTGTATCTTTATATAACAAAATTGTTATTCTTTCTACTTTTATTTCATCACTAAATGGTTATGGATGTTCCATACGATGTCCGCATGCTGAACTATCTGTATGGGTCTGATATGGAGCGCCGCGGTCTGTCTGCCCCATGTAACACAATTGTTGTATGCTGAGACGGACCTGTATGTAATGATTCTTTTATCTATTACTTTAGTATTGGATCTGTGGTTTGACACAGCGGTGTTTGATGTCTGTTACACACATACCGAGTGGCTGTCGACCCTCCAACACAGAAGCTGCACCGAACCTTGTGGAAATCCAGGGTCATAATATTGATAGCAAGATCCACATATTCTTCCAATATACAATCATTGTCATATATATATCATTTTCAGCTAGGCGGTTGTATCACTGCAAGCTTGCGGTTCACTGTGTTTTTCAGTGATTATGTGATCATGTGACTGCAGTGCTAGGTACCTGCTTGTGGGTCATCGTGCGTTCCAACTAAAACGCGATCATGTGACCTGCCTTTGAGTAGTTTGGGTTGCGGAATGCGCGCCACTTACAAACACTCCTTAGACATGCGCAGTCTGTAACTTGAGACGCCAAACACATGTGGCCCTCATCCATGCCAGTTAGCGCTCCTCCTTATTCATTTATGTTTTTAATTCTGCTCCTGGGGAATCACAACCGTGTTCTGTTTTTAACCCCTTAAGGACTCAGCCTTATTTCACCTTAAGGACCTGGCCATTTTTTGCAAATCTGTCCAGTGTCACTTAATGTGGTGATAACTTTAAAACGCTTTTTCTTATCCAGGCCATTCTGAGATTGTTTTTTCATCACATATTGTACTTCATGACAGTGGTAAAATGAATTTGAAAATTTTATTTATAAAAAAAATACCAAATTTACCAAAAATTTGGAAAAATTACCAATTTTCCAAGTTTCAATTTCTCTACTTCTATAATACATAGTAATACCGCCCAAAAAAGTTATTGATTTACATTCCCCATATGTCTACTTCATGTATCGATCATTTTGGGAATGCTATTTCATTTTTTGGGGATGTTACAAGGCTTAGAAGAAGTTTAGAAGCAAATCTTGAAATTTTTCAGAAATTTTCAAAAACCCACTTTTTAGGGACCAGTTCAGGTCTGAAGTCACTTTGCGAGGCTTACATAATAGAAACCACCCACAAATGACCCCATTCTAGAAACTACACCCCTCAAGGTATTCAAAACTGATTTTACAAGCGTCATTAACCCTTTAGGTTTTCCACAAGAGTTAATGGCAAATGGTGATAAAATTTCAGAATTTCGATTTTTTTTTTAAACTTTTCCATTTGAATCCATTTTTTCCGGTAACAAAGCAAGGGTTAACAGCTCAAACAAAACTCAATATTTATTGCCCCGATTCTGTAGTTTGCACAAACACCCCATATGTAGTCGTAAACTGCTGTATGGCCAAACGGCAGGGCACAGAAGGAAGGGAGCGCCATATGGTTTTTGGAAGGCAGATTTTGCCGGACTGGATTTTTGACACCATGTCCCATTTGACGCCCCCCGATGCACCCGTAGAGTAGAAACTCCAAAAAAGTGACTCCATCTAAGAAACTACACCCTTCAACGTATTCAAAACTGATTTTACAAACTTTGTTAACCCTTTAGGTGTTCCACAAGAGTTATTGGCAAATGGAGATGAAATTTCAGATTAGATTGTGTGCTATTTCTTTAGAGCAGGTTGCTACGGACGTGACAATACCAAATATGACTACTTTTTGGGGGGTTTTGTTTCAGTTTTACATAATAAAGCATTTTTGAAAAAAATGATTTTTTTAGTGTCTCCACATTCTGAAAGCCAGTTTTTTTGTTTTTTTTGGACGACTGTCTTATGTAGAGCTCTTTTTTTTTTTATAGAGCAGTTGTTTACGGACGCGGCGATACCTAATATGTATACTTTTTATTTTTTTATTTTACTTTAACACAATAATAGCATTTTAGAAGAAAAAAATAATGTTTTAGTGTCTCCATAGTCAGAGCCATATTTTTTTATTTTTTTGGGCAATTGTCCTATGTGAGGACTCGTTTTTCGGTGATGAGATGGCGGTTTTATTGGTACTATTTTGGGAGGCATACGCCTTTTTCATCACTTGGTATTACACTTTTATACACTTTTTTTGGTATACACTTTTTGTGATGCATGGTGACAAAAAAATGGCTTTTATACACCATTTTATTGTTATTGGTTTTTTTTTTTGGTATTTGCGTGAGGGGTTAGGTCATGTGATATTTTTATAGAGCAGATTTTTAGACGTGGCGATACCTAATGTGTAGTGTATTTTATTTTTTAAATTTTTATTCAGTGATATGTATTTTTTTATTTTTTCACTTTGTTTACATTTTTTTTTTTTTACCCAGACCCACTTGGTTCTTGTAGATCCAGTGGATCTGATGTCTATATAATACAGTAAGTACACTATATTGTGTACTTACTGCATTTTTTACTTTACAAAGTGTGAATAGACCTGCCCTTAGTAGGTCTATTCAGACTTTCAGCACCATGGAGAGAGAAGGACGCTTTTGAAAGCGTCTTGCTCCCATGGCAACCATCACCCGCTGCCAGAACAGAGCAGCAGGTGATGGGGAGGGAGGGGAGCTCCCTCCCTCTG
Organism: Bufotes viridis; assembly: GCA_033119425.1. Classification (NCBI taxonomy): domain Eukaryota; kingdom Metazoa; phylum Chordata; class Amphibia; order Anura; family Bufonidae; genus Bufotes; species Bufotes viridis. Next base: position 44,031,477 of record CM065590.1, on the reverse strand, counting down.
CGATACCATCCTGTAGGTGGGCTGCAAAGGCACAGCAGCCCCCGATAGGAGAGGGAGGGAGCTCCCTCCCTGTTAACACCTTCCATACAGCGGTCCGTCCACACCACACAAAAAAATAAATAAATATATATATATATATCAATTTCCGCTAACTTGTGTCAAAATTTTTTTTTTTTATGTGAACTCGCCATGCCCCTCACGGATTACCTTGGGGTGTCTTCTTTCCACAATGGGGTCACTTGTGGGGTATTTATACTGCCCTGGCATTTTAGGGGTGCTAAAGCGTGAGAATCCAAATACGTAAAAATGGCCTGTGAAATCCTAAAGGTACTCATTGGATTTAGGGCCCCTTTGCGCATCTTGGCTGCAAAAAAGTGTCACACATGTGGTATCGCCGAACTCAGGAGAAGTAGGGCAATGTGTTTTGGGGTGTATTTTTACATATACCCATGCTGGGTGAGAGAAATATCTCTGTAAACGACAACTTTTTAAATTTTTTATTCAAAGTTGGCAATTTACAGAGATATTTCTCTCACCCAGTATGGTATATGTAAAATACACCCAAACTATCGCCCTACTTCTCCTGAGTACGGCGATACCACATGAGTGACACTTTTGCAGCCAAGATGCAAAGGCCAAATTCCAATGAGTACCTTTAGGAAGGCATTTTACGCATTTTCTTCTCACGCTTTAGGGCCTAAAATGCCAGGGCATCAATACCCACATGTGACCCCATTTGAAAGAAGACACCCAAGGTATTCGCTGAGGGCATAGTGAGTCCATGAAAAATTAAACTTTTGTCAAAAGTTAGCGGAAAGGAGACTTTGTGAGAAAAACAATAAAAATCAATTTCCACTAACTTGTGCCCAAAAATTTTTTTCTATGAACTCGCCATGCCCCTCATGGAATACCTTGGGGTGTCTTCTTTCCAAAATGGGGTCACATGTGGGGTATTTATACTGCCCTGGCATTTTAGGGGCCCTAAAGCATGAGAAGAAAAATGCGTAAAAATGCCCTCCTAAAGGTACTCATTGGAATTTGGGCCCCTTTGCGCATCTTGGCTGCAAAAAGTGTCACTCATGTGGTATCGCCGTACTCAGGAGAAGTAGGGCAATGTGTTTTGGGGTGTATTTTTACATATACCCATGCTGGGTGAAGAAATATCTCTGTAAACTGACAACTTTGTATAAAATTTTTATTCAAAGTTGGCAATTTACAGACGATATTTCTCTACGCAGCATGGTATATGTAAATACACCTAAAACACATCGCCTACTTCTCCTGAGTACAGCGATACCACATGTGTGACACTTTTGCAGCCAAATCGCAAAGGCCTAAATCCAATGAGTACCTTTAGGAGAGCATTTTACGCATTTGTCTTCTCACGCTTTAGGGTCCCTAAAATGCCAGGGAGTATAAATACCCACATGTGACCCCATTTTGGAAAGAAGACACCCAAGTATTCGCTGAGGGGCATAGTGAGTCCATGAAAAATTAAACTTTTGTCAAAAGTTAGCGGAAAGGAAGACTTTGTGAGAAAAACAATAAAATCAATTTCCACTAACTTGTGCCCAAAATTTTTTTCTATGAACTCGCCATGCCCATCATGAAATACCTTGGGGTGTCTTCTTTCCAAAATGGGGTCACATGTGGGGTATTTATACTGCCCTGGCATTTTAGGGGCCCTAAAGCATGAGAAGAAAAATGCGTAAAAATGCCCTCCTAAAAGGTACTCATTGGAATTTGGGCCCCTTTGCGCATCTTGGCTGCAAAAAGTGTCACTCATGTGGTATCGCCGTACTCAGGAGAAGTAGGGCAATGTGTTTTAGGGTGTATTTTTACATATACCCATGCTGGGTGAGAGAAATATCTCTGTAAACTGACAACTTTGTATAAAAAATTTAAAAGTTGTCGTTTACAGCGATATTTCTCACACGCAGCATGGGTATATGTAAATACACCCCAAACATTGCCTACTTCTCCTGAGTACAGCGATACCCATGTGTGCACTTTTGCAGCCAAGATCGCAAAGGGCCCTAAAACCAATGAGTACCTTTAGGATTTCACAGGCCATTTTACGCATTTGGATTCTCACGCTTTAGGTTCCCTAAAATGCCAGGTGATATAAATACCCCACATGTGACCCCATTTTGGAAAGAAGACACCCCAAGGTATTCGCTGAGGGCATGGCGAGTTCATAGAATTTTTATTTTTGGCACAAGTTAGCGGAAATTGATATATATTTTTTTAATTTTGTTTTTACAAAGTCTCATATTCCACTAACTTGTGACAAAAAATAAAATTTTACATGAACTCACCATACCCATCACGGAATACCTTGGGGTGTCTTCTTTCTAAAATGGGGTCACTTGTGGGGTATTTATACTGCCCTGGCATTTTAGGGGCCCCTAAAGCGTGAGAAGAAGTCTGGAATCCAAATGCGTAAAAATGCCCTGTGAAATCCTAAAGGTACTCGTTGGAATTTGGGCCCCTTTGCGCACCCAGGCTGCAAAAAAGTGTCACACATGTGGTATCGCCGTACTCAGGAGAAGTGGGGCAATGTGTTTTGGGGTGTATTTTTATATATACCCCTGCTGGGTGTGAGAAATATCTCTGTATAAAAAATTTTAAAAATTGTCGTTTACAAAGTTGTCAGTTTACAGAGATATTTCTCTCACCCAGCATGGGTATATGTAAAAATACACCCCAAAACACATTGCCCTACTTCTCCTGAGTACAGCGATACCACATAAGTGCCACTTTTTTGCAGCCTGGGTCCGCAAAAGGGCCCTAAAACCAATGAGTACCTTTAGCTTTTACATGGCTGCTCACAATTTAGCCCCGCCCAAAATGCCAGAACAGTACAAACACCCCACAAATGACCCCATTTCGGAAAGTAGACACCCCAAGGTATTCACTGAGGGGCATAATGAGCCCGTATGAGATTTTTATTTTTTTTGCCAGAAGTTAGCAGAAATGGAAACTTTATTATTATTTTTTTTTCCTCAGAAAGTGTCATTTTCCGCTAACTTGTGAAAAAAAATGAAATGATACATGAACTCACCATGCCCCTCAGTGAATACTTTGGGGTGTCTTCTTTCTAAAACGGTGTCATTTGGGGGGTATTTATACTTTCCTGACATTCTAGCTCCTGAAGAAACATGACAGGGGCTCAGAAAGTCAGAGCTGCTTCAAAATGCCGAAATTCACTTTTTTGCACCATAGTTTGTAAACGCTATAACTTTTACCCAAACCAATAAATATACACTTATTGGACTTTTTTTTTTATCAAAGACATGTAGAACAATACATTTAGAGAAAAATTTATATAGAAATGTAGGTTTTTAAAAAAAAATTACAACAGAAAGTGAAAAATGTCATTTTTTTGCAAAAATGTCGTTAAATTTTTATTAATAGCAAAAAAAGTAAAAATGTCAGCAGCAATGAAATACCACCAAATGAAAGCTCTATTAGTGAGAAGAAAAGGAGGTAAAATTCATTTGGGTGGTAAGTTGTATGACGGAGCAATAAACGGTGAAAGTAGTGTAGTGCGGAATTGTAAAAAAGGGCCTGGTCACTAGGGGGGTATAAACCTGTGGTCTTCAAGTGGTTAAAAAGTCCAGATGGGAAACTCCCCTTAATACATTTTTTGCACCTCACTACATAATGGCTTAGAGGGAAAAGGACGCAGCATGAAGGGGAGTAGCTTAATATGTGACTGCGTGTCCCAAAATATTGGCGCAAAACTTTAGGTCAAAGTAAACCAACCAATAGGTGGAGCAACATGTCTGGACAGATGCCCCGAGTTTCACATCCAGCCTGAGCCACTGTAATAAAGCACACAGTGCATCTCCAGACTGCCCGCTCTAAGCTTATACTGTAGGCCAGGGATCAGCAACCTTCTGCACACCAGCTCCTGTGAAACTACAACTCCCATCATGCACGCTTACTCCACTGTTCTTGGGATTCTGGGAGTTGTAGTCTCAGAGCAGCTGGAGTGCCGCAGGTTGCCCACCTGCACTAGGGGGAGCTTACTGCATACTGATTTATACACCCGTCTGCAGGAACTCTCACTGTAAGGAATGAAGGAAGCACACGAGGTTCATAGGAGAAGAGGTGGACGTAATACTTGCCGATAGCGATGCACAAAGACGCCTTTGAATAAAGTGTTCATCATATTACCAACGTCTTCCAGACTGGAATGCATCTGTGTGGAGTAAAGGCAAGTCAGTCATGCAGTACCGTACAATGCTCCTATATCTATATACACATCCACATATCTGAAGCCAAAGTACATGATAACACGGCGCGGTGATATCCGTCACTATGCAGAGCGGAAAATGACCGCTATAAGGCGAATGCTCCAGATGTACATGAGGGAGATCAATTCTCTGCAATGCTCCACTACACAGACTAGAAATGCTGTTTAACCCTTTTAAAGAAAGACGAATAAAGGTTACGAAACACAATTGGGTGGCATTCTGCAGAATTCCACTACTCCAGCGCGGTTCGGCCAATGCCGAACACCAGGCGGCAGATGTTTTTACAAAAACTCAGACAGTTCAGAATTCCGGATCCAACAACTTGGGGATCCTCGCAATGCCAATAGTTGAAAAAAGCGTTTTCAATACTGGAAAAAAACTGATCCTTGTCAATGGGGACAAAACTGAACTGAACAGAACTGAGTGCACCAAAATGCCTTCCGTTCCATTTGTTGCAATCCCATACCGGAGAGCAAACCACAACATATTGTAGTTTGCTTTCCTTCCTGGGATGCGGAGCAAGACAGTTTTCTCTGACACAATCTGACACAATAGAAAACTGATCCGTCCCCCATTGACTTTCAATGGAGTTCATAACGGATGCAGGCGGTTGTATTATCAGTAATGGAAGTCACGCTAGTGTGAAAGTGATGGGGGTATGTGTGGAGGACACTGATGGGGGGGTATGTGTTGAGGACACTGATGGGGGGTATGTGTTGAGGAAACTGATGGGGGTATGTGTTGAGGAAACTGATGGGGGTATGTGTTGAGGAAACTGATGGGGGGTATGTGTTGAGGAAACTGATGGGGGTATGTGTTGAGGAAACTGATGGGGGGTATGTGTTGAGGAAACTGATGGGGGTATGTGTTGAGGAAACTGATGGGGGGTATGTGTTGAGGAAACTGATGGGGAGTATGTGTTGAGGAAACTGATGGGGGTATGTGTTGAGGAAACTGATGGGGGTATGTGTTGAGGAAACTGATGGGGGGTATGTGTTGAGGACACTGAAGGGAGGTATGTGTGGAGGACACTGATGGGGGTATGTGTTGAGGACATTGATGGGGGGGTATGTGTTGAGGACACTGATGGGGGGGTATGTGTTGAGGAAACTGATGGGGGGGGTATGTGTTGAGGACACTGATGGGGGGGGTATGTGTTGAGGACACTGATGGGGGGGTATGTGTTGAGGAAACTGATGGGGGGGGTATGTGTTGAAGACACTGATGGGGGGGATTTGTGTGGATGACACTTAGGGGGGATCTAGGGAGGGGTGTGGGGATGTTGGGATGGGAGGTCCTGGAGGGGTGTTTGGGTGGAAGCTCTGGAAGGGGTGGGAGATCCGATAGGTATGTGGGGTTGGGAGATCCGGGAGAGGGGGGGCCATAACATTTTTTGCTATCTACGCCCCTGGGTGACACCACCAGGAGATGAGCGCTTGCATTATGGAAGCACTCATCTTCCTAAATTCATCTGTATCGCGATACACTGCAGCAGGGCAAGGGAGAGGCGTCTCCCTTCCCTGTTCCTCTGATAGGCTGCTGGCCTTGTGCCGGCAGCCTATCAGAGGCCGGCACAGGCAGCGCGATGGCGTTATTGCACCGCCTGAGTCGTACTGTTTGGGACACAGGCCAGAAGAGGGGTGTTGTGCTTGGGGGGGGGTATGGGGGGGAGGGAGAGGCGTCTCCCTTCCCTGTTCCTCTGATAGGCTGCCGGCACAAGGCCAGCAGCCTATCAGAGGCCGGCACAGGCAGCGCGATGACGTCATTGCGCCGCCTGAGTCATACTGTTTGGGACACAGGCCAGAAGAGGGGTGTTGTGCTTGGGGGGGGGGGGGGGTGACACCATTTTCTACCACATCGGGTGACACCAGCACTAGCAACCCCACTGAGTGCAACAGCAACGCCCCTATTGCTCCTAGAGGCTTATTTGCATACAATAAAACATAATTTTTCTCAGCAATGCGGGCACATATGAACATGGGACCAACACAGATGCCTTCCGCTGCCGAACGCACATGGAACAGGTCAGCCGGTGTCATAGGGACAAATCTGCTGATAGATGCCCTTTAATGAGTTTTATACATTTTTTCAGCAGTCCAATAATCTAAACATTTGATAACCTGGCGCTGCCCAGTCCCATTGATGGAATTCTACTACAACTCTGCGTTACACAGCGATGGAGGGGTCATGATCCCCATTCAGGGGATACTCTAATGAGGCTGACAGTATTCTGTGGATGCGGAGGACAGGTAACTAATCAGATGTAAATGATCAGCCAAATGAATATTCACGAGCTGCTCCTACAGAACATGCTCTGGATCTTGCAGTACAGATTGAGAATTTGCCAACTTTCCGGTAACAGTTCATTAACATACCGTGTGGGCAAACCTGAAATTATGCGGCACAAGCTGTGAAATTTATCTAAAGTGCACGCTCATTAATAATTGCGTAACGAAGCGGCCACATGTAACGTCCTCTCCTGAAGACCACCATTATACGGGCTATGAGCGAGGAGCACATCTATCCCTCGCATCAATCTGCCAAGTCTGAACTTCACAGATGAAAACCTGCAAGTTCAAGGCTCGGCAGACTGATGCATCTCTCTACAAGGCTTCATTCACACAAGTGATATGGCACTGGACGAGAGCTAAGAACAGGATCAAATCCTACTTCATGTAATCAGGAGAGCCTCCCCAAAAACTAACCACCCCTGGGAAATGCTTTTAGGGCATGATCACACTTAGCAGATACGCTAGGATTTTGCCTCTGGATCTGCACAGGACAATCTGGAGAGTACGACACTTGTCGCAAAAGGAAATCCACAGCATGTAATTCTTCCCGGGGATTCTCACCGCAGATGTCACATGTTTTAATGCAGGGGGTAAAATCTGCAGCAAAATCCACATCTGTGGTGAATTCCACAAAGGAAATTACACGGTTTTCTTATATCCCTTATAATGATCATGGCTGGGTGGAAAAACACTACAGGAAACATATAAAACTACAACCAGGGAGATGACTGAAGAGGCCTTCATCTGGAGGATACATCTGACTGTAGATACAGAAATGATCCATTGTTACTTTGCATAAGATATAGATAATGGGGTTGTCCCACAAAAAATATTCTACAGTTTTCCAACCAGCACCTGGATCTGAGAACTCTTGTAATTGCATGTAATAAAAAATGTTGTATAGCCAGTGAGTTAATCAATAAACTGTGTCTGTATAGCGCCACCTGCTGTTTGTTTTTCTCCAATTTTTTTGTCCGGCTCACTGAGATGGCCGCACATGCTCAGTTTCATCCTTCAACATCCTCTTGAGCTGTGATAGGGAGAGTGGCAGCAGAAAAGACACTCCCCCTGAGCTGCAGCAGAAAAGACATCCCCCCCTGAGCTGCAGCAGAAAAGACACACACCCTGAGCTGCAGCAGAAGAGACACACCCCCTGAGCTGCAGCAGAAGAGACACTCCCCTTGAGCTGCCAGCCTGATATAAATCTAGCAGAGCAGTGAATGTGGAGATCTCTGGATCCATGTGAGGTATACGGCTGGTTCTAGCTGTGTTAGAAAGATTGTCATATGCTGTAAGATGTCTGGTTTTCATCTTTTACATTAGTCATGGCAGAACCCCTTTAATTAAAAAATCCCGCACCAAGAAGATGTTGGATACAAGATGAGATACGACCGGTAGCCTAGATACAAGACGTGATACATCCTCCAGCCTAAATACAAGATAAGATATGTCCTCCAGCTTGAATACAAGATAAGATACGTCCTCCAGCCTGGATACAAGATGAGGTACGTCCTCCAGCCTGAATACAAGATAAGATACGTCCTCCAGCCTGGATACAAGATGAGGTACGGCCTCTAGCCTGGATACAAGATGAGATACAGCTTCTAGCCTGGATACAAGATGAGATACGGCCTCCAGCCTGGATACAAGATGAGATATGGCCTCCAGCCTGGATACAAGATGACATACGGCCTGTAGCCTGGATACAAGATGAGCTACGGTTGAATAAGAGACATATAGGTTCTGTATGGTATCCTGCGTTACATTTGCACACAGATACTACAGCTGGGCCTGTAGATCTTGCTATATTCACAAATAGTCGTTAGTAGTTGCCTTATTTTAAATATGCCTTTAAGTTCTTTGTGCTAAAAGTTAACATTTTTTACATAGTTTATAAAAGACATATTAGAGCCAATAAAGCTATTTGAAACTCTCAGCTGTGTCACTTTCTTTACTTTCTATAGATCAGCTATTATAACACTGTAGCTTTCACAATGCTATCTCCTGGTCTGTGGACTGTGGTACGCTGGTTGCTGCGCGCTCAATTCCTAGACTGTAAGAATGGGGCACTCCCGCTCTAAAAACACCCTCAATCTATGCCCCGCGACATGTTTCGCCAGTTACACTTGCGTCTTCGTGGGAACGGGCAGTGATTGTTTGTAGGGGGCGGGATGGTCCTTTTACCTTCTCTGTTTGTGACATCATTCTATTATGCCCCATCTCCAATCGCTTATTCCCCCCTAGGTATTGTTCAATTTCCTTACATAGTTCCTTATTGGATAGCCACCCTGATCACACTCCCTCTTAAGAGGACATACCTACTCCTCCAATGCCACCTCTATGCTTTTCGGCAATGCACATGTCAATCCCTTTGTACTGCGCATGTCTGGGGACTTAGTCATATTTCTCCGCTCCTACCTATTGCGCATACTCTGCCACTTATACCTTCTAACTGCGCATGTCTTCACACTTAGTAATTTATCTTCCTTTGTTCCCCCTTCATACATTGCTGTTTTCCTTACTAATAAGCCTATAGCGGTACACTATTTACACTCTACATTTATTTTAAATATTACACAATCTTTTTATTATTATTATTACTTCTTCTGTCCTTATTATTACATGACTCCAGTTCATCAACTATTATTGTTAGTAAGATTATTATTTAAGGCTTTCCGGAATTATTATTATCTGAATCATATTATCTAATTTGCCATCTATCCCATAATCATGTACGAATAATATTACTTACATTCAAAACTCCCTACTTTATTTATGATAATACCTATAATATTCATTTATCTTGATTAAATCTAATTTATGTTTTTATCATAATTATTTTTACATAAGAAGGGGGTACAATAAAATAAATAGAAATCTAGCAAAGTATCATAAAAATAATACAATTACCATAAAATGACCAGTAAAAAAAATAAAATAAAATAATATATATACAGTGGAGGAAATAATTATTTGACCCCTCACTGATTTTGTAAGTTTGTCCAATGACAAAGAAATGAAAAGTCTCAGAACAGTATCATTTCAATGGTAGGTTTATTGTAACAGTGGCAGATAGCACATCAAAAGGAAAATCGAAAAAATAACTTTAAATAAAAGATAGCAACTGATTTGCATTTCATTGAGTGAAATAAGTATTTGAACCCTCTAACAAAAAAAGACTTAATACTTGGTGGAAAAACCCTTGTTTGCAAGCACAGAGGTCAAACGTTTCTTGTAATTGATGACCAAGTTTGCGCACATTTTAGGAGGAATGTTGGTCCACTCCTCTTTGCAGATCATCTCTAAATCCCTAAGGTTTCGAGGCTGTCTCTGTGCAACTCTGAGCTTGAGCTCCCTCCATAGGTTTTCGATTGGATTAAGGTCCGGAGACTGACTAGGCCACTCCATGACCTTAATGTGCTTCTTCTTGAGCCACTCCTTTGTTGCCTTTGCTGTATGTTTTGGGTCATTGTCGTGCTGGAACACCCATCCACGACCCATTTTCAGTTTCCTGGCAGAGGAAGGAGGTTGTCGCTCAGGATTTCACGATACATGGCTCCGTCCATTTTCCCGTTAATGCGAATAAGTTGTCCTGTGCCCTTAGCAGAAAAACACCCCCAAAGCAAAATGTTTCCACCCCCATGCTTGACGGTGGGGACGGTGTTTTGGGGGTCATAGGCAGCATTTTCTTCCTCCAAACACAGCGAGTTGAGTTAATGCCAAAGAGCTCTATTTTGGTCTCATCAGACCACAGCACCTTCTCCCAGTCACTCTCTGAATCATTCAGGTGTTCATTGGCAAACTTCAGACGGGCCTGCACATGTGCCTTCCTGAGCAGGGGGACCTTGCGAGCCCTGCAGGATTTTTAATCCATTGCGGTGTAATGTGTTTCCAATGGTTTTCTTGGTGACTGTGGTCCCTGCTAATTTGAGGTCATTAACTAACTCCTCCCGTGTAGTTCTAGGATGCTTTTTCACCTTTCTCAGAACCATTGACACCCCACGAGGTGAGATCTTGCGTGGAGCCCCAGAGCGAGGTCGATTGATGGTCATTTTGTGCTCCTTCCATTTTCGAACAATCGCACCAACAGTTGTCACCTTCTCTCCCAGCTTCTTGCTAATGGTTTTGTAGCCCATTCCAGCCTTGTGCAGGTCTACAATTTTGTCTCTGACATCCTTGGACAGCTCTTTGGTCTTTCCCATGTTGGAGAGTTTGGAGTCTGCTTGATTGATTGATTCTGTGGACAGGTGTCTTTTATACAGGTGACTAGTTAAGACAGGTGTCCTTAATGAGGGTGACTAATTGAGTAGAAGTGTCTAACCACTCTGTGGGAGCCAGAACTCTTAATGGTTGGTAGGGGTTCAAATACTTATTTCACTCAATGAAATGCAAATCAGTTGCTATCTTTTTATTTAAAGTTATTTTTTCGATTTTCCTTTTGATGTGCTATCTGCCACTGTTACAATAAACCTACCATTGAAATGATACTGTTCTGAGACTTTTCATTTCTTTGTCATTGGACAAACTTACAAAATCAGTGAGGGGTCAAATAATTATTTCCTCCACTGTGTATATATATATATATATATATATATATATATATATATATATATATATATATATATATATATCTTATTAATAGATTTATTATGGACCTAATCTCAAACATCATTATTTTAGAATCAGGATTACATAATTACATTTTTACTTAAATAGAATTGATTCACATCCATTATGGGGCTTGCATCTAGAGAAAATGGCAGTGGTTTATGTAGGGTTACCCTGAGCTACACGTCATTAGCCTAATATTTTACCTATGACTGAGACAGGAGGGGGGGCGTCGGGCATAATAGTAAAAATAGTAAAAATAGTAAAAAGAAATAACTAATCCATGATTATTAGTATCGACCGTCTCGTTGCACTTTCGTTTACCATACATTTCTTGGCCCACTTATTGAGAGGACTCTCTCAGTCTTGGTAGTCTAGTCTTTGGTTACTCTCATTGGTTATATGGAGTATACGGCGTCAGAGAAATGAGCCAAAGGTAAATCCTTCATTAAGGCCTAAGGGGGCCAAACACTGGTAGATCCATTTGGTTTCCTCCGGTTGAAGTTTTCTGTCCACGCTTCTTTGTCAGGGGCCCATATTATTTTTTTTTTATGGAGGTGAAGTTAAAAAATTTAGCAGGTCGGCAATTTTCCTTTAATTTTTATTAGCGGGTTACAGGCAGTTTTGCTCTCTGGTTAACCTTACTAGAGGGAGGAGGTGCAGGCAGGTCACTAAACTCACTGCTCCTTCCCTATTTCTGGAAGACAAATATATGCAGCGGACGCCCAAATCGGACGCCTCCCACCAGCCACTGCATTACCTTAATCTACAGTAACCACGCTTTCCAGTGTAACTTCCCTTTCCAAAGAGCAGCACACTGAAGGAGGTGATCCTTCTGGTCCCTGGAATATGTGGGGGCCACCTGGCCTTACTTCCCTTTCTACCATGCAAGCGACTTGTAAACCCCTCTAGCATGTTAGTTCTGATCGGTTCGATCTAAAGTGGCATCTTAATCACCAGGCAAAAATCGGTCTCTCTACTTGTCATCTCTTCTGACAGCCATGCGGGTCCCCACCGTTCCTCATCTCCACAGTCCTCCTCCATCTGCTCGGCCTTGTAGTGTAGCAGAACTCATCCCAGTTCTAATCCTCGCAGTATCAAGGACTGACCTCATCCTCCAGTAGCTGGTTCTGACATCCAGGACTCAAGGGGAACACTAACTGCAGACCGGGTAAGATCTGCCCTTATTGGTTTTCCCTCTTTTCAGGGATGGGCTTAAACCCTTTCTCTGCCATGACGGATCCTAGAAAAGAACCAACCTGAGTCACCCATTTTTCATGCTCTTGTCACACTAAGTTTCAGTGTGTTCAACTGGACGGACCCTCCTGTGCGTCTAGTCTTCGCTCGCCAGCAACCAGCAGCCCTCGTGTCTTAGATTACAGTTGATCTGAATTGGGTGCAGTCACTTACCAGAATAGTGCAAGAAGTCTCTACTACTAATAAGGCATCAGTGGAGATGTACAACACATCCCCTTTTTGCAGCCAGGGACCCCTCAGACTCAGAGGAACAGACGTCCAGTGGACACCCAAACCCTCCCTTATGACTACTCGCTCTGTCTCTCCTAGATCTTCTATTCACACTTTGAAGGCGATTCAAATTACCTTTACCAAATTTGATAGGGTGTACAGCTTTGCACAGCTCAGCTCACACACCCAGGGGGTGCAAAGTTCTACATGTGGCAGTCCTCTAACCGCACTCCCTCATTTAGAGCGCATTCTTTTCCCATCCTTTGGAATGTCCCATGGTCTCGCTGTGTCCCTCAATGACACGGATCACTTTAGGTAAAATCCTTTTCTCTTCCATTCAGTGGAGGGGGACAGCACCCATCCCCATCTTGTCAATTTAATTCTCCATTGGTTGCCAAGTTGGGTTTAGGTATCCGACCTGCTTGGTGCCAGTTTTGCTCTAGGTTTTAGTTTTGGCATACTGTTTTCCCCTCCTATTGCTCTGGAACACACTGATTTAGGGTAGTCCTTGTGGGAACAGTATAGCTGATGGGAAGAGTGAAAACTTTTACGGCTTAGTGTCCACCTCCTAGCAGCAGCAGCAATACCCAAGGTCTCTGTGTCCTCAAATGAATGGAAGAGAAAAGGATTTTACGGTGACAAAAAACAAAACAAAAAACAATATTATTGAAATTCATGGTGGAACAGCCAGAAAAAGCTAGAAAAATTCACCAAGAAAAAAAGACAAAAATAATCTGAAAAAAAAAACTGGCTGGAGTAATGCCCCCAATTAACTCAGCGAGAATAGAATACTACAAAGTGAGTCAAAAAAATTCTCTTTTCTCACTCGTACCATTGGGGGACACAGGGGAAAAAAAACACCTGAGGATGCTGGAACGTAGTGACCTTACACATCTGTAGAGCGCATGTGTAACAGCACACTGATCAAGAGAGGAAAAAGGGAAACCGGCATTACTGAGGAAATACCACACCGGGTCATCCGCAGCAACAGTATCTCCGAACAGCACAAGGGAAGGAGGCTACACTGAGACAGATAGATCAGGAGCAGACCACTTCACGTAGAGAGCGTTTCCGAGGACGGGAGGACCATTCTCAGTCGAAAAGAGAAAACCAGACGAAAACCTTCCAGCTCAGGTACCTGCCGAATGTAAGACACTAAAAAAGCCCGAGAGAAAACTCACAGAGACATAAAGGGGTATTCCCATCACAGACAACTGGGGAATATCGTTAGGATCGGAGCGGGGAAGGAGCCGGAGGATGCACTGCGAATACACCCTCCGTTTATTTCTATGGAGCCCCCGAAAATAGCCGAGTACTAGCTCGGCTATTTCCGTCGGCCCCGCAAAAATGAATAGAAGCAGTGGCAGCGCAAGCGCTCTGTTCTCGGTGTAGGTCCCAGAAGTGAGACCCGCACCTATGAGATAATGGGGGCATATCCTAGCGATATTCTCCCATTGTCTGTGGTAGGAATACCCCTTTAAGGTAAGATGAATGCAAGGGACAAGTACCAGGTAGAGTTGTGGGGCAACACAAGGGAAGCCAGATGGGCAAGAGAATAAATCTGTACACTAGGGAGACAAGTAAGGAGAAGCCCAAGATCCAACCTGTGCTAGGGGGAAAAAAGGAGATTTTTGTGAAACTCACCTGTAAAATCTTTTTCTCGTAGTTCCATTGGGGGACACAGACCATGGGTATAGCCTAGAGGTATTACTAGGAGGGACACTATGCAAATAGAAGAAGCTCCTCCTCCTTGGGCTATACCCCCAGGCTCCAGCAGGAGAACTTCAGGCGTTGCCAAAGCAGTAGGAGAAGGAGAACCATAAAAAAACAATGGAACCAAACGGCCGTAAACCAAGAGGCCCAAACAGGATATAGAAATCCTCCCATGCATACGCAAAAAGGGGTGGGAGCTGTGTCCCCCAATGGAACTACGAGAAAAAGATTTTACAGGTGAGTTTCACAAAAATCTCCTTTTCTCGGGCATTCCATTGGGGGACACAGACCATGGGACGTCCTAGAGCAGTCCATGGGGTGGGAGACACTCACGGCACCGCCAGGAGCCACGTCCAACGGTCAAACGGAAACCGCTGCCTGCAACACCTTGCGCCTAAGGGCGCGTCAGCGGACGCCAGCAAATGCACTTGATAAAACTTAGTGAAGGTGTGCAGGGACGACCAAGTGGCCGCCTTACACAGCTGGGACGCTGAGGCCCGATTGCGACAGGCCCAGGAGGATCCCACCGCCCTAGTGGAATGGGCAGTAATCCGGACCGGAGGAATCTTACCACGAGCACGGTAAGCCGCCGATATGGCACAACGTATCCAGCGCGCCAAGGTGGCCTTGGAGGCCGCCAAACCCCGCCGAGGACCGTCAGGTATCACAAACAAGGAGTCCGAACGGCGGAAATCAGCCGTGGCCCTGAGATACACTCGAAGAGCCCGGACCACGTCCAGGGAATGGAGAGCGCGCTCCTTGGAGTTAGCCGGAGAAGGACAAAAGGAAGGCAAAACCAGATCCTCATTAAGGTGGAAAGGAGACACCACCTTGGGTAGAAAGGACGGAACCGGACGAAGAACCACCTTATCTTGGTGAAAAACCAGGAAAGGTTCTCTGCAGGACAGCGCAGCCAGCTCCGACACCCGCCGAATAGAGGTTATGGCCACTAGGAAAACCACTTTCCAGGAAAGGAAGGAAAGGGCCACGTCCCTAAGGGGCTCGAAGGGGTTCCCTGGAGACCAAGGAGGACCAGGTTAAGGTCCCAAGATGGCAGAGGATGGACGTACGGGGAACAGAATGTGCCACCCCCTGAAGAAAAGTTCGCACCGGACCCAGAAAGGCAAGGGACCTCTGGAAGAAGACAGCCAGAGCCGAGACCTGACTCTTCAACGAACCGAGAGAGAGACCCTTCTCAAGGCCCGACTGCAGAAAGGCAAGTACCACCGGAATGGAGAACCGTAGGGGAGGAACCCCTGATGACTCACAAAAAGACAGAAAGGCCTTCCATGTGCGGTAGTAAATCCTGGAGGAAGCCGGCTTCCGTGCCCTAATCATGGTGCGCACCACTGAATCGGAGAAACCCCGTTTCCTCAGGAGGAGGGCTTCAGCAGCCAGGCCGTTAAACGCAGAGACCGTAAGTTCCGGTGGAAGAGAGGCCCCTGAGACAGCAGGTCCTCTCTGTCCGGGAGGGGCCAAGGAGCGTCTGCGAGCATGCGCACGACGTCCGCGAACCAGGAGCGGCGAGGCCAGTCTGGGGCGATGAGAATCGCCGGAATCCCTTCCAGCGCGATCCTGCGAAGAAGCTTGGGCAATAGAGGGATCGGAGGGAAGACATAGAGAAGGCGGAAGTGTTGCCATGGAGCCACAAGCGCGTCCACTCCGCACGCCTTCGGGTCCCGTGCCCTCGCCAGGTACACAGGAACCTTGCAGTTCAACCTGGATGCCATCAGATCGACATCCGGACGGCCCCACCTGCGGCAGAGCTCCTGGAAGACTTCCGGGTGCAGCGACCACTCGCCGGGATCCACTATGGTCCGACTCAGAAAGTCCGCTGTCCAATTGTCGACACCCGGAATATACACTGCCGACAGCAGCGGAACGTTGGACTCCGCCCACTGGAGAATCCGCTCCACCTCCTGCATTATGGCCCTGCTGCGGGTACCACCCTGATGATTGATATAGGCCACGGCCGTGGCATTGTCCGACTGGACCCGCACAGGAACCCCGGATAGGATCCGGGTCCAATGAGAGAGGGAGAGAAAGATTGCTCGCAGCTCCAGGATATTGATCGGAAGGCGAGATTCCTCCGCCGACCAGACCCCTTGAACCGTCTGGTCCTTGAGAACACCGCCCCAGCCCGAAAGGCTGGCATCCGTGGTGACAATTGTCCAGACAACGGGGAGAAAGGTCAGAGGGACAGACGGAGAGAGGGAGAACACAGACTGCAGCCATACTTATCTGTTCCTGCAGTCTTCTCCCTCATATGTCCGGACCAGCAGGGAAGCACCTCTTCAGACGTCTGACTCCGCAGTGTGGGAGATGCAGTGCTCTGGAATGAGGGTGGCGATAGGTGTCCCAATGGCTGGCGGGATGCGGTGCTACCAGGGAGCCCGGATCCTCTTTTCTTCTTTGGGGGACGGTGGAGGAGGCCAGGCAGCGTCCATGGACGGCGGCAGTCACTCCACGGGGGACCAGGAAAGCGCAATGCTGACCTGCGTCCCCATCTGTAAGAAAAATAATAAACAGGAGTAGCAGTGTCATCCTCCTTCTACAGACACTAAGCAAAGACTGAAGTTCTCCTGCTGGAGCCTGGGGGTATAGCCCAAGGAGGAGGAGCTTCTTCTATTTGCATAGTGTCCCTCCTAGTAATACCTCTAGGCTATACCCATGGTCTGTGTCCCCCAATGGAATGCCCGAGAAAAAGAAAACCTTGACAAGAAAAAAAGGAAACAGGAGAAGGAAGACCTAGGGCTTGTGTATTACTGGCCTACACGACTCCAGACATATGGTCTCAAGGGAAGATGAAGAATTGGGCAGCTGTTTCTTCTTAATGGAACTTATAGGATTGCCATAAAAATGCATGTATTGTTCCCCAAAATCAATAAACAGAAATTTGCAAGGAAGGTAAAGAAATAGAGAAGGGAGACCTTTCCAAGAAGTCAGATGTCTCCAGGCATTACCCAGCAAGAGATCCCCTCTGTCATAGACTGCCTACAAATCCTAAGGAAAGAGGCAGAAGAGAAAAAATGTAGATTAAGATGAACTGATCCCTGAAAACAACGAGTGTCCAGTGTCACCGGGGTCCAGAGTCGTCTGCTGAAAGAAACCGCTACCAAGTACAACTCACAGAGATTTCGGCTAAAAACAGAACTATAATCCACAGCTTCAAAAATAGGATGTAGTTAACTATGGCAACACTGGCAGACTGGTCAGGAGGGCCATCTAAAGTGGTCTAGAGGCACTAGGAATGAATGGTCCTGGGGAATAGTAGGAGAAGAGAGCTCCCAAGAGGGAGAGCGAGACCACATCAGTGTAGAACAATTGGATGGTAAAGATTGGCTGAAAATTGATACCAGATGTTAAAAATCATCCAAGAAGAGGGCAAGTGGGGTACTGAATGTATGGGTAATGTCCCTGCAGGAAGGATTACTAGCAATATGGAACTGCAAAGAGGATAAGCGGCAGAAGGGGCCACAGAAATGTGGCCTAGAAGGGCACTAAAGCTGTGGCCTCAATTAGTTACTCTGGCAAAAAAGCCTCCTTGGTACTAGGTGAGGGCCCTATGTGTGCTTTTACCTCAACAGATTATCTGACCAATTTCTGTCCAATCAGACCAATAGTGTGTATAGGTGAGAATATTTACCTAATCCCCAAATACTCCTCCCATCATTATCCTCTTCTCTATGGCTTTCTATGGGACCGAAAAAAGGAGATTTTTGTGAAACTCACCTGTAAAATCTTTTTCTCGTAGTTCCATTGGGGGACACAGACCATGGGTATAGCCTAGAGGTATTACTAGGAGGGACACTATGCAAATAGAAGAAGCTCCTCCTCCTTGGGCTATACCCCCAGGCTCCAGCAGGAGAACTTCAGGCGTTGCCAAAGCAGTAGGAGAAGGAGAACCATAAAAAAACAATGGAACCAAACGGCCGTAAACCAAGAGGCCCAAACAGGATATAGAAATCCTCCCATGCATACGCAAAAAGGGGTGGGAGCTGTGTCCCCCAATGGAACTACGAGAAAAAGATTTTACAGGTGAGTTTCACAAAAATCTCCTTTTCTCGGGCATTCCATTGGGGGACACAGACCATGGGACGCCCTAGAGCAGTCCATGGGGTGGGAGACACTCACGGCACCGCCAGGAGCCACGCCCAACGGTCAAACGGAAACCGCTGCCTGCAACACCTTGCGCCTAAGGGCACGGCCAGCGGACGCCAGCAAATGCACTTGATAAAACTTAGTGAAGGTGTGCAGGGACGACCAAGTGGCCGCCTTACACAGCTGGGACGCTGAGGCCCGATTGCGACAGGCCCAGGAGGATCCCACCGCCCTAGTGGAATGGGCAGTAATCCGGACCGGAGGAATCTTACCACGAGCACGGTAAGCCGCCGATATGGCACAACGTATCCAGCGCGCCAAGGTGGCCTTGGAGGCCGCCAAACCCCGCCTAGGACCGTCAGGTATCACAAACAAGGAGTCCGAACGGCGGAAATCAGCCGTGGCCCTGAGATACACTTCGAAGAGCCCGACCACGCCCAGGGAATGGAGAGCGCGTCCTTGGAGTTAGCCGGAGAAGGACAAAAGGAAGGCAAAACCAGATCCTCATTAAGGTGGAAAGGAGACACCACCTTGGGTAGAAAGGACGGAACCGACGAAGAACCACCTTATCTTGGTGAAAAACCAGGAAAGGTTCTCTGCAGGACAGCGCAGCCAGCTCCGACACCCGCCGAATAGAGGTTATGGCCACTAGGAAAACCACTTTCCAGGAAAGGAAGGAAAGGGCCACGTCCCTAAGGGGCTCGAAGGGGTTCCCTGGAGACCAAGGAGGACCAGGTTAAGGTCCCAAGATGGCAGAGGATGGACGTACGGGGAACAGAATGTGCCACCCCTGAAGAAAAGTTCGCACCGGACCCAGAAAGGCAAGGGACCTCTGGAAGAAGACAGCCAGAGCCGAGACCTGACTCTTCAACGAACCGAGAGAGAGACCCTTCTCAAGGCCCGACTGCAGAAAGGCAAGTACCACCGGAATGGAGAACCGTAGGGGAGGAACCCCTGATGACTCACAAAAAGACAGAAAAGCCTTCCATGTGCGGTAGTAAATCCTGGAGGAAGCCGGCTTCCGTGCTCTAATCATGGTGCGCACCACTGAATCGGAGAAACCCCGCTTCCTCAGGAGGAGGGCTTCAGCAGCCAGGCCGTTAAACGCAGAGACCGTAAGTTCCGGTGGAAGAGAGGCCCCTGAGACAGCAGGTCCTCTCTGTCCGGGAGGGGCCAAGGAGCGTCTGCGAGCATGCGCACGACGTCCGCGAACCAGGAGCGGCGAGGCCAGTCCGGGGCGATGAGAATCGCCGGAATCCCTTCCAGCGATCCTGCGAAGAAGCTTGGGCAATAGAGGGATCGGAGGGAAGACATAGAGAAGGCGGAAGTGTTGCCATGGAGCCACAAGCGCGCCCACTCCGCACGCCTTCGGGTCCCGTGCCCTCGCCAGGTACACAGGAACCTTGCAGTTCAACCTGGATGCCATCAGATCGACATCCGGACGGCCCCACCTGCGGCAGAGCTCCTGGAAGACTTCCGGGTGCAGCGACCACTCGCCGGATCCACTATGGTCCGACTCAGAAAGTCCGCTGTCCAATTGTCGACACCCGGAATATACACTGCCGACAGCAGCGGAACGTTGGACTCCGCCCACTGGAGAATCCACTCCACCTCCCGCATTATGGCCCTGCTGCGGGTACCACCCTGATGATTGATATAGGCCACGGCCGTGGCATTGTCCGACTGGACCCAAGACAGGAACCCCGGATAGGATCCGGGTCCAATGAGAGAGGGAGAGAAAGATTGCTCGCAGCTCCAGGATATTGATCGGAAGGCGAGATTCCTCCGCCGACCAGACCCCTTGAACCGCCTGGTCCTTGAGAACACCGCCCCAGCCCGAAAGGCTGGCATCCGTGGTGACAATTGTCCAGACAACGGGGAGAAAGGAGCGGCCGGACCCCAGATTCGGGGAGACAGCCACCAGGATAGGGAGGCCCGAACCCGAGGGGGAGACGGACCCTGGAATCCAGACCCAATGGGGACTTGTCCCAGCGTGAGAGGATCAGCCGCTGAAGTGGGCGAGTATGGAACTGAGCATACGGAATGGCCTCTAAGGAGGCCACCATGAGGCCCAGAGTCCGCATGCACTGCCGGATGGACAGAGTCTGGGAGACCGCAGGAGTCGAACCGCCTCCTGAATCTGTGAGGACTTGGAGTCCGGAAGGAACACCTTGGAGAGTGACGTATCCAGAATCATCCCCAGGAAGGCGAGCCTCTGGGATGGGAGGAGAGACGACTTTGGTCGGTTGATCAACCAGCCGAACTGTTCCAGAGTCTGGACAGTAATCTGGACGCTGTCCACAGCCTGAGGAAAGGACGGGGCCTTTATCAGAATGTCGTCCAAGTAAGGCAAGAGAGAAATGCCCTTGAACGAAGAAGGGCCATGATAGGTGCCAGGATCTTGGTAAAGACCCGAGGGGCGGTAGCCAACCCGAAGGGAAGGGCGACAAATTGATAATGGCGGTCTCCGATAGCAAACCGCAGGTAGCGCTGATGCGACTCTGCTATAGGGACGTGCAAATAGGCGTCCTGAATGTCCACCGAGGCAAGAAATTCCCTGGAAGAAGTGACGCAATGACCGACCGGAGGGACTCCATGCGAAACTTCCTGACCCGCAGAAACTTGTTGAGCAGCTTTAGGTCCAGGATAGGACGCACAGACCCCTCCTTTTTGGGCACTACAAACAGGTTGGAGTAAAAACCTGAGCCCTGGTCCTCCAGGGGACGGGGAGATGACCCCCGGTCCAGCAGAGAGGAGACCGCCCCAACAGGGCCGAAGCCCGGGCGGGGTCCCCCGAACCCGAGAGAGGAAAAACGTTCCGGTGGTTTGGACTCGAAGTCTATCTTGTAACCGGACATTATAATCTCTAGAGCCCAGGCGTCCTGAATGTGAGCTCTCCAGGGTCTCAGAAAGGAGAGCAGACGACCCCCACCGTGAGAGGTGGGGGCGCCCTTCATGCAGAGGACTGTTTGGGGGCTGCAGGACGGGCAGACTGAGCCTTCGGGCGCCAGGAGGGCTGGGGCTTGAAGGAGGGCTTTCTACGGGAGTCCCGAGACCCTCCGGCCGATGAAGAGGAGGACGGCCGGGTGGAGGAGAAGCGACGAAAGGAACGGTATCGGGAACCAGAAGAACCCGGACGAGCAGGGGTCTGGACCGAGGCTGGGGCAGATGGGTACTCTTACCCCCAGTTGCAGCTGAAATAAACTCATCCAGCTGAGCCCCAAACAGACGGGATCCGTCAAAGGGAAGGTTTGCAAGGGAACGCTTGGAGGAAGCGTCCGCGTCCCAGACCTTTCAACCAGATCTTCTACGTTGAAGTATAGAGAGGGAGGAGATGCGGGCAAACAAGGCTCCAATGTCCATGGAGGCCTCGCAGAGGAATTTGGCAGCCTGAGACATTTGGAGGATAAGGTCCAAAGTGTCAGCGGGCGCATGTTGGTCCGTCAAATCCTGGAGATGACGTTGCAGCCACATAGAGAGGGCCCTAGCCACCCATGCAGATGCAAATGCCGGGCGCAGGGACGTGCCCGCTAGGGAAAAATGGACTTTGACAAGGAATCCAAACGCCTATCCACGGCATCTTGTAGGGAGGAGCCGTCCAGGACTGGTAGGGCAGTGTTTTTGGCCAGTCTGGCCACGGGCGGATCCACCTTAGGGGGAAGCCCACTTTTCCACGCTAGCCGCAGGAAATGGATACAGTACATCCATACGCCTGGCTGAGGTAAACTTTTGGTTAGGCCGATCCCAGGCCTTGGATACGACCGTGGTGAACTCACTATGTACGGGAAACACCGCGGTCTCAGGTTTTTAGGCGGAAAGAGGGCAAACTCCTGACTGGTGGGAGGAGTAGAGCCCTCCTGGAGGTTAAAGGTGTCACGGACCGCCAAAACCAATTCAGAGACCACAGCGGACAGTCTTGGAGGGGGTCCCGCTCCATGATCTCGCCCAAATCTGACAATTCCCTCTGACATCTGCTCCCTGGGGAGAACCATCAGAGTGCGCCTCAAGGCGGGAGGGGAAGCGGAGGCATCAGAGGAAGACTGCTGACGCCACGCGGTCTCTTAGCGCCCGGGCGGCCCCTGGGAGGGTCACCTGGGGAGCTAGGTGGGAGCGCCCGGGTTAGCGGGCGGCATACGCTCCATAAAGGCCATGGCCGCTGGCTACTAGGGCCAAATCCGCTGCAGCACTAGTCATGGCGGACGCCCAGGCGGGTACCACCGAGTCCGCAGGGGTAGGTGGGGAACCAGGCTGGGATATCGCAGTAGGGGCGACCTGATCCGGGCCAGGGGCAGGGCATGAGGCACAGACTCCCGTGACAGAGAGAGGCAAAAGACACGTCTTACAGGACCCCAGTGGAGCCTGAGAAGACGCCTTGGCAGATTTTGAGGGGGCCCCAGGCTTAGGCATGATTGGCACCTTGTAGAAATAAGTTCTCCTACCAGTTAGAAGCAAAAATCTGGCAAAACTGTCGCTCAGCAAGCACTGAAGTTCATCCAAATGCTGGGAGAGCCGAGCAGACACCACTCTGTAAGCTCAGGAGGAAGCAGGAGAATAGGCTCCGCCCCTCCGTGACGTCAATGGCGGGAAAAATAGGCTCCGCCCCTTCGTGGCGTCAATGGCGGGAAAAACGCCAAAGAAAAAGGTGTCCCCTCCTGCCATGGGGGACCCCATCTCAGAATGCCCCCAGTAATAGTGTCCCCAAGAGGGGAGAACGCAGGGGAGAGAGAGAGAGCCGCGGCAGGTGTCAGAGACCTGCCGCCCTGCAGCCGCGACTGAACGGCCTCTTAAAGGGACCCCGACCTATTAATGGCGGCCCCGGTCAAATGAGCCGGGCTCGCTCCATAAGGTCCCCGCAGAGGGAATCATGTCCCCAAGATGTGCCAAGCCTCTGGGGGAGTCCAAGAGGAGAGAACCCCTTATTTAAGGTGGAACCGCCGCTTAAGGCGGCATACCAATAAGGTGGCACCGACTATGGGTGCTGCTCTAGTGCCATGTCCTCTATGCCCCCAGCCCAGACGTGGTCATATTTCACCCAGGCAGCCAGAGGGACAGACGGAGAGAGGGAGAACACAGACTGCAGCCATACTTATCTGTTCCTGCAGTCTTCTCCCTCATACGTCCGGACCAGCAGGGAAGCACCTCTTCAGACGTCTGACTCCGCAGTGTGGGAGATGCAGTGCTCTGGAATGAGGGTGGCGATAGGTGTCCCAATGGCTGGCGGGATGCGGTGCTACCAGGGAGCCCGGATCCTCTTTTCTTCTTTGGGGGACGGTGGAGGAGGCCAGGCAGCGTCATGGACGGCGGCAGTCACTCCACGGGGGACCAGGAAAGCGCCATGCTGACCTGCGTCCCCATCTGTAAGAAAAATAACAAACAGGAGTAGCAGTGTCATCCTCCTTCTACAGACACTAAGCAAAGACTGAAGTTCTCCTGCTGGAGCCTGGGGGTATAGCCCAAGGAGGAGGAGCTTCTTCTATTTGCATAGTGTCCCTCCTAGTAATACCTCTAGGCTATACCCATGGTCTGTGTCCCCCAATGGAATGCCCGAGAAAAAGGAAATCTGCAGCACTCCTCAAGTTTCTTATCAATCCAAGCGATTTATTTCCATGCAGCAAATACAGGGGACGTTTCGACCAGCAGGTCTTTATCAAGCCATAACACATAAAGCAATGACACCCTTTAAATATCCCCCAGTGCAATTCGATTGGTGCAGACATACATAATTAAAAACAATCGCTAATTAGATAAACCCATGTATACCTGATTCCACATGTTTCCCCGATCAAGTGTGGGCATAATCGTAGCGTACCGGAAGTGACACTGCGCAGTGGAACCGCTTCACCTCCTCTACTCCCCCAATCTCCAGTCCTGAAATCTTACACATGCATTGGAGCAGTGAAGATCTCAGAGCAGTCATCCTCATTCTGAGATCTTCATAGCACGTGCGCTGATTATACTGCTGCCAATATATGCGCAAGATTTCAGGACCCAGCATCGGAGCAGTGAGGAGGTCTGCCCCGTCAATCTCACAGAGAGGAGGAGAGGCGGGAGTGAAGCAGTGATGTTCCAAGCTCCTCATTTGCAGAGAATTAAAAATAAGAAGTTCTCTCAAACAGTAAGGGTCCATTCACACGTCCGTGTGTGTTTTGCAGATCCACAAAACACAGACATCGGTGATGGGCGTTACGCAATTTGCGGACCGCACATCGCCGGTACTACATAGAAAATGCCTTTTCTTGTCCACAATTGCGGACAAGAATAGGATATGTTCTATTTTTTTTCGGGAACGCGATTGCGGACCCGGAAGTGCGGATCCGCATTTGCAGACCCGGGCGGGACATCGTCTGTCCCCTTTGAAATTAATGGGTCCGCAATTCCGTTCCGCAAAATGCGGAACAGAATTGAGGACGTGTGAATGGACCCTAATCGTGATTGCAGAGAGAAAAGGTTTGTGTAAGTCTTCATGATCATGTAGTACCTGGTTTATTAGACTTGGTCACAGGGATCAATCTCTGTAAATAAACTGTCAGTAGCAGATGAGTCCACGCCCATCACAATCACCTCTGTCATCTTTTCGACAAGCGTCTCCAACCTCTCCGCAGATCTTTTCTCTGGACTTTTTGCCCGCTCCACATTGAACTGACGCTGGCTTGTGTCAAAGTGATGTTTTAGGTCCCTGGCTACTTTCACTAATGCCGTCATCAGCTTCATGGCTAAAGAATAGAAAATATTAGGGATGTTTAAGATCAAGAAAAAGTACAAATCAAGTGCAAGAACAGAAGGAGAGGAAGAAATGGAGAACATTCTAAAAATAAAATTATCCCTCTTTCTAACTCCAGTAATAATCCTCAGTCAGTGTTCGATAGCGGCAGACTCATAGTCCTTCAGCCGATGAACGGTTAAGGGGTCCTCTGGACCCACACAACAAAGCGCAGGACGCCATCACACTTTTTATTGTTCACAGGGTCTAGTTACTCCTGTGTTTGTCTTTAAAGATGTTCTGCAAGTTTTCGTTCAACCTCTGAAAACCAGGATCCAAATTCATATGCACTGCATTATCGGTTTCTTTTTTTTTTACAATTTGCTTTGTCTGGCTTTGTAATCCAATATATACGGTAAGAGATTAGCGCTTTGTACGCGGCAGAATAGTTGCAGTTTTATTCTGCGCACTCGCGCAAAACTTCATATCAATTAACCTAACAGCATGGAGGGGGGGGGGGGGATGTAAGAACGAAAATCCGCACCAGCACAGGGAGAACATACAAACTTTGCACAGATTTTCACCTTATTAGATTCAATGCCAGGACCACAATGATGCACGGCAACAGTACTAACCCGTAGGCCTCTATTTGCGCATTTCCTATCCCCTCAGTTCCCTATCCGTGCAGTATTATCACATGGGCTGAGAGCACACAGGAGATGGTTTTCTGCAGCATGGACGGCAGCCAGATGACCCAAACATCTGCACTTCACATCCACCACACCGCCCACTTCTCTCCTGCACCGATGCCAGGTTCTGGCTGTGCCCCGAAGCAGAACGTATTTGATGGATGCTGAACAATTGCTCCCCTAATTTGGTCTGAATGAGTCACATTTCTTCCATAATCGTTGTATTAATCAAGATATTAAAGGATAAAATGCAAACAAAGACATCTGTTAGCAGCCTTGGTGTTTCAAAGTCAGAGGAAGGTGGCGGCAGAAGCAGCAGAGATCAGTGAAATCCTGGGAGACATGTCCAGAGGAACAGATGGTAGATAGAAGTGAAGGCAGATTTATGGCTCATGGTTCCTTGCTGTGGTACAGTATCCGCCTGCAGCCTCTTCTCACATCCTCAGCATGCTACCTGAAGCTGCTCATAGAATCTACCACCGCTGCCAGATCATCCTTCAGCGAACCATTAAAAATGGCAATTTCACTGTCAGTCTTGAGACTGTTGCTTAACAGTCGGGCGTTGTTGTATGACCTCAACGATGTGTCTTTAATCGCTCGATGTTTTTTCTCTTTGAAGATGGTTTGTACTGTATTCCTACAAAATCGCAGAGGGAGGGAGCCCCCTCCTTCCCCTTTCCCCTCTGCTCAGTTGTGGCAGACGGGTAAGGTTCCCATGGCAACAGGACGCCTTCTCAAGCATCCTGCTGTCCATGGTGCTGAACAGATCTGTGCTAAAGGCAGAGATCTGTTCAGACAAAAGTGTAAGTGAAATACAGTACAGTACACTATATAGTGTACTGTTCTGTATTATACAGACATCAGACCCACTGGATCTTCAAGAACCAAGTGGGTCTGGGTAAAAAAAAAAAAAGTAAAAAAGTGAAAAAAAACAAAACATTTATCACGGATTAAGAATTAAAAAAAAAAAATTCCCTACACATGTAATATATCACCACGTCTGTAACGACCTGATCTATAAAACGGTCATGTTACATTCCCCGCACGGTGAACGCCATAAAAAAATAAAAAACTATGATAAAATTGAAATATTGCCCACCTTACTTCCCAAAAAAGGTAATAAAAGTGATCAAAAAAGTCGTATGTACGCCAATATAGTACCATTCAAACCGTCGCCTCATCCTGCAAAGAATGAGACCCTACATGCGACAATGGCCCAAAAAATAAAAAAAACTATGGCTCTCAGACAAAAAAACATGATTTTCTGTTTCAAAAATGCTTTTATGTTAAACATAAAAAAAAATTTAAAAGTAGACATTAGGTATAGTCGCGTCCGTAAGACCCTGCTCTATGAAAATACCACATGACCTAAACCCTGAGGTAAACACCGTAAAAAAAATAAAATAAAAACATTGTAAAAAAAAAAAAAAAATCACAAAAAGTGTAATACCAAGTGATCAAAAAGTCCTACGCACCCCAAAATAGTGCCAATCAAACCGTCATCTCATCTCACAAAAATCATACCCTACCCAAGATAATCGCCAAAAACTAAAAAAAAGGAGATTTTTGTGAAACTCACCTGTACAATCTTTTTCTCGTAGTTCCATTGGGGGACACAGACCATGGGTATAGCTTAGAGGTATTACCAGGAGGGACACTATGCAAATAGAAGAAGCTCCTCCTCCTTGGGCTATACCCCCAGGCTCCAGCAGGAGAACTTCAGGCGTTGCCAAAGCAGTAGGAGAAGGAGAGCAAAAAACAATGGAACCAAACAGACCGTAAGCCATGAGGTCCAACTAAAAATAAACAGAAAGAAACAAATCCTCCCTTGCATACGCAGGAAGGGGAGGGAGCTGTGTCCCACAATGGAACTACGAGAAAAAGATTTTACAGGTGAGTTTCACAAAAATCTCCTTTTCTCGGGCATTCCATTGGGGGACACAGACCATGGGACGTCCTAGAGCAGTCCATGGGGTGGGAAACACTCACAGCACCGCCAGGAACAACGTCCAGCAGTCAAGCGGAAACCGCGGCCTGCAACACCTTACTTAGAAGGACCGCATCAGCCGACGCCAGCAAATGCCTCCGAGAAAACTCAGAGAAAGCAGCAAGCAAGGACGACCAGGAGGCCGCCATACATAGCTGCGAAGCCGAAGCACGGCAATGTCTAGCCCAGGAAGCGCCCACCGTCCCGGTGGAGTGAGCAGTAATCCTCGAGGGGAGAATCCCGCCACGAGCACGATACGCCGCAGCACTAGCTGAGCGAATCAAACCCGCCACAGTGACCTAGGAGCTGATAACCCCCTACGAGGCCCCACGGGAAACACAAAGAGGGAGTCAATACGGCTCGCAACCCTCACATACATCTTGATGGGCCCAGACGACAGCCAGAGAAGGAAGAGGGGGTTCTTGGGGTTTGCCGGCAAGGGACCAAAGGAAGGCAGGACGAGGTCCTCGAGGAGGTGGAAGGAAGAAACCACCCTGGGCAAAAGAAAGAAAGGCACCAGGCAAATCACCACCCGCCGTGGTGAAAGACCAGAAATAGCTCCTGGCAAGAGAGAGAGAGCGGCCAGCATCGACACCCGCCCGATGAAAGGAAAGGCCACCAGGAAAACCACCGTCAAGGTGAGCTCGGTCAGAGAAACCTCCCTCAGAGGTTCAAAGAAAGCTGACTGGAGGGCGGCACTAAATGGAGTCCCCAAGGTGGTAAGGAGGGAACATATGGAGGGACCGAATGCACCACCCCTGTCAGGCAGTTCCAACGGGGTCACGGAGGCAAGGGAGTTCCGTGGAAAAGACCGCCGGGGCGGAAAAAGGAGATTTTTGTGAAACTCACCTGTAAAATCTTTTTCTCGTAGTTCCATTGGGGGACACAGACCATGGGTATAGCCTAGAGGTATTACTAGGAGGGACACTATGCAAATAGAAGAAGCTCCTCCTCCTTGGGCTATACCCCCAGGCTCCAGCAGGAGAACTTCAGGCGTTGCCAAAGCAGTAGGAGAAGGAGAACCAGAAAAAAACAATGGAACCAAACGGCCGTAAACCAAGAGGCCCAACAGGATATAGAAATCCTCCCATGCATACGCAAAAAGGGGTGGGAGCTGTGTCCCCCAATGGAACTACAAGAAAAAGATTTTACAGGTGAGTTTCACAAAAATCTACTTTTCTCGGGCATTCCATTGGGGGACACAGACCATGGGACGTCCTAGAGCAGTCCATGGGGTTGGGAGACACTCACGGCACCGCCAGGAGCCACGTCCAACGGTCAAACGGAAACCGCTGCCTGCAACACCTTGCCCCCAAGGGCCGCGTCAGCGGACGCCAGCAAATGCACTTGATAAAACTTAGTGAAGGTATGCAGGGACGACCAAGTGGCCGCCTTACACAGCTGGGACGCTGAGGCCCGATTGCGACAGGCCCAGGAGGATCCCACCGCCCTAGTGGAATGGGCAGTGATCCGGACCGGAGGAATCTTACCACGAGCACGGTAAGCCGCCGATATGGCACAACGTATCCAGCGCGCCAAGGTGGCCTTGGAGGCCGCCAAACCCCGCCGAGGACCGTCAGGTATCACAAACAAGGAGTCCGAACGGCGGAAATCAGCCGTGGCCCTGAGATACACTCGAAGAGCCCGGACCACGTCCAGGGAATGGAGAGCGCGCTCCTTGGAGTTAGCCGGAGAAGGACAAAAGGAAGACAAAACCAGATCCTCATTAAGGTGGAAAGGAGACACCACCTTGGGTAGAAAGGACGGAACCGGACGAAGAACCACCTTATCTTGGTGAAAAACCAGGAAAGGTTCTCTGCAGGACAGCGCAGCCAGCTCCGACACCCGCCAAATAGAGGTTATGGCCACTAGGAAAACCACCTTCCAGGAAAGGAAGGAAAGGGCCACGTCCCTAAGGGGCTCGAAGGGGTTCCCCTGGAGACCAAGGAGGACCAGGTTAAGGTCCCAAGATGGCACAGGATGGACGTACGGGGGAACAGAATGTGCCACCCCCTGAAGAAAAGTTCGCACCGGACCCAGAAAAGCAAGGGACCTCTGGAAGAAGACAGCCAGAGCCGAGACCTGACTCTTCAACGAACCGAGAGAGAGACCCTTCTCAAGGCCCGACTGCAGAAAGGCAAGTACCACCGGAATGGAGAACCGTAGGGGAGGAACCCCTAATGACTCACAAAAAGACAGAAAGGCCTTCCATGTGCGGTAGTAAATCCTGGAGGAAGCCGGCTTCCGTGCCCTAATCATGGTGCGCACCACTGAATCGGAGAAACCCCGTTTCCTCAGGAGGAGGGCTTCAGCAGCCAGGCCGTTAAACGCAGAGACCGTAAGTTCCGGTGGAAGAGAGGCCCCTGAGACAGCAGGTCCTCTCTGTCCGGGAGGGGCCAAGGAGCATCTGCGAGCATGAGCACGACGTCCGCGAACCAGGAGCGGCGAGGCCAGTCTGGGGCGATGAGAATCGCCGGAATCCCTTCCAGCGCGATCCTGCGAAGAAGCTTGGGCAACAGAGGGATCGGAGGGAAGACATAGAGAAGGCGGAAGTGTTGCCATGGAGCCACAAGCGCGTCCACTCCGCAAGCCTTCGGGTCCCGTGCCCTCGCCAGGTACACAGGAACCTTGCAGTTCAACCTGGATGCCATCAGATCGACATCCGGACGGCCCCACCTGCGGCAGAGCTCCTGGAAGACTTCCGGGTGCAGCGACCACTCGCCGGGATCCACTATGGTCCGACTCAGAAAGTCCGCTGTCCAATTGTCGACACCCGGAATATACACTGCCGACAGCAGCGGAACGTTGGACTCCGCCCACTGGAGAATCCGCTCCACCTCCTGCATTATGGCCCTGCTGCGGGTACCACCCTGATGATTGATATAGGCCACGGCCGTGGCATTGTCCGACTGGACCCAAGACAGGAACCCGGATAGGATCCGGGTCCAATGAGAGAGGGAGAGAAAGATTGCTCGCAGCTCCAGGATATTGATCGGAAGGCGAGATTCCGCCGCCGACCAGACCCCTTGAACCGTCTGGTCCTGGAGAACACCGCCCCAGCCCGAAAGGCTGGCATCCGGGGACAACGGAGCGGCCGGACCCCAGATTCGGGGGAGACAGCCACCAGGATAGGGAGGCCCGAACCCGAGGGGGGAGACGGACCCTGGAATCCAGACCCAATGGGGACTTGTCCCAGCGGGAGAGGATCAGCCGCTGAAGTGGGCGAGTATGGAACTGAGCATACGGAATGGCCTCTAAGGAGGCCACCATGAGGCCCAGAGTCCGCATGCACTGCCATATGGACAGAGTCTGGGGAGACCGCAGGAGTCGAACCGCCTCCTGAATCTGTGAGGACTTGGAGTCTGGAAGGAACACCTTGGAGAGTGACGTATCCAGAATCATCCCCAGGAAGGCGAGCCTCTGGGATGGGAGGAGAGACGACTTTGGTCGGTTGATCAACCAGCCGAACTGTTCCAGAGTCTGGACAGTAATCTGGACGCTGTCCACAGCCTGAGGAAAGGACGGGGCCTTTATCAGAATGTCGTCCAAGTAAGGCAAGAGAGAAATGCCCCTTGAACGAAGAAGGGCCATGATAGGTGCCAGGATCTTGGTAAAGACCCGAGGGGCGGTAGCCAACCCGAAGGGAAGGGCGACAAATTGATAATGGCAGTCTCCGATAGCAAACCGCAGGTAGCGCGGATGCGACTCTGCTATAGGGACGTGCAAATAGGCGTCCTGAATGTCCACCGAGGCAAGAAATTCCCCTGGAAGAAGTGACGCAATGACCGACCGGAGGGACTCCATGCGGAACTTCCTGACCCGCAGAAACTTGTTGAGCAGCTTTAGGTCCAGGATAGGACGCACAAACCCCTCCTTTTTGGGCACTACAAACAGGTTGGAGTAAAAACCTGAGCCCTGCTCCTCCAGGAGGACGGGGGAGATGACCCCCCGGTCCAGCAGAGAGGAGACTGCCCCCAACAGGGCCGAAGCCCGGACGGGGTCCCCCGGAACCCGAGAGAGGAAAAAACGTTCCGGTGGTTTGGACTCGAAGTCTATCTTGTAACCGGACATAATCTAATGATAATATAATCTCTAGAGCCCAGGCGTCCTGAATCTGAGCTCTCCAGGGTCTCAGAAAGGAGAGCAGACGACCCCCCACCGTGAGAGGTGGGGGCGCCCCTTCATGCAGAGGACTGTTTGGGGGCTGCAGGACGGGCAGACTGAGCCTTCGGGTGCCAGGAGGGCTGGGGCTTGAAGGAGGGCTTTCTACGGGAGTCCCGAGACCCTCCGGCCGATGAAGAGGAGGACGGCCGGGTGGAGGAGAAGCGACAAAAGGAACGGTATCGGGAACCAGAAGAACCCGGACGAGCAGGGGGTCTGGACCGAGGCTGGGGCAGATGGGTACTCTTACCCCCAGTTGCAGCTGAAATAAACTCATCCAGCTGAGCCCCAAACAGACGGGATCCGTCAAAGGGAAGGTTTGCAAGGGAACGCTTGGAGGAAGCGTCCGCGTCCCAGACCTTCAACCAGATCTCTACGTTGAAGTATAGAGAGGGAGGAGATGCGGGCAAACAAGGCTCCAATGTCCATGGAGGCCTCGCAGAGGAATTTGGCAGCCTGAGACATTTGGAGGATAAGGTCCAAAGTGTCAGCAGGCGCATGTTGGTCCGTCAAATCCTGGAGATGATGTTGCAGCCACATAGAGAGGGCCCTAGCCACCCATGCAGATGCAAATGCCGGGCGCAGGGACGTGCCCGCTAGGGAAAAAATGGACTTTGACAAGGAATCCAAACGCCTGTCCACGGCATCTTGTAGGGAGGAGCCGTCCAGGACTGGTAGGGCAGTGTTTTTGGCCAGTCTGGCCACGGGCGGATCCACCTTAGGGGAAGCCCACTTTTCCACGCTAGCCGCAGGAAATGGATACAGTACATCCATACGCCTGGCTGAGGTAAATTTTTGGTTAGGCCGATCCCAGGCCTTGGATACGACCGCGGTGAACTCACTATGTACGGGAAATACCACGGTCTCAGGTTTTTTAGGCGGAAAGAGGGCAAACTCCTGACTGGTGGGAGGAGTAGAGCCCTCCTGGAGGTTAAAGGTGTCACGGACCGCCGAAACCAATTCAGAGACCACAGCGGACAGTCTTGGAGGGGGGTCCCGCTCCATGATCTCGTCCAAATCTGACAATTCCCCCTCTGACATCTGCTCCCTGGGGGGAGAACCATCAGAGTGCGCCTCAAGGCGGGGAGGGGAAGCGGAGGCATCAGAGGAAGACTGATGACGCTCACGCGGTCTCTTAGCGCCCGGGCGGCCCCTGGGAGGGTCACCTGGGGGAGCTAGGGTGGGGAGCGCCCCCGGGTTAGCGGGCGACATACGATCCATAAAGGCCATGGCCGCTTTGGCTAATAGGGCCAAATCCGCTGCAGCACTAGTCATGGCGGACGCCCAGGCAGGTACCACCAAGTCCGCAGGGGTAGGTGGGGAACCAGGCTGGGATATCGCAGTAGGGGCGACCTGATCCGGGCCAGGGGCAGGGCATGAGGCCCAGACTCCCGTGACAGAGAGAGGCAAAAGGCACGTCTTACAGGACCCCAGTGGAGCCTGAGAAGACGCCTTGGCAGATTTTGTGGGGGCCCCAGGCTTAGGCATGATTGGCACCTTGTAGAAATAAGTTCTCCTACCAGTTAGAAGCAAAAATCTGGCAAAACTGTCGCTCAGCAAGCACTGAAGTTCATCCAAATGCTGGGAGAGCCGAGCAGACACCACTCTGTAAGCTCAGGAGGAAGCAGGAGAATAGGCCCCGCCCCCCGTGACGTCAATGGCGGGAAAAATAGGCCCCGCCCCCTTCGTGACGTCAATGGCGGGAAAAAAGCGCGCGCGCATACAAAATTAAACTAAAGTGAAAGAAAAAGGTGTCCCCCTCATGCCATGGGGGACCCCATCTCAGAAATGCCCCCAGTAATAGTGTCCCCCAAGAGGGGAGAACGCAGGGGGAGAGAGTCGCGACTGAACGGCCTCTTAAAGGGACCCCGACCTATTAATGGCGGCCCCGGTCAAATGAGCCGAGCTCGCTCCATAAGGTCCCAGCAGAGGTTATGTCCCCCAAGATGTGCCAAGCATCTGGGGGGAGTCCAAGAGGAGAGGACCCCCTTATTTAAGGTGGAACCGTTGCTTTAAGGCGGCATACCAATAAGGTGGCACCAACTATGGGTGCTGCTCTAGTGCCATGTCCTCTATGCCCCCAGCCCAGACGTGGTCATATTTCACCCAGGCAGCCAGAGGGACAGACGGAGGGAGAACACAGACTGCAGCCATACTTATCTGTTCCTGCAGTCTTCTCCCTCATATGTCCGGACCAGCAGGGAAGCACCTCTTCAGACGTCTGACTCCGCAGTGTGGGAGATGCAGTGCTCTGGAATGAGGGTGGCGATAGGTGTCCCAATGGCTGGCGGGATGCGGTGCTACCAGGGAGCCCGGATCCACTTTTCTTCTTTGGGGGACGGTGGAGGAGGCCAGGCAGCGTCCATGGACGGCGGCAGTCACTCCACGGGGGACCAGGAAAGCGCAATGCTGACCTGCGTCCCCATCTGTAAGAAAAATAACAAACAGGAGTAGCAGTGTCATCCTCCTTCTACAGACACTAAGCAAAGACTGAAGTTCTCCTGCTGGAGCCTGGGGGTATAGCCCAAGGAGGAGGAGCTTCTTCAATTTGCATAGTGTCCCTCCTAGTAATACCTCTAGGCTATACCCATGGTCTGTGTCCCCCAATGGAATGCCCGAGAAAGAGAAGTTTTAAGGAATGTAGAGACAGTACCCGGTCGAGACCCATCTGGGAAAACCAGGAAAACACGCAGAGGCGGAAAATCCGATTTCGCACCGAAAAGGATCGATGCCTTCCAGGTGCGATAACAACTGTGGAAGAGGCCGGCGTCCCTGCCGCGACCATAGCCCACACCACAAGCTCAGAAAAAGATCCTCCTGGCAAGGAAGGTGGATACAACCGCCATCATGGGCCACGTCTGGACAGTTCCAACGAAGGAAGATGCCAGTGAAAACCGTCGGCAGAAAAAAGACCTGTAGCCCCGTTTACAGGAGAGCGACTCCAAAGGGTCCGTCAGCCAGCTGTCCACAGCGAGGAGGAAGACCGCTGACAACACCGGAATCAGAGATTCCGCCAGCACAGGATCAGGTTCACCTTCCGGCTTCCCCAACCGCACAGCGGAACCCACCGTGATGGAAAGGGGGGTCTGAGCCAAGTCCTCTGGTCCCCAGGCAAATGCAGTACCACAGAGCTGAGAGCACTCCTGGTAGCGCAAGCCACGGTCGTGGCAGGTCCGACAAAAACTCGGACTGGACGGACCACAAGTAGAGGAGTCCCGGAGGGACAGAATGGAAAGTCGCTCTTGGCTCCAAGAAATTCATCGGGGGGCAAAGACCGACCCCGATCAAGACCCTGAACCATGAGGTACCGGAAAAAATACACCTCCCCAGCCGGAGAGAGTGGACTTGGAGGATAACTGCGGTGTCGGTAGAAGAAGCATCCGCCTCCCAAACCGTCAACCAGAAGGCACAGCGTTGAATGACTCCCATGGAAGCCCCACAGAGAAAATAGGCCGCCTCAGGGGCAAAAGCGGGTCGCAGCAACGAACCCGGTAGTGGAAACATGGATTTTGAGAGAGGATCCAAACGTCTGCCCACGAAGTCCTGCAAAGAGGACCCGTCCAGGACAGGAAAGGCCGTGTATTTGACTATACGGCCACTGCGGGTCCACCGCGGGAGGAGGCGTCTCCTATACTACAACGTCCGACCCCTTCATACAGAGGGAAAGGGTAGCCAGCCGCTTGGTGACCGAAAACCCTCAATTAGGCTAATCCCTAGCAATAGACAACAGGGCAGCAAATTTCCGCATGGACGGGAAAGACTGCCGATTCCTGCCGTTCAAGGCGGAAAAAAGGAGGGAACTCCTAATTGGAAGTAGGAGAGACCCTGTAGCAGAGCAAAAGTGCTGCGGACAGCCGCCACCAAGTCAACCACCATGGTGGAGAGCTTGGGAGGGTCAAGGTCCATGATAAACATAGAGACCGTCATTTCCCTACAGACCTGCGTTCCCGTGGTCGGGGAGAATCGTCCGGGAAGGCCCCTAGCCGGGGAGGGGAGACATCCGAGGAGGAATGTTGCAGCTCCCGCTGTCTTCTTGGGAATGAGCTACCCCCATGAATCATCGGGGGGAGATGAAGTGGAGACACCACATGGTTGGCAGCCGACCCCGATCATAAGGACATGGCCGCCCATGCTACTAAGGCCAGGTCCGCAGCCGCACTAGACTTGGCAGAGTCCCAAGTGTGCACTATTGCGGACAGTCGCCACCAAGTCAGCCACGACGGTGGAGCTCTTGGCTGGGGGTCAAGGTCCGTGATGTCGTAAAGACGGACAACTGACCTTTCGGGCTTGCGCTCCCGTGGATGGGGAGAGTCGCCCAGGTGTGTCTCTAGACGGGAAGGGGAACGGAGACATCCGAGGAGGAATGTCGCAGTTCCCGCTGCCCGCCAGTGAATGTGTGCGTCCCCCATGAGAGTCATTGGTGGGGAGATGGCACGGAGGACACCACAGGGCTGGTAGCCGACACCGTTCCATAAGACATGGCCACTCCGGGCCCCCCCCCCCCTACGGAGGGTAGGTCTGCAGTCGCATTGACATGGCAGAGACCCAGGCGGGTACCGTTGCAGGCAGACGCCACCAAGACAGCCACGACGGTGGAGCTCTTGGCTGGGGGTCAAGGTACGTGATGTCGTAAAGACACGCAACTGTCCTTTCGGGCTTGCTCCCGTGGATGGGGAGAGTCGCCCAGGAGTGTCTCTGGACGGGAAGGGGAACGGAGACATCCGAGGAGGAATGTCGCCGTTCCTGCTGCCTGTTAGTGAATGTGTGCGTCCCCCATGAGAGTCATTGGGGGGAGATGGCACGGAGGACACCACAGGGCTGGTAGCCGACACCGTTCCATAAGACATGGCCACTCCGGGCCCCCCCCTACAGAGGGTAGGTCAGCAGTCACATTGACATGGCAGAGACCCAGGTGGGTATCCATCCCATAAAAGACATGGCCGCCTTGGCTACTGAGGCCAGGTCTGCGGCCGCACTAGTCCTGGCGGAGGCCAAACGGAAACCGTCGACTCCGCAGGGACCGAGGGGGCACCGGGCTGAAGCAGGAGAAGGAGCAGATTATGTCTAGGCCAGCGGCAGGGCATGAGGCACAGGGATAGGCAATTATCGCTGCAGCTCTGGGTGTGATTGGAGTAATAGGAGTTATAACAGAACAATCACTACTGGCCGAGACTGGAGCTCTGCCACAGTGACCTATATAATATAACAACAGCTATCACTGCAGGTGAAATGCTAAAGAATGAACCTGGTCTCTTACCAGGAAAGTCCTCCATAACCAACCCCTCCCCTAGCAGAGAGGAGCAGAGGAGCCGCGCAGCTTCACAGGAGAAGAAGATGCTGGACGGAGTACAGGCTCCGCTCCTCGTGACGTCATAATGGCGCGAAAATAGCGCGCGCGCTTACCAAGCAGCGGCCCCCAATTGTGCCCCCTGCCTGGGAGGAGAAGGGTGCCCCGACAGGCAGGTAGGAGCGGCATAGGCAAGACTGCTGCTGAATAGTAGTGCCATTCTCCCAATAAAAGTGCCCTATTGATTCCCCCCAGACTAGCTCCTTCTTCAGCTTCACCCAGGCAGCCCACTAAAGTTGAGGAAGACAGAGGGAGGAGGGTGGCGGCGGGCAGGTCATACTTATCTGCGTCAGCCGTCTTCTCCCTCATGAGTCTGTACCAGCAGGGATCCACCTCTTCAGACGTCTGACTCCACAGGTTGGGAGATGCAGTGCTGTGGATTGAGGGTGGCAGCAGGTGGCCCAATGGCTGGCGGGATGCGGTGCTACCAGGGAGCCCGGATCCTCTTTTCTTCTTTGGGGGAAGGGTGGAGGAGGCCAGGCAACGTCCATGGACGGCGGCAGTC
Organism: Bufotes viridis; assembly: GCA_033119425.1. Lineage (NCBI taxonomy): Eukaryota > Metazoa > Chordata > Amphibia > Anura > Bufonidae > Bufotes > Bufotes viridis. The sequence goes on along the minus strand of CM065590.1, from coordinate 43,993,646 downwards.
ACTCCACGGGGGACCAGGAAAGCGCAATGCTGACCTGTGTCCCCATCTGTAAGAAAAATAACAAACAGGAGTAGCAGTGTCATCCTCCTTCTACAGACACTAAGCAAAGACTGAAGTTCTCCTGCTGGAGCCTGGGGGTATAGCCCAAGGAGGAGGAGCTTCTTCTATTTGCATAGTGTCCCTCCTAGTAATACCTCTAAGCTATACCCATGGTCTGTGTCCCCCAATGGAATGCCCGAGAAATGCAAGTACCACCAGAATGGAAAAGCGTAGGGGAGGAAGCCCCGAGGACTCACAAAAGGAAAGAAAGGCCTTCCATGTGTGGTGGTAAATGCTAGAGGAAGCCGGCTTCCGCACCTTAATCATGGTCCACACCACTGACTCGGAGAAGCCCCGTAACTTCAGGATGATGGTTTCAGCAGCCAGGCCGTTAAACGCAGCGACCGTAAGTTCCGGTGGAAGAGAGGCCCCTGAGACAGAAGATCCTCTCTGTCCGGGAGGGGCCAAGGAGCGTCTGCGAGCATGCGCATGACGTCCGCGAACCAGGCGCAGCGGGGCCAGTCCGGGGCGATGAGAATCGCCGGGATCCCCTCCAGCGCGATCCTGCGAAGAACCTTGGGTAGCAGAGGAAGGGGGGGGAAGACGTAGAGAAGGCGGAATTGTTGCCATGGAGATACCAGCACGTCCACTCCGCAAGCTCTCAGGTCCCGCGTCCGAGCCAGGAACACTGGGACCTTGCAGTTCAACCTGGAAGCCATCAGGTCGACGTCCGGACGGCCCCACCTGTGGCAAAGGTCCTGGAAGACCTCCGGGTGCAGTGACCACTCGCCGGGATCCACCTTGGTCCGACTCAGAAAATCCGCCGTCCAGTTGTCGACACCCGGAATATACACCGCCGACAACACCGGGACGTTGGACTCCGCCCACTGGAGGATCCGCTCCACCTCCTGCATTATGGCCCTGCTGCGGGTTCCGCCTTGATGATTGATGTAGGCCACAGCCGTGGCACTGTCCGACTGGACCCGCACAGGAACCCCTGCAAGGATCCGGGTCCAATGAGAGAGGGAGAGAAAAATTGCTCGCAGCTCCAGGATATTGATCGGAAGGAGAGATTCCTCCGCTGACCAAACCCCCTGAACCGTCTGGTCCCGGAGAACACCGCCCCAGCCCGAAAGGCTGGCATCCGTGGTGACAATCGTCCAGACAACGGGAAGAAAGGACCGCCCGGACTCCAGATTCGGGGGGGACAGCCACCAAGACAGGGAGGCCCGAACCCAAGGGGGAAGGCGGACCCTGGAGTCCAGACCCAGAGGGGACCTGTCCCAGCGGGAGAGAATCAGCCACTGAAGGGGACGAGTGTGGAACTGAGCATACAGGATGGCCTCGAAGGAGGCCACCATGAGGCCCAGAGCCCGCATGCACTGCCGGATGGACAGAGGCTGGGGAGACAGCAGGAGCCGAACCGCTTCCTGAATCTGGGAGGATTTGGAGTCCGGAAGGAACACCTTGGCGACTGACGTGTCCAGGATCATCCCCAGGAAGGCGAGCCTCTGGGATGGGAGGAGAGTCGACTTTGGTCGGTTGATCAACCAGCCGAACTGTTACAGCGTCTGGACAGTAATTTGGACGCTGTCCACAGCCTGAGGAAAGGACGGGGCCTTTATCAGAATGTCGTCCAAGTAAGGCAAAAGAGAAATGCCCCTTGAACGAAGTAGGGCCATGAGAGGTGCCAGGATCTTGGTAAAGACCCGAGGGGCAGTAGCCAACCCGAAGGGAAGGGCAACAAACTGAAAATGACAGTCTCTGATAGCAAACCGCAGGTAGCGTTGATGCGACTCTGCTATAGGGACGTGCAAATAGGTGTCCTGAATGTCCACCGAGGCAAGAAATTCCCCTGGAAGAAGGGAGGCAATGACCGACCGGAGGGACTCCATGCGGAACTTCAGGTCCAGGATAGGACGCACAGACCCCTCCTTCTTGGGCACCACAAAAAGGTTGGAATAAAAACCTGAGCCCTGCTCCTCCAGGGGAACAGGGGAGATGACCCCCCAGTCCAGAAGAGAGGCGACCGCCCCCAACAGAGCCGAAGCTCGGGCGGGGTCTCCCGGAACCCGAGGGGGGAAAAAACGTTCCGGTGGTTTGGATTCGAACTCTATTTTGTAACCGGACGTTACAATCTCTAGAGCCCAGGCGTCCTGAATGTCAGCTCTCCAGGGCACCTGAAAGGAGAGCAGACGGCCCCCCACCGAGAGAGGTGGGGGCGCCCCGTCATGCTGAGGGCTGCTTGGGGGCTGCAGGACGTGCAGACTGAGCTCTCGGGCGCCAGGAGGACTGAGCCTTGAAGAAAGGCTTTTTGCGGGAGTCCTGAGATCCCCCGGCCGAAGATGTGGAGGACGGCCGGGCAGAGGAGAAGCGACGAAAGGAGCGGTACCTGGGGCCAGAAGAACTCGGGCGAGCAGAGTGTCTGGACCTAGGCTGGGGCAGATGAGTACTCTTACCCCCGATCGCAGCTGAAATGAACTCATCCAGCTGGGCCCCAAAAAGACAGGAACCATCAAAGGGAAGGTTAGCAAGGGAACGCTTGGAGGAAGCGTCCGCGTCCCAGACCTTCAACCAGATCTCCCTGCGCTGGATTACCGAGAGGGAGGAGATGCGAGCAAACAGAGCCGCAATGTCCATGGAGGCCTCGCAGAGGAATTTTGCTGTCTGAGCCATCTGGAGGATGAAGTCCAAGGTGTCAGCAGACGCATGCTGGTCCGTCAAATCTTGGTGATGACGTTGCAGCCACATAGAGAGGGCCCTAGCGACCCAAGCAGATGCAAATGCTGGGCGCAGGGACGTGCCCGCCAGGGAAAAAATTGACTTGGATAAGGAATCCAAACGCCTGTCCACAGCATCCTGTAGCGAGGAGCCGTCCAGGACCGGTAGGGCAGTATTTTTGGCCAGCCTGGCCACAGGCGGATCCACCTTAGGGGGGGAAGCCCACTGATCAATACTAGCGACAGGAAACGGGTACAGCGTATCCATGCGCCTAGCAGAAGTAAATTTTTGGTTAGGTCGGTCGTAGGCCTTGGACACGACCGCGGTGAACTCACTGTGGACGGGAAACACCGCGGCCTCTGATTTTTTTAGGCGGAAAGAGGGCAAACTCCTGACTGGTGGGAGGAGTAGAGTCCTCTTGGAGGTTAAAGGTGTCACGGACCGCCGTAACCAACTCAGAGACCATAGCGGACAATCTGGGAGGGGGATCCCGCTCCATGACCTCATCCAAATCTGACAATTCCCCTTCTGATTTCTGCTCCCTGAGGGGGGGGGGGGGGAAGCGAAGACATCAGAAGAAGATTGCTGACGCTCACGCGGTCTCTTAGCGCCCGGGCGACCCCTGGGAGGGTCACTGGGGGGAGTTAGAGCGGGAAGCGCCCCTGGGTTAGCGGGCGACATACGCTCCATAAAGGCCATGGCCGCCTTGGCTACTAGGGCCAAATCCGCAGCAGCACTAGTCATGGCAGAAGCCCAGGCGGGTACCACCGAGTCCGCAGGGGTAGGTGGGGAACCGGGCTGGGCTGGCGCAGTAGGGGCAACCTGATCCGGGCCAGGGGCAGGGCATGAGGCATAGAGTCCCGTGACAGAGAGAGGCAGAAGGCACGACTTACAGGACCCCAGTGGAGCCTGAGAAGAGGCCTTGGCAGATTTAGTGGGATCCCCAGGCTTAGGCATGATCGGCACCTTGAGAAAAAAAGGAAGAAATTCTCCTACCAGACAGCGTTCAGAGAGAAAACCTGGCAAAACTACCGCTCTGGCAAGTGCTGAGGTTCGTCCAAGTGTCAGGAAGGCAGAGAGCACGAGAGAGCCGCGGCAGACACCACTCTGCAGGAGCCGGAGGAAGAAGGAGTGTAGGCTCCGCCCCCTCAATGACGTCATGCGGCGGGGAAAAAGCGCGCGCGCATATGAAAAACAGCCAGAATGCCCCCATAAAGATGTGCCAGCCTGTAGGGGACCCTTAATATGAAGTCCCTTATAGGGAAAAACAAATGGGAGCCGCGGCAGGCGCTGAGCTCTGCCGTGCAGCAGCCGCGTCCAGAGCGGTCTCTTAAGGTGGCCCCGACCTATTAAGGTGGAAACGCGATCCTTAAGGTGGCACCAGTATTTAAGGTGGCACCGAGAAATGGCACTGCACTGAGTGCTGCAGAACCCTCAGAGGTACCAATTCCCTCTTGTGGGTGAGAAATGTGCCTCAATAAAGTGCCTCATAATGTCTGCCCCTGCCCATATTCACCCAGGCAGTCCAAGAGGGACAAGGAGAGGGAGAAGGGGGTGCACAGACTGCAGGGTATACTTATATATGGGTGCTGCTCTAGTGCCATGTCCTCTATGCCTCCAGCCCAGACGTGGTCATATTTCACCCAGGCAGCCAGAGGGACAGACGGAGGGAGGGAGAACACAGACTGCAGCCATACTTATCTGTTCCTGCAGTCTTCTCCCTCCGAGTCCGGACCAGCAGGGAAGCACCTCTTCAGACGTCTGACTCCGCAGGGTGGGAGATACAGTGCTCTGGATGAGGGTGGCAGTAGGTGTCCCAATGGCTGGCGGGATGCGGAGCTACAAGGTGAGCCCGGATCCACTTGTCTTCTTTGGGGGAAGTGGAGGAAGCCAGGCAACGTCCATGGACGGCAGCGGTCACTCCACGGGGTACCAGGAAAGCGCCATGCTGACCTGCGTCCCCATCTGTAAGAAAAATAACAAACAGGAGTAGCAGTGTCATCCTCCTTCTACAGACACTAAGCAAAGACTGAAGTTCTCCTGCTGGAGCCTGGGGGTATAGCCCGAGGAGGAGGAGCTTCTTCTATTTGCATAGTGTCCCTCCTTGTAATACCTCTAAGCTATACCCATGGTCTGTGTCCCCCAATGGAATGCCCGAGAAAGTGGGTTTTTGAAAACTTCTGAAAATTTTCAAGATTTGCTTCTAAACTTCTAAGCCTTGTAACGTCCCCAAAAAATAAAATGGCATTCCCAGACATGAAGTAGACACATGGGGAAAGTAAATTAATACCTATTTTTGGAGTTATTACTATGTATGATAGAAGTAGAGAAATTGAAAGTTGGAAATTTGCTAATTTTTCCCAAATTTTTGTAAATTTGGTATTTTTTTTTTAAATAAAAATGAATTTTTTGGACTTCATTTTACCTGTGTCATGAAGTACAATATATGACGAAAAAACAATCTCAGAATGGCCTGGATAAGTAAAAGCATTTTAAAGTTATCACCACATAAAGTGAAACTGGTCATATTTGCAAAAAATGGCCTAGTCCTTTAGGTGAAATATTACTGTGTCCTTAAGGGGTTAACGTCTATGGAACGCACTTACTCTGCAACTTTCAGAAACACCATAGCAGTGAATGGAAAGAGATGAACATGTGCAGCATCCTGATGGGACAGGCACCTGAGGAGGGACCTGCACCTATCAGACATTTATGTCATATGCAGTGGATACGCCATAAAAGTCTAGATCACGGATGCTCAAACGGCGGCCCTCCAGCTGTTGTAAAACTACAACTCCCACCATGCCCTTCTGTAGGCGGATAGCTGTAAGTAGTCCGAGAATGATGGGAGTTGTAGTTTTGCAACAGCTGGAGGGCCGCAGGTTGAGCATGCCTGGTCTAGATGGACAGAGATTTAATCTTGTGCAGCCATGAGTTGCTGTGTATCCCCAGGAAGACCCTGATAAAATAATTGAAGATGAAAGATGTTGCTTGTGGCTTCAACATAAACTGTCTCTAAGGATGGTATGGACAGCATGTTTTACAGGGGCTTATGAGGTTACATTAGTGCATGAGGAACCACTAAAAACGTGTCAGAATCAACAAACCACCGGCTGCCACTGCTTCATCTGCGTGGTTTTTGCCAAAGCTAGAAACAGACCCGAACCCTTACAGGTAAGAGAATTCTGTCCCTGTTTTATGAAAGAAAGGTGCAGATGAAACACAAGATGCAAATACAACCATATGATCACCTGCAAATGTGCTGGTATGTCGGAAGGCTCGCACTTGAGAGTCTGAGAGTCCAGTGAGAAGGGAGATAAGGGTGTCCATGAGAATCCCATCATAGATGATGCTGTACTGACAGCAGCTCACCAATGTTCCCAGAAATTCTCCAAAATTCACTCGAAATTTCTTCCAAGGCTTGGCACCGAGTGATAGAGGATAGTCTGCAGAGTCCTGGGGAAATAAGCATTATTCTTACGTATAGTTTTATTAACATGCATACATCTATTTCTCGATCCCTGTATAAAAGGTGCTTAATGAGGCGTCACTGCGCAGTCCTGATCATTACAACTGCTGGATGAAGGGGTTTTACAACTACAAATGCTGCATCAACTATTATCAGTGAGCTTTATGTCACACGGTCCATAGAGTAACATATCAGCATACTGGGCCGCTTCTGACTAAGAAATGTCACACTATCAAGGATATTTTCTTCTGTAACCGGAGATGCTGCGACCGTGAAATATAAAGTATAAAAATTTAAATCACTTTCTCATCCCCAAAAAGTAAAATCTATTCCCTACAATGCTCTCCGTATAGATGCCCCGCATAGATATAAATAATGGCCTCCTCTGTCCTTCCCAGTAAAGTTAATGGCCTCTTTTGTGCTCCCCAGTATAGATAATGGCCCCCATTAGCCCCCAAGCCACGATTGTGCAAAAAAAAAACAAAAAAAAAAACACAAGATTTTTGTAAAACTTACCTATAAAATCTCTTTCTCGCTCTTCATTGGGGGACACAGGAACCGTGGGTATAGCTATGTCCACTAGGAGGCGTGACACTAGGCTAGAACTGTTAGCTCCTCCTCTGGCAGCTATACCCCCTCCAGCCTGGAGAAGGAGCTTCAGTTTGTGCACAAGCAGTAGGAGAAGCAGACCAACCACTGAAGGAAGTGGAACACTCACAATGCCGAAGGACGAAATCATACAGGGCCGCCAACCAGCAGCATAAACAAAACTGGGTGGGTGCTGTGTCCCCCAATGAAGAGCGAGAAAGAGATTTTACAGGTAATTTTTACAAAAATCTTGTCATATTCATTGGGGGACACAGGAACCGTGGGACGTCCAAAAGCAGTCCACAGGGAGGGAAAAACAAAGACCCGCTGTGACCCCCTGTGTAGCTGTCCAGAACACTGACGCCTTGAAGACCATGTGGCCGAGGGCAGCATCCGTCTATGCAAGGAATGCACCTGGAAGAGGCTCGCAAGTGTGCAAGGAACCACGAGACAATCGAGCCCAACAATGCCCACCGCCCCGGTGGAAGGCCGAGAAGCAAAGGGGAGGAACCCCGCCCGGGGAGCAGGAAGCCTCCGTATTGCTGAATGAAGCCAGGAGGCTGCCAACCATGCAAGGAACGTCAAGACTAGTAAAAAAGGAAACTGGGAAACCCTAGTCTGATGAGGCAACTCCGTTCAACCCTCAGCAGAAATGAGGGCACCAGCCGGAGAACCGCCCAGCCCTGCGAGGTAAGGAAGGGTTCCTTGCAGGAGAGCATCGTCGACTCAGACACCTGTCTCCGAGGTGTCACAGCCACTAGAAGAGTCCTCTCCCAGGAAGACGATGGAATGAATCTCCTGGAGAGGGTCAGATGGAGAGAAAGGAAGCAAACCACTAACAAGGTTCAAGGCCCCAAGGATCAAGGAAAAAACAGTAAGGGGAACCAAAAGGATCCTTCCTGGAGGAAAGATTGATCTGACCCAGGGTCCAGAGGACGCTGGAGAAAGCTAGAAAGAGGCTACGCGTGTCAATAAGGGATAAGTGTAGGGCCAGGTCCAGTTCCGATTGTGGAAAGAAGAGTGGAAAGTGAAACGGAGCGAAGGGACGGTGCCTCCCCCAAACTCATGAGATCTCCAGGTCCAGTAAAAGAACCTGAATGATGTTGGATCCACGGCGATGGATACAGTGCGTAAGATGCTGTCAGAGAAGCTGCCCTGTTCCAGGATGCGGAATAAGTATCCATGCCAGCAACGAGCGAGTCTACCGCCTATAAGGACAGAATCACGAGGGAGAACTGGAGCGCCACGACAGACTAACCCTATCAGCGAGCGACCCTGCCATGACGACATCCCACGAGCAACCCGTACTAGAGAAGTACTGTGCACAAGCAGTACTTGCAGACCGGAACACACCGGAATCACGCACAATGAGTCGCACAGGTTGTCGCTACTGCAGAACTGGTACCAGTGGTGGCAAGAAGCAACCTTGCCCCGTCTCCGCCTGGATTAAGGGAGAACAGAGCAGATGGAAGGAGCCGAGAAAAGGTCCGTCCAGCATCCTGACAGACGCCCAGAGACAGTTCAGTCTAAAGAGGCAGTGCCGATGAAGCCACCTGAGGAACAGAGTTCCAACGTCCGCCCTGATGAAGGCAACACGGCAGGCAGAGCCGCGGACAATCTACGCCACCGCAGAGACGTCCCTATGCTAGGACAAACCCCAGGAAGGAATGTAGATAACCCTGCCAACAGAATCAAGGACATGTCAGCCATAATGCCAAGCACCAGCAGGAAGACAATAGTTGCCAGAGCAACGGCAATTTAAGGCAGCGTAAACCAATCTTGAAGGCAAGATGAGAGATAATTGTAGGCACAATTACCACCCCAGAACCAGCGTGAATAGCCGACCTGTAAGAGGAAGGATGTGGAGGGGCCGCCGCCCACAAGCCAGGGCCAGCCAGTAACAATAGTGGGGTACCAGAACCCTGAAAAGAGAGAAGGGAACAAAATGGTAGCCAAAAGGCTGACGCTAAGGTCCCTTCCCACCTGAGACTGGCGTCCCACAGGGGCAGGCACAGGACCTAGTGGGAGTCCACCAACCCAGCTGAGATGCAGGTAAAAACGCAAGGCCATAGCATTAAGAGTTAACATCAAGTGCACAGCGCTAGGAGAGTCCTCCACCTGGAAGGTAACCTTGTAGCGGGACCTCAGCAAATAACGGTAACGCATCACCCCTCCTGAGAGGAGGGCATATCGAGGCAGTCACACTAGTAGGGCACCACAGCATGTACGGCTAGTGTGAAATCGAGGGGGAAGGCCTGACGTCATAATATGAGATCTGGCACCATACGCGTTAGCAAAGTCTCAAGTCAAACAACAAAACTCCCCTGGAGGCGAGTGCCATAACCGGAACGGCCGCTGAAGCCCGGCCAGGGCAGAAGCCACACCAAAGGGAGATGCCCCACCGCAGGGACAACAATCTCTAGCGCCAGCCAGAAGGAAGCAGCCACGCCAGAGCGCCGGCATAATCACACCAACTGAGGAGGAGCAGTGGTGGATAAAGTAGGCAGAGTCGGTGCCAGACGACTCGCTTGATAGAACTCACGACACCCAGTGTCATGGCTGGAACACTGCAATGCAGATCCTGAATACCATGACTGACCAGAAGGCAAAGGTCCCCGGAGATGGACTGAATCTAAGCACCCAAGTGTAACAGGGTGGCCCTCTGGAGGACAAGGGTCGTGATGTTTGAACCCAAAGCCCGAAGATAAAACTGAAGAGATACAGAGTAGCCCCGAGTCCGGCGCGCAGAGCCGGCATACCACCAGATCAGGGATGGCCAACCTGCGGCTCTCCAGCTGTTGCAAAACTACAACTCCCAGCATTCCCAGACAGCCTACAGCTCTCAGCCTATAGCAGGGCATGGTAGGAATTGTATTTTTACAACAGCTGGAGAGCCGCAGGTTGGCCAGCCCTGCACCAGATGAAGTGCATAGGGCGACTGTAGGTAATGACTCTTACTACACTCCACCCTGGAGGGGAGGGAATGGCGGGAGATGAGACATCTGAAGCCATAGCATAGTATACGCAGTATCCAAGGGTTGCTGTAGGAAACCCCCCCGTCCTTGCGATCACTTACGGAGGAAAGTAAGGCATCAGTAAGGACGTAATGCAGGCATGCTCAACCTGCGGCCCTCCAGATGTTGCAAAACTACAACTCCCAGCATGCCCGAACAGCCTACAGCTATCAGCCTACAGCAGGGCATTGTGGGAGTTGTAGTTTTATAACAGCTGGAGGGCCGCAGGTTGAGCATGCCTGACGTAATGGAAACTCAGCTGACCAACAGCAGCCGGTGATAGTGTAACTACACCCCTCTGGAAAGGGGTAACACTTACGGCAAGTACTGCACCAGCGTAAGTGTGAGCACTCTGCCCAAAAGAAGGGTAAAAACATACGGCGAACACTGCATCTCGCAGTCAATTCACCTGTGTAAGGGTTAATGCTTATGACCCATATTGTCCTAAGTGGAATCGCAATACCCCGCTTAAGACGGGGGCAATGCGTATGGCCAGCACTGATTCGGCTAAAGTGCAAGTATACCGCCTAAGGAAGGTGGTCATGCATACAGCGAGTCCGGTACCCGGCGGCAGTGCAATTACTTCGCCACCGAAAATAGTAATGCGAACAGCCAGCACTGTATCCTATGAAAACAAGTACACCGCCTATGGAAGGGAGTCATGCGTACGGCCAGGCCCACAGTCAGTGAGAATGTGATATTCCCCCTATGGAAGGGAGCCATGCCTACAGCCAGTACCATATTCAGTGAGAATGCAAGAATTCTGCCCAAGGAAGGGGATAATGCATACGGCTGGTACTGTATTTTGTGGGAAGCAAGCACACCGCCTATGAAAGGGAGTCATGCGTACAGCCAGCTCCATATTCAGTGAGAATGCGATCTTCCGCCTATGTAGGGGAGTCATGCGTACGGTCAGAACCGTATACAGAGAGAATGCAAGAATTCCGCCTAAGGGGGTCATGCATACGGCCAGAACTGTATCGGGTGAGAGCGCAATAGTCCGCCCAGGAGGGGGGCCATGCATATTGCTAGGACTGCATACGGAGAGACTGCAATATTCCGCCATGGAAGGAGGTCATGCATACGGCCGGTACTGTAGCCAGTGAGAGTGCAACATACTATCTAAGGAAGGAGGTCATGCATATAGGCAGTACTGTAATCAAGGAGAGTGCAATATTCCGCCTAAGTAGGGGGTCACGGACACAGCCGATATGGTATCCCGTGAGAGTGCAATGTTCCGCCTATGGAAGGGGGTCATGCACACGGCCAGCACTGTATCCCGCCTGGGGGAGATGGTGGATTAAGAGGGTTAACTTACCTTATGTTCTTCTTCTATTTACCCCCATCAGTATACCAGCAGGGTCACCTCTTCAGTTACTGACACACGTAGTGGCAGGACACTGGAAGAGGGTCTTTGTGGCCAGGTGACCCTTCAGCTGGCGAGATGCAGGGGAGCTGGTCTGCCCTGGTCCACCTTTGCTTCTTGGGGGGGGCAGTGTGGCTGGCTGACACTGGCATGCTCCATGCTCCTCCGGGAGAACAGGGAGGCAATGCGACCACTGTTTCCCACCTGAAAGAAGAAAAAATATGTCTTGCCTCTTATGACACTAAGGCCTCATGCACACGACCGTTGTTTGATTCCGTGTCCGTTGCTCCGTTTTTCGTGATTTTCTGCGGACCCATTGGTTTTCAATGGGTCCGTGGAAACCTCGGCAAATGCACCGTTTGTCCTCCGCGTCCGTGATTCCAGTCCGTCAAAAAAATATAACCTGTCCTATTCTTGTCCGTGAAAAACGGTTCACGGACCCATTCAAGTCAATGGGTCCGTGAAAAATGCGGATGGCCATCCGTGTGTCATCCGCGTTCCGTGTCCGTTTTTTTTGCGGATCCCTTGGCAAGCACTTGGGAAAAATTGTCAGCCTGTCTTTTGGTAAAATCTTTTTGGGTCATGTCCGCTAAAAAAACGGAAGACACACGGAAACACAACGGAAGGCAAAAACGGACACGGATCACTGAACAACGGAACCCCTTTTTGCGGACAGCATAAAAAAACGGTCGTGTGCATGAGGCCTAAGCAAAATACTGAAGCTCCTTCTCCAGGCTGGAGGGGGTGTAGCTAACAATTCTAGCCTAGTGTCACGCCTCCTAGTAGACATAGCTATACCCACAGTTCCTGTGTCCCCCAATATGGGGGAGAAAATACTCTGCTCATCCACTTGAACACAGGGGGACACTCACACCTCACAGGATGCTGCAGGACCTGTGCTGCTAGTGAGGTCATGTGACATCATCACACTAGATGCGCAGGTCCTGCTACATCCAGGGAGGAGCAAGGGTCCGAGGTGTTACTCTCCCCCGGATTTAAATGGAAGACTTTTTTTAGTTTCAAATTAACCCCTGAAAGGCCCTTGTAGCCATTTTTAACAGTGCTCTCTCTGTCTATAAGGCATTAAAAACAGCCATGTGAATAGCCCCATAGACGTTAATTGGTTTGAAAAACAGCCACGTAGATGTTAAATCAAGTGAATGAGGCCTTAAGGTGACTACGTGAATATGAAAATAGTTTAAACTAGAAAAATTCACTGGGGGCGGAATTTATTAATGCATGAGGATTTTTTTTTTTGTGTTTAATAAATCTGGTGTAAAACTAATTAGCATAGCAGGCCATGTCCACTTTTATACCCACTCTAGAACAGTGGTGTAAATCCACACAATGGGACAATCTGAATCCCTGGCATGGAAGTCAGGGGGCTCAGGAAAAGGGCAGAGGGGACTGAAATCTGACCCTTGAAAGAACCAAGTCCAAAGTACGCTGCAAAAAGAAAACTACAGAGGGATAAACAAAGAGGAGGGAGCTGACTTTCCTAGCACAAGAGAAAGGAAGGCTTCCATGTCCCATGACAGATCCTAGAAGGGGAGGGCTTGCCTTGATTTTAGAACTGTGGATTCAACAACCATGCTGTTAAACATAGTGACTCTAAATGTGGAGGAAGGCTGACCTTAGTGAGAGGACACACCAGAAAATGTCAGCCAGGATGAAGATGGCATTAGCGCACCATACCCGAGCAATCTAAATTGTCTGAATGCCCTTGGATTGATACTCTGCAGGACATTAGGAAGGACAGTGGTAAATACGTAGAGGCGTCTACTGCGCAAGCTTGAGGGTTCCACATTTTTGTAACAAAGCTGGGAAGTTTAATTTGAAGCTGGAGGCCCTCAGATCCATGTCTGGAGTTCCCCACTTCGTACACCTTTTCGGGAAGACATCTGGATAGAGAGACAACTCTCCTGTCTCAGTCAGTTCCCTGTTAAGTAAGTCCACTACAGAGTCCAGTCCTGGGATGTGAACAGCCGAGAGGACTGGTGGTGTTCTGCCTACTCCAGGATCTTTTTCAAATGGCAGGCAGGTGATTACTGTACAATATAGGGTAAGAACGTCTTTGGTAATTTACCATAGACCAATGGTGTCCAAGTGGAGGCTCACCTTATGGGTTATAGGTTAAAACCCTATTGTAGGCTTCTCAGAAAGTGGATATACTACTGTGTCTTTAAAAATGTGATCATCATCAAAAAGTTAATTTATTTCAATAATTAAATTTAAAAAGTGAAACTCATGTTCTATAAATTCATTACACACAGAGTAAGAACCATCTTACCCAGGCCAAGGAGAAAAAGGATTGGACTGTTGCTTAGTGGTCCGAAGTCCTGTTTTAAGATGAAAGTAAATTTTGCATATCATTTGGTAATCAAGGTCCTAGTCTGGAGGAAGAATGGAGAGGCCACAACCCCCATACTTGAGGTCCAGTGTGAAGTAACCACAGTCAGTGATGGTTTGGGGAGCCACATCATCTGCTGTTGTTGGTCCACTGTGTTATATCAAGTCCAAAGTCAGCAGAGCCGTCTACCAGGCACTTCATGCTTCTCTCTGCTGACAAGCCCACGGATCCGTGAATGGTCCTCTTTAAACTAGCTGTAAGGAATGGCCACTAAGGACAAAACCACGGAGCAAAGGATTCTCATGTTCAGCTGGAAGAACAAGGTCTTGTCCTGTGGGAGAAGGATCTGGACTGACACCATATTAAAATTCCGTTCCTAAAAAGAAGATCCATCTGGCTGAGGAGAGATAGGATTTCTAGTAGTTGTTCACCCACTCAAAGCAAGTCAGTGATCCAAAAGTTTTGCGGTTCTGGGGAATAGGAAGCGGCAATCAACAGTGAGCTGTCCTTGATGTTCACCGATAACTTCCTCTTGTGTCCAGAGTAAACAATTTCAAGCACCCAGACCTCCTAAATATGGAGGAACCAAAAATCCTGAAAGAGAAGGAGCCTAACACCCCCCCACCCCAGGCGGGTCCAGTACGGGCTGGCCCTAAAGAGATGAGAGTTTTTTTATCCATGTTTGGAGGGCTGGGTGCAGGGTGCCAGGACGGGCAGAGCTTGAAGGAAGGCTTCTTATATAATTCTTGCTGGGTCATCCCTTCCAAGGGGCAAGTGTTAGAGAAACACTGAAGACTGGAAATGTCCATTTGCTAGAGCCTACTTGGTGGGGTTAGTAATTTCACTGCCAGTTGCTTCGGTGATGATCTCATTCAGGCCTGGGATGATTTGATGGGAGTAGTGTTGAGCGAATAGGGTTTGGACTGTTGTATAGCCTCTGTACTACCGTCAAATGTATGGGCTCTGCTGAGGTCTCTGCAATTTTGCTGCAAATATCGCAAGACTTGCTTCATCTTGTATCTATGACGTGACACTTCAGTTATGTGCTTAAATTGCAGTGTCAAAATCCGAAGCTTAACTTGGCTTCATTAATGAGGAAAAAAGCAGAGTTCAGCTTCAGATTTTGACACTGTGATTTATGCATCTAACCGAAGTGTCACGTCATAGATGCAAGACGAAGCAAATATCGTGATACTTGCAGCAAGATCGCAGAGACCTACAATGCCTTAACACTGCACCCTATATACAATTCACAGTTTTCCTACAGAGCGCTGCCATCACTACGACAGACCTTAGAGCAGGGATGCCCAACCTGAGACCCTCCAGCTGTTGCAAACCTACAACTCCCAGCATGACTGGACAGTCTACAGCTATCAGTCTACAGCAGGGCATGGTGGAAGTTGTAGTTTTACCACAGCTGGAGAACCGCAGGTTGAGCATCACTGCCTTAGAGCCTTCAGAGGTCTGAAGGGCTCCCTCGGTAATAGTAGAAACTTACCAGTTAAAATCGACACTGCCCTTTATTTGCTGTTTAGCATTCCTCACCATCTTGCGTTCTCCATGTTTATCTAAAAGAGACATAAGGGCCTTTCTCCGGGCCATTCCTGCATGCTCAAATCTTGAACAGTACTAATCACGACCTGACCGTATACAGTGATACAGTGGTCTCGAGGAGACTCCCTGGATCAGTGGGCACCAGGAACATATAACCTTGTTTCTTTCTTTGTGGAGTGGGGGGCATTGCTAACTGTTTGGATAGATACTAAGAATACTAACTTCATCAAAGTCTTCTGTCATTTTCCTAATGATTTCTGCATTCTGCATGGTCTCCATCATGTCTCTGGTCACTGTGCCTGGAACAAAGGACAGAAAATGCTTAATAAACAGACCGCATTATAACTGATACTTTTCTGCAATTTACATTTTACAACATGGCTCCTTCTTTATAAGACATGCTGGTGTTGTACTCGTAGGGCACGGTCCGCAAAAAATACAGATGATGTCCGTGTAACATCTGTATTGCATCTGCTTTTTTGCAGATCCATTGTAACAATGCCTATGCGCAAAACAGACAAGAATAGGACATGGATAGAACCAAAAAACTTCCCAAAGCAAAATGCGCATTTAACGAGCCGTATATCAATCAACTACATACCCTACAGAAATATACGAATCCACATATAAAGAAAGGTATCAACACCAGATGCCTATCAAAAACACATTTTACTGGTATATCCGTTCACAATATATAATCGCATGATTGACAATACACAACAATTAAAACCACGTTTAAAACAAAAATGTCCGGTGGTGCATGATTAATGATAGGATAATAAAGTGATATTTATGTGCATATTTATCAAGGTCAGTGAAATAAACTGCACAGTGGAAAGCTAAGTGGCTAATTGGATACTATATAATTCTAGTATTTACAGCCCAGTTTAATGACTGATAAATATCCAAGCTGAATACATAAGTGCTGAAGAGATAAGTCACAACAATTAATGATTAACCAAGCTGAGTACATGTATAACATATAGATAAATCCCACAGGAGCAATATATATTGGTCCAAAAAGGTTCACCAAGCTGAATACATAGATAACATGTAGATAAAGTACAACAATGCACAAAAGGTAATTGGCCAAGCTGAGTACAAAAGTGGTGTATGAATAAATCACCACAATAGACAATAGTATGTACTGACCCAGACCAAGCTGAGTACATGTGTAACCGATAGGAAAGTCCCAGCAGGGGCAATATATACCGGCCCAAAAGGGTTCTCCTCCCATCCGATGCAGGTGTTTTTAATTAGCCTGAGCAAGTATATATGAGCGAAATGGTTCTACCAGCTCTCAGACTTAGTTCCTGAGAGCATGTGATAGGTCAGCTTTACCAACTGTTCACATGGTGCAGTACTGCGTGGCGGCCGTTGTTTGCTGTGGCGCGGCGCTGGGGGGTTTGGCGGGACCCGGTGCCATGGTGGCATTGCCGGACAGCAGGGGTGCTGTCTGGCAGCTGGATAGAGTAGGACCCACTCAAAGAGGCAACCTTGGCGCGGTGAGTGGGCTTATGTACACTAATGCCTTTTATATAGCATGCAGTATAGGGGGCAGTATAGTAAATATTGCTCCGAGAGGCGATATTAATTTTGCTGAGAAGCAGTTAAAGATCAGTAGCTGAGCTTGTGGATGTGCTATCCTACCTCTTTTTCTTTCTCTTTTTTGAAATATGAATACATACATAGGGCCAGATTTATCATTAGCCTAAGCCACTTTTCTGGAGTTGAAAAGTCACAAAAAATTGCGCAAAAAGCCAAATTGCGCAATTTTTTGCGACTTTTTGGAGACTTACGCCACTCACTCCAAAACCAAGTTTATGGGCGTTTTGTCGTATGTAAATCACTTGCAAGACAGATTTATTATTGCGACTTTTTAAATAGTCGCAAAAAAGTCGCAAAAAATTGCGCAAACTCACTCCACTCATGACCATGCTTATGTTTGAATCACTTTTTTAAAATGGCGACTTTTCCAAAGACAAAGCCAAAATACAACTAGGAACCAGAAATACACCAGATTTATCAACCTCTGAAAGAGCCCATGATAAATTTGACTTGACTCAAATACACATACGCCTTCTTTGAAAGTGGAGTGAACTGCAAGAGTAATGATAAATCTGGCCCATAGTGTGTGAGTAAAACACAACAATGTGCTGGCACTGGCCAGGCAGAGTACACAAATAGCATAGAAGCGAATCACCACAATAGACAAAGCATACTGACCCGGAGGTAGACTCCCACCACCAGTCCACACCCCGACGCGCGTTTCGCGTACTGCTTCCTCAAGGAGTTGAGGAAGACTAGGACATGGTCTATCTTTTTTGCAGAATGGCCATACAGAAATGGAAAGGAATACAACTTACTTTAGTTTCCTAAAAAATGGTGAACTTGGATAAGATGAGGTCAGTAACTATATACCAATGCGGCTGCGTGTCTGGTAATTCTCACCAATACAAGAAGTCACACATTTTGCCCATTGACACCTATAACGGCATCACAGAACATATTCTTCTGATGTAGCTTATAGATGAGCCATACTAAAGTGAGTATCGTCATGTATTTCATCCTTTACAATGCCAAGGGTGAAAACTAAACCAGCAGCAAAACAATAGAAAATCCGTAGCACAGATTTTGCCGGCAGTACTGTTGCTGCATTTTCCTGCGGCTTTTGGTGCATAAACCACTGAAAACACATGCAGTAGACCCGTCAGGTGTGACTGTGGCCTACAGGTTAAGTCCTGCACCAGAAACTATTAAGGTATACTCCAATGCCTAAGAAAAGGCTTTAACCCATCTTGACCCAGGTCCAAGACGAATATTATTTAAAACGTCACTTTTAATTGTAAATAAACATAAAATGGCCGTGAGCCTAACAGACGCTTAAAATTAAAGCTGTCACTCTGAGAGCTATGGTATATTTTTGGTAAGATTTTTTAGGAACCAGAAATGTGCACTCTCGTTTCAATAGTTTTTATTTCCATTTTCAATATACCAGAATGTACAGAATTCGGGGAGTGTCCGAGGCTTTTTACATTGTTGAGACGTATTACAAACAGTGCTTCGGAAAACATAGAAGCACAGATTCAACATGAGAAACACAGTTTACATACAAACCATTGCCTGACAAGTATCCGTGTTATAAGCTATGCCAGCTCTAGAACAGATCCCAATGAGCGAGATTGCATAGCTTCCCACGTCCACGGTACAACCCATCCAGCCGTGAGATGTGCGCTCTCTCTTATCCTACTTTACTGAAAAATATCCACCTCGGTTGAAAGCCAGTATTACGGCCTCTATATACCTAGAGGCCAGAATCTGAAACACTGCCTTTCGTGATATTAAGGCGTCCACAGAGCTGTGTTGACGCCACACTAATACCGGAAGAGGGCGTGCAAAAAAACCAAAGGGCTGTGGTTGAAGGATACTTTGTGTTGGTTGTTGAGGGCTGCTTCAGTGTGTCCTATATAATCACCAGACACACGGCCTCTGTGTCCTATGTTATTACCAGACACACACACTTCACAGCACACTGGTCTGACACCATGTCGATCATACAATGCACACACCACAGCACTTCCTATGTGAACTTGGCAGACTATTTGGGCCAACTGGCTACCTCCCGTGTCACTATGAAAATGCTTGGTGTCCAGACAAGGACTACCTGACTACTAAGCTCCAACAGAGAGATCAGCTGTTAATAAAATCTACAGCTGCCCCCGACATGTCTCGCCAGTGACCTGGCTTCTTCAGGGGTATTTGGGCAGCAATGAGGAAACCTCAGTTTTTAGGGCATCTGACGTGTCAGTTTAGTTTTCCAGACAGGCTGCCCTGTAGGTGTACATGCGGAATAAGGAGATTTTTGTGAAACACCTGTAAAATCTTTTTCTCGTAGTTCCATTGGGGGGCACAGACCATGGGTATAGCCTAGAGGTATTACTAGGAGGGACACTATGCAAATAGAAGAAGCTCCTCCTCCTCCTCGGGCTATACCCCCATGCTCCAGCAGGAGAACTTCAGGCGTTGCCAAAGCAGTAGGAGAACCAGAAAAAAACAATGGATTCAAACAGGCCGTAAACCAAGAGGCCCAACCGGATAAATAAATCCTCCCGTGCATAGGCAGGAAGGGGTGGGAGCTGTGTCCCCCAATGGAACTACGAGAAAAAGATTTTACAGGTGAGTTTCACAAAAATCTCCTTTTCTCGGGCATTCCATTGGGGGACACAGACCATGGGACGTCCTAGAGCAGTCCATGGGGTGGGAGACACTCACGGCACCGCCAGGAGCCACGTCCAACAGTCAAACGGGAACCGCTGCCTGCAACACCTTGCGCCCAAGGGCCGCGTCAGCGGACGCCAGCAAATGCACCTGATAAAACTTAGTGAAGGTATGCAGGGACGACCAAGTGGCCGCCTTACACAGCTGGGACGCTGAGGCCCGATTGCGACAGGCCCAGGAGGATCCCACCGCCCTAGTGGAATGGGCAGTGATCAAGACTGGAGGAATCTTACCACGAGCACGGTAAGCCGCCGATATGGCACAACGTATCCAGCGCGCCAAGGTGGCCTGGGAGGCCGCCAAACCCCGCCGAGGACCGTCAGGTATCACAAACAAGGAGTCCAAACGGCGGAAATCAGCCGTGGCCCTGAAATACACTCGAAGAGCCCGGACCACGTCCAGGGAATGGAGAGCGCGCTCCTTGGAGTTAGCCGGAGAAGGACAAAAGGAAGACAAAACCAGATCCTCATTAAGGTGGAAAGGAGACACCACCTTGGGTAGAAAGGACGGAACCAGACGAAGAACCACCTTATCTAGGTGAAAAACCAGGAAAGGATCTCTGCAGGATAGCGCAGCCAACTCCGACACCCGCCGAATAGAGGTTATGGCCACTAGGAAAAACACCTTCCAGGAAAGGAAGGAAAGGGCCACGTCCCTAAGGGGCTCGAAGGGGTTCCCCTGGAGACCAAGGAGGACCAGGTTAAGGTCCCAAGATGGCACAGGATGGACGTACGGGGGAACAGAATGTGCCACCCCCTGAAGAAAAGTTCGCACCGGACCCAGAAAAGCAAGGAACCTCTGGAAGAAGACAGCCAGAGCCGAGACCTGACTCTTCAACGAACCGAGAGAGAGACCCTTCTCAAGGCCCGACTGCAGAAAGGCAAGTACCACCGGAATGGAGAACCGTAGGGGAGGAACCCCTGATGACTCACAAAAAGACAGAAAGGCCTTCCATGTGCGGTAGTAAATCCTGGAGGAAGCCAGCTTCCGTGCCCTAATCATGGTGCGCACCACTGAATCGGAGAAACCCCGTTTCCTCAGGAGGAGGGCTTCAGCAGCCAGGCCGTTAAACGCAGAGACCGTAAGTTCCGGTGGAAGAGAGGCCCCTGAGACAGCGTCTGCGAGAATGCGCACGACGTCCGCGAACCAGGAGCGGCGAGGCCAGTCTGGGGCGATGAGAATCGCCGGAATCCCTTTCCAGCGCGATCCTGCGAAGAAGCTTGGGCAATAGAGGGATCGGAGGGAAGACATAGAGAAGGCGGAAGTGTTGCCATGGAGCCACAAGCGCGTCCACTCCGCAAGCCTTCGGGTCCCGTGCCCTCGCCAGGTACACAGGAACCTTGCAGTTCAACCTGGATGCCATCAGATCGACATCCGGGCGGCCCCACCTGCGGCAGAGCTCCTGGAAGACTTCCGGGTGCAGCGACCACTCGCCGGGATCCACTATGGTCCGACTCAGAAAGTCCGCTGTCCAATTGTCGACACCCGGAATATACACTGCCGACAGCAGCGGAACGTTGGACTCCGCCCACTGGAGAATCCGCTCCACCTCCTGCATTATGGCCCTGCTGCGGGTACCACAATGATGATTGATATAGGCCACGGCCGTGGCATTGTCCGACTGGACCCGCACAGGAACCCCGGATAGGATCCGGGTCCAATGAGAGAGGGAGAGAAAGATTGCTCGCAGCTCCAGTATATTGATCGGAAGGCGAGATTCCGCCGCCGACCAGACCCCTTGAACCGTCTGGTCCTGGAGAACACCGCCCCAGCCCGAAAGGCTGGCATCCGTGGTGACAATTGTCCAGACAACGGGGAGAAAGGAGCGGCCGGACCCCAGATTCGGGGGAGACAGCCACCAGGATAGGGAGGCCCGAACCCGAGGGGGGAGACGGACCCTGGAATCCAGCAGACCCAATGGGGACTTGTCCCAGCGGGAGAGGATCAGCCGCTGAAGTGGACGAGTATGGAACTGAGCATACGGAATGGCCTCTAAGGAGGCCACCATGAGGCCCAGAGTCCGCATGCACTGCCGGATGGACAGAGTCTGGGGAGACCGCAGGAGTCGAACCGCCTCCTGAATCTGTGAGGACTTGGAGTCTGGAAGGAACACCTTGGAGAGTGACGTATCCAGAATTATCCCCAGGAAGGCGAGCCTCTGGGATGGGAGGAGAGACGACTTTGGTCGGTTGATCAACCAGCCGAACTGTTCCAGAGTCTGGACAGTAATCTGGACGCTGTCCACAGCCTGAGGAAAGGACGGGGCCTTTATCAGAATGTCGTCCAAGTAAGGCAAGAGAGAAATGCCCCTTGAACGAAGAAGGGCCATGATAGGTGCCAGGATCTTGGTAAAGACCCGAGGGGCGGTAGCCAACCCGAAGGGAAGGGCGACAAATTGATAATGGCGGTCTCCGATAGCAAACCGCAGGTAGCGCCGATGCGACTCTGCTATAGGGACGTGCAAATAGGCGTCCTGAATGTCCACCGAGGCAAGAAATTCCCCTGGAAGAAGTGACGCAATGACCGACCGGAGGGACTCCATGCGGAACTTCCGGACCCGCAGAAACTTGTTGAGCAGCTTTAGGTCCAGGATAGGACGCACAGACCCCTCTTTTTTGGGCACTACAAACAGGTTGGAGTAAAAACCTGAGCCCTGCTCCTCCAGGGGGACGGGGGAGATGACCCCCCGGTCCAGCAGAGAGGAGACCGCCCCCAACAGGGCCGAAGCCCGGACGGGGTCCCCCGGAACCCGAGAGAGGAAAAAACGTTCCGGTGGTTTGGACTCGAAGTCTATCTTGTAACCGGACATTATAATCTCTAGAGCCCAGGCGTCCTGAATCTGAGCTCTCCAGGGTCTCAGAAAGGAGAGCAGACGACCCCCCACCGTGAGAGGTGGGGGCGCCCCTTCATGCAGAGGACTGTTTGGGGGCTGCAGGACGGGCAGACTGAGCCTTCGGGCGCCAGGAGGGCTGGGGCTTGAAGGAGGGCTTTCTACGGGAGTCCTGAGACCCTCCGGCCGATGAAGAGGAGGACGGCCGGGTGGAGGAGAAGCGACGAAAGGAACGGTATCGGGAACCAGAAGAACCCGGACGAGCAGGGGGTCTGGACCGAGGCTGGGGCAGATGGGTACTCTTACCCCCAGTTGCAGCTGAAATAAACTCATCCAGCTGAGCCCCAAACAGACGGGATCCGTCAAAGGGAAGGTTTGCAAGGGAACGCTTGGAGGAAGCGTCCGCGTCCCAGACCTTCAACCAGATCTCTCTACGTTGAAGTATAGAGAGGGAGGAGATGCGGGCAAACAAGGCTCCAATGTCCATGAGGCCTCGCAGAGGAATTTGGCAGCCTGAGACATTTGGAGGATAAGGTCCAAAGTGTCAGCAGGCGCATGTTGGTCCGTCAAATCCTGGAGATGACGTTGCAGCCACATAGAGAGGGCCCTAGCCACCCATGCAGATGCAAATGCCGGGCGCAGGGACGTGCCCGCTAGGGAAAAAATGGACTTTGACAAGGAATCCAAACGCCTGTCCACGGCATCCTGTAGGGAGGAGCCGTCCAGGACTGGTAGGGCAGTGTTTTTGGCCAGTCTGGCCACGGGCGGATCCACCTTAGGGGGGGAAGCCCACTTTTCCACGCTAGCCGCAGGAAATGGATACAGTACATCCATACGCCTGGCTGAGGTAAATTTTTGGTTAGGCCGATCCCAGGCCTTAGATACGACCGCGGTGAACTCACTATGTACGGGAAACACCGCGGTCTCAGGTTTTTTAGGCGGAAAGAGGGCAAACTCCTGACTGGTGGGAGGAGTAGAGCCCTCCTGGAGGTTAAAGGTGTCACGGACCGCCGAAACCAATTCAGAGACCACAGCGGACAGTCTTGGAGGGGGGTCCCGCTCCATGATCTCGTCCAAATCTGACAATTCCCCCTCTGACATCTGCTCCCTGGGGGGAGAACCATCAGAGTGCGCCTCAAGGCGGGGAGGGGAAGCGGAGGCATCAGAGGAAGACTGCTGACGCTCACGCGGTCTCTTAGCGCCCGGGCGGCCCCTGGAAGGGTCACCTGGGGGAGCTAGGGTGGGGAGCGCCCCCGGGTTAGCTGGCGGCATACGCTCCATAAAGGCCATGGCCGCTTTGGCTACTAGGGCCAAATCCGCTGCAGCACTAGTCATGGCAGACGCCCAGGCAGGTACCACCGAGTCCGCAGGGGTAGGTGGGGAACCAGGCTGGGATATCGCAGTAGGGGCGACCTGATCCGGGCCAGGGGCAGGGCATGAGGCACAGACTCCCGTGACAGAGAGAGGCAGAAGGCACAACTTACAGGACCCCAGTGGAGCCTGGGAAGAGGCCTTGGCAGATTTTGTGGGGGCCCCAGGCTTAGGCATGATTGGCACCTTGTAGAAATAAGTTCTCCTACCAGTTAGAAGCAAAAATCTGGCAAAACTGTCGCTCAGCAAGCACTGAAGTTCATCCAAATGCTGGGAGAGCCGAGCAGACACCACTCTGTAAGCTCAGGAGGAAGCAGGAGAATAGGCTCCGCCCCCTCTGTGACGTCAATGGCGGGGAAAAATAGGCTCCGCCCCCTTCGTGCTGTCAATGGCGGGAAAAAAGCGCGCGCGCGCATACAAAATTAAACTAAAGTGAAAGAAAAAGGTGTCCCCTTCATGCCATGGGGGACCCCATCTCAGAAATTCCCCCAGTAATAGTGTCCCCCAAGAGGGGAGAACGCAGGGGGAGAGAGAGAGCCGCGGCAGGTGTCAGAGACCTGCCGCGCTGCAGCCGCGACTGAACGGCCTCTTAAAGGGACCCCGACCTATTAATGGCGGCCCCGAGCCGGGCTCGCTCCATAAGGTCCCCGCAGAGGGGATTATGTCCCCCAAGATGTGCCAAGCCTCTGGGGGGAGTCCACGAGGAGAGGACCCCCTTATTTAAGGTGGAACCGTCGCTTTAAGGTGGCTACCATAAGGTGGCACCGACTATGGGTGCTGCTCTAGTGCCATGTCCTCTATGCCCCCAGCCCAGACGTGGTCATATTTCACCCAGGCAGCCAGAGGGACAGACGGAGGGAGGGAGAACACAGACTGCAGCATACTTATCTGTTCCTGCAGTCTTCTCCCTCATATGTCCGGACCAGCAGGGAAGCACCTCTTCAGACGTCTGACTCCGCAGTGTGGGAGATGCAGTGCTCTGGAATGAGGGTGGCGATAGGTGTCCCAATGGCTGGCGGGATGCGGTGCTACCAGGGAGCCCGGATCTTTTCTTCTTTGGGGGACGGTGGAGGAGGCCAGGCAGCGTCCATGGACGGCGGCAGTCACTCCACGGGGGACCAGGAAAGCGCAATGCTGACCTGCGTCCCCATCTGTAAGAAAAATAACAAACAGGAGTAGCAGTGTCATCCTCCTTCTACAGACACTAAGCAAAGACTGAAGTTCTCCTGCTGGAGCCTGGGGGTATAGCCCAAGGAGGAGGAGCTTCTTCTATTTGCATAGTGTCCCTCCTTGTAATACCTCTAAGCTATACCCATGGTCTGTGTCCCCCAATGGAATGCCCGAGAAAATAATATTTCTGCCCACTGTGTGATTTGTATTAGGTACTTTTTAGCAGTTTTCACTGTGCAGTCTCATTTTGTTAAACGGTTTAAGTAAAAGGAATACAAATGACATAAGAGACTGAATTATGCAGTGGAGACTGCACTTTAATTGACAGGGCCAGACATGATGCCTGGAAGCATCGGACACATATGAACATGGGACCAACATACATGCCTTCTGCTGCTAAGCGCACATGTGACAGGTCAGCCGGTGTCATAGGAACAAATCTGCTGACAGGTGCCCTTTAAATTAATTGTGGTACAGATTCATGGAGTAATTGGGGGCAGACCCAGAAGCTATACTGAAAAGTACCTGCAGTGCTGGCATCATTTATTCTGTGAAGGAAAGCTGGCGCACCGACCAAAAAGGGGCCTATACTGGTTTGCCCTATATAGAGATCATAGGGAAGATGTTGATGCCCTAGACTAGATTACAGACTGATAAGAAAGGGGGCTTCCCACACCAGCCCGGACTCCCATTTTATCATGTAAGAGCGCTTATTGTGGGCCTCCGTCACTGCCGAGTTCAAAATCTTGTAGATCCGGGAAATACTCTCCTTGGCATAGGGGCCCTGCAGAGAAATACATTCAGACAGGGACACAGAAGGAAACAAGACTGACCCCAAAATACAGAGAAGGTTAGGTTTCATTTGATTTAGGCAAAGTGAGGTTTGGATCAGGATAGGAAGCTTGTCCTGAAGAGCGGTGGGGGAGAAACAGCTCCTGGGTGAGAGGATCCACATGGTGGAAAAGAATAAAAGGCTCCAGAAGAAGCTACAAAGGCGCAGTAAAGGGAAATACAAGGGTAGTGTGAAGGGGGGCGTTAGAGAAGATTACTGAGGAACACAAGACAAGCCAAATCCCTCTGTAACCTATAGTGAAGCTAACACGGAATGAGATGGGATCCAGGATGGGTCCCCAGATATGGAAGCAGGGAGGAACTGGAGCCAACCACGACCTTTCAATGTCAGTCCAAGCAGTGACGTGCGGGAGCCCTGCACGTGACCAGATGAGGACAGCGACTGGCTGCGGCAGACACAGGGAATCAATGGGCTGCTTTCTAATTAACCCCTTTCCAGAATAATCCTGTACATGTAGGGTATTATGCTGTAGGGTTGCTATTAAAAAAACAAATCAACCAAAAAAAAATCCAATTTCCCCTATAAAATCATAATAGGTATTGCGTAACGACCAAGACTATAAATGAAAAACATTATTTATCCTACACAGTGAATGCAGAAAAAAAT
This sequence comes from Bufotes viridis, assembly GCA_033119425.1. NCBI lineage: Eukaryota > Metazoa > Chordata > Amphibia > Anura > Bufonidae > Bufotes > Bufotes viridis. The sequence goes on along the minus strand of CM065590.1, from coordinate 43,967,437 downwards.
TATGCTAAAATTGCTCTTTTTTGTTGTTACCTTGCAAAAAAAATAAAAAATGAAAAATAAAAATGACATTGAAAAAACTACAATTCGCAGAAAATGAGCCCTCACACAGCTCCGTCGAAGCTCTTGATATGTGGCAATGGAAGAACAATTTTTGAAAGTGTGATAAAAGTAGTGAAACATAAAAAAACTTTATAAATTTGGTAGAACCCAGAGAATAACTTATTTTTATACTACTTAGTGAACGCTAAAAAAAAAAAAACGCAGAATTGCATTTTTTTTTTTCTGTAATAGATTATATGTACCCCAAAATGGTAGCAATAAAAAGTACAAGTGCCACAAAGAAAATACAGCTCATACAGTTACATTGAGAGGAAAAAAGGTTAGGGTCCATTCACACGTCTGCAAAATGGGTCCGCATCCGTTCCACAATTTTGTGGAACGGGTGCGGACCCATTCATTTTCAATGGGGCCGGAATGGATGCGGATAGCACACTATCTGATGTCCGCATCCGCATTTCCGATTCATGTCTGCAATTGCGGACAAGATTAGGCATTTTATATTATAGTGCCGGCGATGTGCGGTCCGCAAACACTTCCGGACGTGTGAATGGACCCTTACCGGAATACCACAATGAAGAAAACATTCCATGGACATTAAGGCCCAGAACAGGCCGGTCACTAAGGAGTTAAACAGAAATACAATGTACAGCCAGTAAGGAGTATACAGTCCCCCGGGGAGACATGAATATGGGGTCCTTCTTTTACCTCTCAGATATGATAAGCTAAGGGATGTAAAGCTGAGGCTCGGGCTACACGGCAGCATGTGTCACATGACCTTTTTTATAATGACAATGACAACGGTGCGACTACGACAGTCACAAAAAAATCCATACAAGTTGGACTTTTGTTTGACCGTCGTGTCGCAGCGTGACCCACTGTCATTACAAAAAATGTTGTGCGTCATTCGTGCGTCACAAATGTCGTAGTTGTCACTGTGTAGCCCTAGCCTTACTCTCTGGACGGAAGCACTTGCATTTTTGCATGGTAGGAATTTATCCTTTAAGGCCAGTTTTATGACATAACAAAAATTGTAAACCCGGGCTTGTGAATTTTTAAATGGTCATTGTGTGGAGTTTCTACTCTGCCGTCTCCACTGTCCAAAAAGGGGTAGTGGGGATGGACCGGCCATTTTTAGAGTACATGATGACCTACAGCTCAGAGCTGGCATAGATTTAAATTTTGGTACATAGACTGCTGGGAGGATGCACCTCATTTATGACAAAGGGTGTGCCTCGTAATAAGTTAAGGGCATCCTCTAACAGCGCAGCGGATAAAGACCGGAGTAAAACGCTGGTCCTTGATCAATTCCCCCACAGTGTGCAGTTCTTACTACCAATACTAAACATGCAGTTTCCTAAATTTCTCTCATGGCTGGTAAACATAAGGGCATCTATATTATACAGCGGGCATTGCTGCTAAGGCACAATACACAGCCACTGAGCAGCTTCCCAGGATTGCATGGACACCAACGCTGGGACAGTGATATCAGCTTGCGGTTGCAAATTGCAGGATTACCTCAACCGAGACACCAATTAAATCCCTCTCTATAGGAAAGAAAGTCTTCGGAGACATACTGAGGTTGGGGTAAGCTCGATATTTCACTGCAAATGTGTACGGAGTCTTTCTCAAATTAGTACTCCCCATCTGAATGAGGTAACACAGAACCAACTAAAAACTAGATTTTTGTATTTAGTGTAAAATCTGTTTCTCTTTCGTTCATTGGGAGACACAGGCTTGACCATGGGTATAGCTTCTGCCACGAGGAGGCGACACTAAGCACGAAAGTGTGAGCTCCTCCTTCCAGCTATACCCTGGACTACGCTAAAACAGTTAGTGCAAAAGCATGGGAGAAGCTGAAAAAAAACAGGAAACCGGAGTAATGTACAAACCCAGAACCACATAGGCCATCAGAGGCCCGCAAAAAAGAGAAAACGGGTGGGAGCTGAATCCCCCAATGAACGGAAGAGAAACAGATTTTACGGTAAATACAAAAATCTAGTTTTCTCATCAGTCTCATTGGGGGACACAGGTTTGACCATAGGACGTTACAGAGCAGTCCCAAGGGTGGGCCAGAACAAAGAAACCCTCCAGGCAATCAGATAGCCGCTGCAGAACTCTACACCCCAGAGAAGGGCCAGAAGACGCAAAGGTGTGAACTCTGTAAAATTTGGAAAAGGTGTGGGGGACGCCCTGTACCATCTTCGACAGGGAACGCGCCCACTCCAGTACCGCCATGTGCTGGGCAGGAGGGGTGACCAGGTCAGGGACAGAGCCACTTGGCGGTGGGGCAAAGCATGAAGAGCAGAGGGGTTCCAACTGACCGCATGGGAATTTTGAGCGACAAGATGCACAGGCAAAATGGCGCACAGAAGTCGCCGCCTGTTTTGGGGCCAGGGTTCTGGGCTCAGACATAGCAAAGGCCCTGTAGTGACAGGTAAAGAATGAGTGGAGTAGGCCAGACCCTGTAGAAGGAGGAGCTTACCTAGCCCATGTCCCTCAATGCAGTCTGTCCAAACGTGGAGAGGCAGAGTGTCAAAGGTCCTTCAGAAGGAGGAAGTGGGCAGAACGCAGAGAAAAAAGGCACCAAGAACTCGCGCCAGAAGGATGTGAAGGGAGGGATAAGCAATGAAAGGGAGGGATAAGCAATGAAACCTCATGCCTTGCCCCCTTAAAAAAATGTCGGCCTCCGGCAATCGCCACAGGCCCATTCCGTCCCATCTCCAGAGGGTAGAAGGGACAGCAGGCTGCCCTAAAAAAGAAGCACCAAACACCCCCCTACCCCCAAGTAAGTGGTGCCGCGACATGCCCAAACCGAACGTGAAAAGCCGGCCGGTTGCTAATCTTCAGCCGTGGGAGTCGGATGAGAGGTAGGCCACAAGAGGAGCCGGGACCTCGATTACCGGTGGTCCGGCCGCTGTAAAGGGCAGACAGTGGCCCAGGAAAAAGGAACCCATAAAAATGTGCCCCTTCAGAGGTCTTCAGAAGGGGGTGGTGGGAAAGGAGGTGGGGTGTGTCTGCAGGAACAGAGGCCTCTGTAGAAGGAAGACAGACCTCAGTGTGGATAACCTGAGAAGGTGATCGCATGGGAGGAAGGGGCTTTGGGAAAATACTCACCCGTCTGGCATTTTCAATAACCCCGCCTTGGGGAGGGCTGCTACAACGGCAACAGGTGGACTAGGCGTGAGACGGTCATGGTGACCTGAACGCTGACGGGATACAGAGGCTTTAGGAACCTCTGGTCCTCCTCGTCTTCTGGAGATTGGGGATGAGCAATAATGAAAAAATGAAAAAGGTAGAGAGAGAACAGCAGACCTGCCTCCTATGGACACTAAGCTAAAACTGTTTTAACTTAGTCCCTGTAGGAAGGGTATAGCCCAAGGGAGGAACTCACACTTTTGTGCTTAGTGTCACCTCCTAGTGGGAGCAGCTATACCCATGGTCAAGCCTGTGTCCCCCAATGAGACAGATGAAAAGTCACTTAAGCACCTTCTTTAATACTAAAAGCACCATACATCCTGGATGAAAGGCGCCCATACCCTCTAATATCGCTAGACCGGCTGACAATCTAACGTTTATGAGGCCTTCTCCAACAATAGATGTGGGGGAAAAGAAAGAGGGGGCATTTTTGATTTCACCATGCACAAATCTTTCGTTCTCAAGGGAAATAAACCGAAGCCACAGAGTCTACAGTGGCTTATTCACATTTCCCCATTGAGAAGACAAGCACTCTCTTGCATGTGTATTGGGGCGGGGGGGGGGGGGTGACTGTCCACTGAACATTTAGGCTAATGGTTATCTAAGATGTGTGACCGTTCAACACCTGAGATGCAAACTCAACAACACTAAACAGTTAGGAGACAAAGATTTAATGCGATTTTTTCTTACTAAAAATGTGTGCGTGAAATATAAAAATAAGGGAGAGAGGAGCTCGCTTCCAGAAGTAGCACAGCCGCTGCGCTCACCTTTACAACCACAGGCCTGTATAATGAAGTTGATGAGTCCCAGAAGCGCAGGCTCGCGGTCTATCTTGTAACTGTCCAACCAATCATCTACCAGCGTCTGTAAGAGGATACGGAACAAGGTCATAAAAAATTCATTCAAGTGTACATAATGTGGAATACTTCACCCAAAGGACTGCCCCTTACTTGCATGGCACTTCTGCCTAGTCTGATAGCTTCAAACAGGTCCTCCCTGGCTCGCTCATCTCTCCTGATTCGCTTAGTGGCCTCGAAAAGAGAGGTAAAGATCAGACATTATTATTTCGCACACAGTGTAAAATTCACATGTAACTAGCAGAAGTCTACTGCTCTCAGAGACGCATTGCTGATCAGAGGGCTCCATGGTCAATGCTCAAATGATCGCCTTCAGGCAGGGACCCAAAAATTAACAAGCCAGATCCCCCCTTCATGCAAATGGTGGTCGGCCATAACAATAACTACCCTGTGAAGGCCTCCTGAGGTCCATGGCACAAGACAGTAGCAGCAGATCCTGCGCTTTGGTCTCCACGTATCCCACTTGGCTTTCAAGCACATCCCACATATGACAATCAGTTGAGACCTGACCTTGAACTCTTTGTCATTTTCTGCAGTGTGGCCGGGGCATAATTCGGCTGAAAGACGCTCCTGTCATTAGGGAATACCGCTACAATGAAGGGTGGTACTTGGCTGTACCATGTTTGGGTAAGGGCTCATGCACACGAACGTGGTTTGGTTCCACATCCAAGCCGCATTTTTTGTGTTTGGATGCAGAACCATTTACTCCAATGCGGACAAGAATAGGCATTTCTATTATGTGAAGCCCGTTCCGTTCTGCAAATTGCGAAACGCACACAGACGGCATCCGTTTTGCAGATCCACAATATGTGGACCACAAATCACGGCGCTGTCGTGTGCATGAGCCCTAAGTGGTATGTGTCACATTCACATGATGCCAGCCAGGACCCGAGCATTCCCAGCAGATTGTGCACAGCATCACACTGCCTCCGCCAACCTGTCAGTTTCCAACAGTGCATCCTGGTGCCTTATCTTCCCCAGGTAAGTGACAAACACGCACCCACCCATCCATGTGATGTTAATGCGATTCATCAGTCAGGTCCCCTTCTTATTGCTCCATGGTCCAGGTCTTATGCTCATGTGCCCAATGACGGTTTTGGTGGTGGTTCAGGGTCAGCATGGGCACTATGACCAATCTACAGCTCCACAAGCTGTAATGCAATGTGGGACAAGTTCGTCTTTGTCTTATGCCACGTCCAGTACATACAGAATACTGGATTTAACAGCGATGCCACATTTCCAATAAGTTTTAGGAAACCAGCCCACATTTACTAATGTGATTGCACCTAGATTTTGGCATAAAGTAGCACCGACAAGTGGCACAATTTGGCACACCTAGTTTCAGAGAAAGTTTTTGTCTTTGGTCCAAAAAAAAAAGCATGCGGCCTAACAGAAAAGAGCCATGACTTTGTGGTAACGGGTTGAGGTCTCAGATGCAATGTTCTGAGCCAAAATTTTGGAGTACAACTTGGTCTTCAATTAAGCCAATAAACAGTTAGAGATTTTTTTTTTTTTTTTTTTTTTATGAGCCAGATTTATCGAGCAGCCAGAGGCATATCAGAGAAAGTTTATGCCACTTACAAGGTTTGTAAAACTGAGTTTCACTAATATCACGGAAAATCCTTTATGCTAAAACTTAGCTTTTAATGCATACAGAATAAAAAGTTGGCTAATTGTCACCAACGTCACAAGCACAAACATGTATTGTTTCCCACTGATAAATATGGTAAAGCGATCAATACCCAAGTGCCGGGTAAACTAAGCCGCCGTGTAGGGAACTAGATGCTACCATGCACATGGGGATGTTCCAGTTCTGCAGGCAGGTCGTTTCCTCTCCCTGCTCCTGCCCTGACTATCCTCAGCCCAGGGACGACCCCTAGTGGTGGGGCCTCCCTGTCCTCGAACCTCCCCTCCTTATCCCTAGGCTGACCCTGGCACAAAAGAAATTAGATAAAGAAAAAGATCATTGGACAAACCGTCCTACCCCAACGCGTTTCACCCGTTTTGGGTTCTTCAGGGGGATGATACCAAAATACCATATCGATACCACATCACATGTAGATAAAAAGAGACCTACTTTAAAGATGGTTGTAAAGCAGCAAGCCAATATCAGGACAACGAGGAGGGTCCCAGATGTTTGGCCCTTCACGCCGTACCCTGATACTCTGATAGGCGTCAGTCCAGAGGCCCGCTGCTCGCCGTCTAGATGCTGGAGATGGTCTCCAGCATCTAGACGGCGAGCAGCGAGCTCTGGACTGACGCCTATCAGAGTATCAGAGTACGGCGTGAAGGGCCAAGCATCTGGGACCCTCCTCGTTGTCCTGATATTGGCTTGCTGCTTTACAACCATCTTTAAAGTAGGTCTCTTTTATCTACATGTGATGTGGTATCGATATGTATTTGTATCATCCCCTGAAGAACCCAAAGCGGTGAAGCGCGTTGAGGCAGGACGGTTTGTCCAATGATCTTTTCTTTATCTAATTTCTTTGTGCCAGGGTCAGCCTAGGGATAAGGAGGAGGTTCGAGGACAGGAGACCCACCACTAGGGTCGTCCCTGGGCTGAGGATAGTCAGGCAGGAGCAGGAAGGAAACGACCTGCCTGCAGAACTGAACATCCCCATGTGCATGGTAGCATCTAGTTCCCTACACGGCGGCTTAGTTTACCCGGCACTTGGGTATTGATTGCTTTACCATATTTATCAGTGGGAAACAATACATGTTTGTGCTTGTGACGTTGGTGACAATTAGCCAACTTTTTATTCTGTATGCATTAAAAGCTAAGTTTTAGCATAAAGGATTTTCCGTGATATTAGTGAAACGTTTTTGGTGTAGAGAAATCCTAATAATATCAGCAATATCCAATATTAGTAGTCTGTCTGTTTGTAAAACTGCCCCAATGTGCAAAGTTTTACCCTAGACAGCACATCACACTGCAGGTATGAGGCCCACTATCCGAACATCAAGTCATAGCTACAATTCACAAATTAACCTACTACTTCTTTTCTGTCCCTTTTGCGCCGGCTTTACTGCTGCAAGATGCGCCTAATTTGACGGGGACGTGGGCCTTATCTTAAATTAGGCACAAAAACGCTGCAGCTAGGAGTATTCCAGTTACCAAAAACTATCCCCTTCCACTGGAGAGGACAGGATAGTGGATAACTGACTGGTGGTGGTCTGTCCACTGGGAACATCACCGGTCCCAAGAGCGTGGGTCCCACACCCCCATCTTGATAGAGCAGCAGGTCGTGCATGAGCCCTGCAGCTCCTTTCCATCTCTGTGGTACTGCTGGAGATCGAGGCCATTTCATTCTCACAAAGAATAAATGGAGGGACAAGGCACATGCCCAATCTGCAGGTTTATCCGGACAGGGGAACGGAACTCGTTCTCAGGATCAATGAGGGACCCCAAAACATAGCATTCTCTGGGTAAGGTGTGCCCTCTAAAATGGTGCCCGTAGACTTCTGTATAGCACTTTAAAAAGTCTGAAAAAATGGATGTTACGAATATAACAAAAATAAAAAATGCCAACAAAACATTTATTTAAAAAAAATGTCTGTAAAACTCCTGACATTCATTGCAAGAAGGATCCTACGGTTGGATTGTACAAACCTGGGCCTGCTTCAGAACAGGTCTGCGCGCTCTCCTGGGCTTCTTTTTCAAAGTTTCTTCAAAGTCACTTCTATCATCATCAGATAAATCCTCTGGACTGCCACAATCCCTAAAATGCGTTACTCGTATTAATGTCTGTAAAGGAAAGCATTGTGATAGTAGCACCAACGTTACATGAAGATATGATCCTCACGTGTCCACTTCTGGCGCATCGCCTGCACTTGGTGATCCTCTCCTTTCACTGGCAGGTGATCCGCTGGTGATTCCTTGTACAAGTGATTGTGAGATGTGAGCTGAAGGAGGGAAAGATGGAGGAGCAGGTGATTCGGAAAAATTGTGCGAGACAGGAGACGCCATCTCGAGCAGTAGCTGTGGGTGACACAATGCGAGACGGTTACACAGGCTTCCAGGTGCACAGACGAACAGTCTCCTGCCAGTTCTCGTGACAGCTGAGGTTTTGTGCACATTTTTTGATTAAAGTTGTGTGGGCCCATCCCTAAACTGACACATGTGGGGGCGCTTTTATGCTGGTCTTAGATTCCCCTTGCACTGCGGTAAATTTAGTCTCATTTATGACTCGGTGTGTGCCTCGTCATAAATTAGGTGCATCTATGCAAGTATATGTGCCTGGTGAAAAAAGCACCCCAGCCCCAGGCTGCCGTCGTTTTTCACCAACATTTCCATCTGTTTCCAGGCATAAACATCAATAAATTTGCTGGGGCTGGAGTCCCAAATGCAGAAGACAGCGTGAAACCACCAGGAGACTGAATATGGTCACATGGACCGTTAAAAAAAAGGACTTGCGACTAATTCGTTTTACTAAAATAGTCGAAAGTCCCTTAATAAATGACCTACAGCGTGCTCGTGTGCTCTTGCATGTCACCCAGGCTAGCATGCAGCTGCACATTACTTTCACACCGCACATTTGGAGGAGAGGCTGCCTCTATTTAGGCTGGGTTCACACGGGCGTTGCGGAATGGGGCTGGACAGGATGCGGGTGCGTGGCGGGGAAATCGTGTCAGTGCGCACGCAATTTCAGACAGTTTTGACTGCGACTGCATTGTTCAGTTTTTTTCCCACGAGAGTGCAATGCGTTTTGCACATGCGTGAGAAACAACTGAATGCGCTTCCGATACTCCCTCCCTGGTCTTCTTTGATGGGTCGGCGCTTCACTGTCATGACCCCATACAGCGTCGGGGTGTAGTGCGCACGCTGTCAGGTGACGGTGCAGCGCAGGTCGGAGAACACAGGGGAGTGAGACGCCGGACCCGGAAATGAGGAGGAGCCGCGGCGCAGGAGAGGTGAGGAGTTTTTTTATTTTATTCATCTGAGGTCTGATAGGGGTTAATAAAGGTCTGATCTGAGGTCTGATAGGGGTTAATAAAGGTCTGATCTGAGGTCTGATAGGGGTTAATAAAGGTCTGATCTGAGGTCTGATAGGGGTTAATAAAGGTCTGATCTGAGGTCTGATAGGGGTTAATGGGTTAATAAAGGTCTGATCTGAGGACTAATAGGGGTTAATAAAGATACGATAGGGGTTAATAAGGGTACGTTCACACGACGACAATTGTCGCGCGAAATAGGGCACAACTTCACTGCGACATTTTGTCGCACTATTGTCGCGCGACAATTTTTATAATGGGAGTCTATGGTGTCGCATTGCAACATGCGACATGCTGCGACTGCGACGCGACAGTCGCAGAAAAACCCATCTTGAATGGATTTTCTCCGACTTTCGTGTCGCAGTCGCAGCATGTCGCATGTCGCACTGCGACACCATAGACTCCCATTATAAAAATTGTCGCGCGACAATAGTGCGACTTTTTGTCGCGCGACAAATGTCGTCGTGTGAACGTACCCTAAAGGTCTGATCTGAGGTCTGATAGGGGTTACTAAAGGTCTGATAAGGGTTAATAAAGGGCTGATCTGAGGTCTGATAGGGGTTAATAAGGAGGGGGAAGATATGAGGAGGGGGAAGGGCGGGATGGTATGGAAATTGGCACTAGTATATTATAAATTGACTACCAACTAAGGGTGCTTTCACACTTGCGTTCTGAGGATCCTGATCAGTCTTCAATATGCTTTCAGGTTACCATGGCAGCCAGGACGCTACTGAAGTCCTGGCTGCCATGGTAAGTACTCCGCAGCAGTGTACTTACCTGCGCTGTGGCCGCTGGGCGCTCCTTCATGACGTCACAGGTCCGGGCGGCGCATAGATCTATGCGCCGCAGGGACCTGTGACGTCATGAAGGAGTGCCCGGCGGTCGCAGCGCAGGTAAGTACACTGCTGCGGAGTACTTACCATGGCAGCCAGGACTTCAGTAGCGTCTTGGCTGCCATGGTAACCGATCGGAGCCCCAGCTTACACTGGGGCCCCGATCGGAACTGCTGCTGTGCATGCGCAGAGCTAAACGTCAGATCCAGTGATGCGCCGAAACAATGTTTAGCTTAATTCCGGATCCGGTTTAATGCACTTCAATGGGCATTAATTCCGGATCCAGCGTTACAGCAAGTCTTCCGGATTTTTGGACGGAGACAAATCCGCAGCACATACGTTCACATACTGAACTGAAGACATGCTGATGCATCCTGAACGGATTTCGCTCTATTCAGAATGCATTGGGATTATCCGGATCAGGATCTTTCAGGTGTAGAGACCCGAGGACGGAACTTTACGCCGGAAGGTAAAAACGCAAGTGTGAAAGCACCGTAAGGGCTTCATTAATTTATAATATACTAGTGCCAAATGTTTCCACACCTCAGCGACTACCAACTAATATAATATATAAAATATCGGTATAAGGTATCAGCCTGAACGTTCACAGATTATCGGTATCGGCTCTATATCAGTCGATCCCTAATACAAATACGCAGCGTACGGCTGCGGCCGAGCCCAGAAACCGAGCACCCGTGTAGTGGTTTCCACAAATGGACGGATATCAGGCTGGTTTTTACTGGTCGCACAATTTTGAGGGTAAATAGCAATTTTAGCTATTAATGACCTTTCAGCTTGAAAAAAAAAAACACACAAATTGGCAGTAAATCTCTACATCTCTCACGTAAAGACTGAGCTTTTACCAGACGATATAAAACACAGAACACATTTTCCCTTTTCATTTTTAACCCTTGAACGTCCATTTACTATATCAGGGAGAAAGTTGGATACTGGGACTAAAAGCGACCCCTGCAAAATCTGCAGGGGTAGAAAACTGTGATAATATACTATACATGCACCTACACAAGCAGACTCCACCCTTTGGTGTACAAATTCCGGGTGAGAAGGGAATCCGGAGCAGACAACACCCGGTAACACCCGCACCTCACCGACCGCTCTCAACCGCCGTCCTGTCAAACTCTGACAGACATCAGAAGGCGGGAGTCTCAAACCACGCCCACTGCCATCTTCACCTGCCAACAAGGCCGGACGCTCCGCCCCTGAGGCACAGGAATCAGCCAATAGGGAGAGCGAGGCGTTTTGGCGCTGAAAGTTTCTGGCGGTGTGGCGGGGGCGCCATTTTAAGTCCCTTCTGTGAGGCTCGGGGTCCATTATTAGAGCTCTCCCCATAGATCTCTGATGTGTCTTGTGAGACTAGGTCCTTATTGCTTGGGCTACACTCAATTGTTTCTGCTTTGTCAGCTGGGAAATTGTACAACTTTATAATAGAGTAATAATTTACTACTAAAGTAAAATAAAAAAAATCTGGATAATATCTAATGTAGTGACAAAAGTTATGGGACATTGTATACTGGCAGTGTCTGTAAAAAGCCAGGTGATAACTAATATGGCTGCCGTTATAACTACCGCAATACTGCTGTTACAGACCCACCACAATGGCTGACCCATTACTATATGGCCGCCATTACACTTACCTCAAAGCTTGCCATTAAAACATGGCCTCCATTACACCTACAACAATGGCCGCCAATAATGCATGGCCACCATTACACCTACCACAATAGCCGCTATTAATACATGGCCACCATTACACCTATCACAATGGCCGTCACTTCAATACACCTACCACACCAATGGCCACCATTACACCTACCACAATGGCTGCCAATAATACATGGCCACCATTACACCTACCACAATGGCCGCCAATAATACATGGCCACCATTACACCTACCACAATGGCCGCCATTAATACATAGCCACCATTACACCTACCACAATGGCCGCCATTAATACATAGCTACCATTACACCTACCACAATTGCTGTCCTGTCAATACACCTACTAAAATGGCTGCCATTAAACACGTATTTTAAATCTGTATGGAAAAAATCCGCAGCCCTATGGGAGTTGACACAGATCATGTGGATTGCAGTGTGTACTTCGTGCTCTAATCCGTGTGAAATCGCTACCGAGTTACTGTACTCTACTGCGCTTTTCTTTGTGGTGAGGGTAAATGCCATGTAACATGAAGTATTAGGACAAATGGGATTTTATGACTGTAGTACGGCCGTATTTTAGCTTTTCCATGGCGGCTACAAAAAATAGACCCCGAGCGGTTCAAATGAAGCAGACACATCACTGTAGGCTTCTATGGTGGTCTCATTTTACTTTACTTGCAACCATGGCGGATCTTGCTGCTGTAAAATGGACGCCAAGTCAGCTGTACAGATGTTAGAATGAGCCCTTATAGACTGGGCTGATATTTAGTTTGGATAGGCCCTGATGGAAATTATGGTCTTGTGGGAACCTCACAGTGACGGAGCTGTCCGCTTCTGGAGATACTCCTGAACTGCTGGTTGGAGTGGGGTGCGGGGTGTCAGATCCCCTCCAATCAGCTAGTGATGGCTGTTCCTGAGGACAGGCCTCAGTTAATAAAGGATGGACAATCCCTTTAACTAGGACCACCATAATAAGGTGTACTATGACTGCTATGGGGTCATTATGGTCCCTGATATTGGGACATTGTTTCTAACTGTAGTACATGGTCACTGTTATAGTGCACTGGGGTTGTCACTATTATGGAGGTACGGTGGATGTCACTGTTGTGTGGGCGCTGTGGACATCACTTATGAGGGATGATGTGGATGTCAATGTTGAGGGGGCACTGTGGATGTCACTGTTATGGGGGCACTGTGGATGTCACTGTTATAGAGGCACTGTGGATGTCGCTGTTATAGAGGCACTGTGGATGTCACTGTTATGGGGGCGCTGTGGATGTCACTGTTATGGGGGCACTGTGGATGTCACTGTTATAGGGGCACTGTGGATGTCACTGTAATGGGGGCACTGTGGATGTCACTGTTATGGGGGCACTGTGGATGTCACTGTTATGGGGGCACTGTGGATGTTGCTGTTATGGTGGCACGGTGGATGTCACTGTTATGGGGGCACTGTGGATGTCACTGTTATAGGGGCACTGTGGATGTCACTGTTATGGGGGCACTGTGGATGTCACTGTTATGGGGGCACTGTGGATGTCACTGTTATGGGGGCACTGTGGATGTCACTGTTATGGGGGCACTGTGGATGTCGCTGTTATGGGGGCGCTGTGGATGTCACTGTTATGGGGGCACTGTGGATGTCACTGTTATGGGGGAACTGTGGATATCATTGTTATGGGGGCACTGTGGAGGTCACTGTTATGGCGGCACTGTGGATGTCACTGTTATGGGGGCACTGTTGATGTCACTGTTATGGGGGTGTTGTGGAGGCACAGTGGGCTGTCACTGTTATGGTGGCACAGTGGCTGTAACTTATGAAGGCACTGTGGCTGTCACTTATGGAGGCACTGTGGCTGTCACTGTTATTGAGCACATTCTGCCTGTCACTGCTATGAGGGCACTGCGGATGTCACTATTATGGGGGGATTGGGAATGTTACTGTTATGGGGGCACTGTGGTTGTCACTATTAAGTCCGGCATTTTAGACACTGGTATTCATACCCCTATGCTGGCTCTTGATGCGCCTAAGTTATGTAGAGGAGCCGGCCTCTACATAACTTAGGCACATCCACCGCCAGCGCCTAACAGCCTTAAATCTACGCCAGCTCCCTTGTTGTCTGCTCTCTTCTCTGTGCATGTTGTCCTCTCTCCTCTCCGGACATGTTGTCCGCTCTCTTCTCTCTGCACATTGTCCTCTCCTCTCTCCGCACATGTTGTCCGCTCTCTTTTCTGTGCACATTGTCTTCTTCTCCCTCCACTCCGCACATGTTGTCTGCTCTCTTCTCTGTGTGCACGTTGTACTCTCTCTTCTCTGTGCATGTTGTCCTCTCCTCTCTCTTCTCGGTGCATGTTGTCCTCTCCTCTTTCTTCTCGGTGCATGTTGGCCTCTCCTCTCTCTTCTCAGTGCATGTTGTCCTCTCCACTTTCTTCTCGGTGCATGTTGTCCTCTCCACTCTCTTCTCAGTGCATGTTGTCCTCTCCACTCTCTTCTCGGTGCATGTTGTCCTCTCCTCTCCGCATATGTGTTCCGCTCTCTTCTCTGTACACGTTGTCTGCTCTCTTCTCTGTACACGTTATCCGCTCTCTTCTCTGTGCATGTTGTCCGCTTCTCTGTGCATGTTGTCCACACTCTTCTCTGTGCATGTTGTCCACACTATTCTCTGTGCATATTGACCTCTTCTCTCTGCACATGTTCTCTGCTGTCTTCTCTGTGCACGTTGTCCTCTCCTGTCAGCACATTAGGTCCTCTCTCCTCTCCACACATGTCCGCTCTCTCCTCTGTGCATGCTGTCCTCTGCTCTCCGCACATGTTGTCCGCTCTCTTCTCTGTGCACATTATCTTCTCCTCCCTCCACTCCGCACATGTTGTCTGCTCTCTTCTCTGTGTGCACGTTGTACCCTCTCTTCTCGGTGCATGTTGTCCTCTCCTCTCTCTTCTCGGTGCATGTTGTCCTCTCCACTCTCTTCTCGGTGCATGTTGTCCTCTCCACTCTCTTCTCGGTGCATGTTGTCCTCTCCTCTCTCTTCTCGGTGCATGTTGTCCTCCCCTCTCTCTTCTCGGTGCATGTTGTCCTCTCCTCTCCGCATATGTCGTCCGCTCTCTTCTCTGTACACGTTGTCTGCTCTCTTCTCTGTACACGTTATCCGCTCTCTTTTCTGTGCACATTGTCTTCTTCTCCCTCCACTCCGCACATGTTGTCTGCTCTCTTCTCTGTGTGCACGTTGTACTCTCTCTTCTCTGTGCATGTTGTCCTCTCCTCTCTCTTCTCGGTGCATGTTGTCCTCTCCACTTTCTTCTCGGTGCATGTTGTCCTCTCCTCTCTCTTCTCGGTGCATGTTGTCCTCTCCTCTCTCTTCTCGGTGCATTTTGTCCTCTCCTCTCTCTTCTCGGTGCATGTTGTCCTCTCCTCTCTCTTCTCGGTGCATGTTGTCCTCTCCTCTCTCTTCTCGGTGCATTTTGTCCTCTCCTCTCTCTTCTCGGTGCATGTTGTCCTCTCCTCTCCGCATATGTCGTCCGCTCTCTTCTCTGTACACGTTGTCTGCTCTCTTCTCTATACATGTTATCCGCTCTCTTCTCTCTGCATGTTGTCCGCTTCTCTGTGCATGTTGTCCACACTATTCTCTGTGCATATTGACCTCTTCTCTCTGCACATGTTCTCTGCTGTCTTCTCTGTGCACGTTGTCCTCTCCTGTCAGCACATTAGGTCCTCTCTCCTCTCCACACATGTTGTCCGCTCTCTCCTCTGTGCATGCTGTCCTCTGCTCTCCGCACATGTTGTCCGCTCTCTTCTCTGTGCACATTATCTTCTCCTCCCTCCACTCCGCACATGTTGTCCGCTCTCTTGTCCTCTCCTCTCTTCGCACACGTTGTCCCTTCTCCTTTTTGCACATGTTTCTTCTTTCCTCTCTCCACACACGTTGTCCCTTCTCCTTTTTGCACATGTTTTTTCTTTCCTCTCTCCACACATGTTGTCCCTTCTCCTTTTTGCACATGTTTCTTCTTTCCTCTCTCCACACACGTTGTCCCTTCTCCTTTTTGCACATGTTTTTTCTTTCCTCTCTCCACACACGCTGCCCTCTCTCCTCACCGCACACGTTGCGTCATCTCAGCTCTGTACATTTTGTCCTTTGTTGTTTTTCAGGCCGCAGTCATGTCTAGATCATCAGGAGAGCAGACTGTGTGGATCCAGACATTGGGTAGACAGGACTGTGCCCACATGAGGACGGACACATTACCTTTCTGAGTGGCTCAGGCTCTGGTATGTGGCTATAGTCAGAGGCATAACTAGCGTGGGGGCAGGGGAGCGGATCACCCAGGTGTACTAAGAATGGGGGGCTCCCAGTCCTCCACCTGCACAAGGCCTGGACGGATGCCTAGGAGTCCTCCTGTTCTGTGGCTCAGCACACTCAGAGAGCGCAGCCCAGTGTGAATGTAGGCTGGGCGCCAACAGCCAGCGAGGACCTTATACACTGTAAGAGCTGAAGGGCCTGTGATGACATCACCATCATGTGATCAGTGCAGGAGAGGACTTGTAAAAATGTCATATGACATGAGGGGTGGAGCTGTGAGTCCATGAAAGTACACTTGAAAGCATGGATTCGGTGTGAGAGGCAGGGAGATGCTAGGAGTTGTAGTTTTCTCCTCCTATACTTCCCTATTATAATATCACAGCTCAGGGCCTGGGCCCCCCCACCCCCGTCCCAGTGGCGGATCCAGACCCTAGTCTCAGGAAGGGCAATAGGAGATCACGGAACCCCTGTGTCCTGCGGCGCGTGATCCCGCGAGACCCACCAGAGGTCACAGGTCTCCCGGGGTAGCGCTCCGAAGTGACTGAACTCATGCTTTCTCTGCCTGCGAGTACAGGATCAGATCAGCGACACAAGTCAGGGGCGGACTGAGAACCCTCGTTACGCCCCTCATCCCATCACTACAGTGATACAGCCCAACATACCTCTTACATCCAGTGATGTCTCCTTTGATGTAGATGTTCTCTGTCCTCGCCTTCTCCTTTCAGACTTTCTAGACCAGACAACCATTTTGTCGCCATTTTCCGCCTCTGCAGTTTGACAATACAAAATAAAATCTTAGTTTACTACTTTTCCATCATCCTCCCATCTTCTGGACAAATCATCCTACTACCCCCAATACTGTGCCCCTGTGGTCCCCAATACTATACTGCAGATAATACCCCTGATAATACCAGTACCACACAGAGCCCCCCCCATATAAAATACCCCTTCTTTGTGGCCTCAGTAGAAGGCCCCATAATAATATGCCAGTGACAAGTGCCAACAACCCCCCATGTGCCAGTAACAAGTGCCTCACATCCCCCATGTGCCAATATCAAGTGCCAACCCCCCCCCATGTGCCAGTATCAAGTGCCAAACCCCCCCATGTGCCAGTATCAAGTGCCTCACCCTTGTGCAAGTATCAAGTGCCAATGCACCCGATGTGCCAGTATCAAGTGCCAAAGCACCCGATGTGCCAGTATCAAGTGCCTCCTCCCCATGTGTCAGTATCAAGTGCCAATGCTCCTCCCTCCATGTGCCAGTATCAAGTGCCTCCTGCTCCCCCCATTTTCCCCCCAAACTGTAATTTAAACCAGGAGCCAATAGCCTTTAGCTATGCCATTGAAGCAAGACTAGAACATGGACACAGGAGCAGGACTGGATCTTGGACACAGGAGCAGTATAAAGTGCCTCCTGCTCCCCCCAATCCCCCATGTGCGACTGTATTAAAAAAAACAAAAAAACAACACTCATACTTACCTCCACTCCAGACTGCGATGCAGGCCTCTTCCGGCCTGCGCCGCCTGCACCGGCCTCTGATAGGCTGCCACCACAAGACCAGCCGCCTATCAGAGGAAGAGGGAAGGGAGACGCCTCTCCCTCCTTTGCCCTGCCGCAGCAAAGCCATCTGCATCGCTGTCCTGAGGACGGCGATATAGATGACTATGGAGATGAGCGCTTCCACAATGGAAGCGTTCATCTCCCTGTGACCTGCCGCCGCCGTGGGCCCCCTCCCAGCAGAGCCAGCGCAAGGCCACAAAAAAATAAATTAAAAAGGCTCAGGACCAGCCGGGCCCCCCACGGGGTCCGGGCCCCTTACTCGGGTACTGGCTGTACCCCCCTGATGGGGGCCCTGCTGGTGAGAAAAGCAATGATGTAGATTTCTAATGTAATGTGTCTGACGCTGGTATATAGAGGATGGTTTCTCTGTGTTGTAGTATTGTCCCCCACTGTCCCTTCTTTTGGGGATGCGACGTTATGGAAGTGGCCACCCTAAAGGGTACAGATGCTGATTGTGTATGAAGGAGCGGAGGGCACTATTAATATATTTGTGAAAGCGCTTATTACAGCTTTAGAGGACAGGAGGCCCAGGGAGTGGTGAGTGTGCACTTTACTCACCGCTCCCTGGTCTTCTTCTGTACCAGCACTGCCTAGGTCCCGATAGCATACAGCCTCAGGGCATAGTGCACGTAGGCGCACACTATGACCAGACACTGTGTGCGACGTCAGGACGTAGTACATTGCTTCACTGCAGGAAGAGCCAGAGTGGTGGCCATGGCGCCGGGAAAAGAAGTGGAGTGATGAGTTGTTGTTTTTTCACCTGGTCTCAGGTGTGCAACTCTGTATTTAGGAGAAGGACGGGTTGGGTGGGGGTTATAAGCAGCCAGGGGTCTATGAATCTGGGGGCTGATTTGGGGTGTGTATGAAATGGGGGTCAAATCTGGGGTTTGTATGAATTTGCAGGCTGATCTGCGGTTTGATGCATGGTACGCAGGCTGCAGAAGACCCCATGCATCAGCAGAAGTCAGAACACACCGGCCATTTACATCTGATCTGTATATAACGCAGCAAGTCGTAGCCGAGTTGTGATGAGACACAAGCCGTGTTATAGAGCGGTGTAAATGGAGGGCTCTGCTGATCTTCATTATGATGGATGCATGCAGGTCTACAGAATACAGATCAGCAGCTGCAGAAGTTAGAACACACCGGCCATTTACAGGTGCATCTCAGTAAATTAGAATATTATGGAAAAGTTAATTTATTTCAGTAAATTAATTCAAAAAGTGAACCTCATATATTCTATATATTGATTACACACAGAGGGATCTATTTCCTTTATTTATTTTACTGTTGATGATTATGGCGTACAGCTAATGAAAACCCAAAAGTCAGCATCTCAGAAAATTAGAATATTAGGACCAATTAAAAAAAATATTTTTAACACAGAAATGTAGGCCTACTGAAATGTCTGTCCAGTATATGCCCTCAGTACTTGGTCGGGGAGCCTTTTGCATCAATGCGGCGTGGCATGGAGGCGATCGGCCTGTCAGGTGTTATGGAAGCCCAGGTTACTTTGATAGTGGCCTTCAGCTTGTCTGTATTGTTGGGTCTGCTGTCTCTCATCTAATGCCTCATTCACACATCAGTGATTTTGAGCCAAAACCAGGTGCGGCTCTAAACACAGAACAGGAGTAGAGTTGAGCGAACTTGTGTTTTAAGTTCGGCGTCCAAAGTTCGGGTTCGGGTTATCCAAGCATCCCGTTATGGATTCCGCTACCAGGAACCATAACGGCATTTGGAATCCATAAGGGGATTCTTCACTGAACCCGAACCTTGGACAACACTAAGGACCTGAGGTGACGTCACCGTCATGTGATCATTGCAGGGGGCGTGGCTCAGTACTGGATTGGATAAGAGGTGGGCATGAGCCCTTAGGCTAAATGCACACAATCAGCATTGCGTGCGGATTTTCTGCGTGGATTTGCTTGCGAAAAATCTTCACCATAGGTCATGTACATTGTATTCTATGAGAATTTGAGATTCTCAATGAACACGATACAGATTTTTTTCCGCGCAGATTTTGACCTGCGGTGCGGATTTTAAAATCCGCAGCATGTCAATTTATTTTATTTTTTCTGACCGGATTTTCTCCATTCACTTAGTAAAATCTGCATGCGGAAAATCCTTTCAAGGCTGTGGTTATCCCTGTTGCTCATGCACCTTTTTCTCTCATGTACCTTTTTTTCTACCACACTTTTTCCTTCCACTTAACTTTCTATTAATATGCTTGAATACAGCAATGATCTTGTGTGGCTTCCCCTCTTCGTGGATGGTGTCAAAGACTGTCTTCTGGACAACTGTCAAGTCAGCAGTCTTCCCCATGATTGTGGAGCTCCAACCTCCAGCCGCAGACCAGTACCGGGCCTTACACAGGCATTTGGTCTTGCCTCTTACAGAAGCCTATGACATCCAGCGCCCTGGTTGAGTCTCATAGGCACTCTGTCAGTGTAAAAGCTGTATACACCAATACACAATGTATTGCAATGCATTTTAGAGGGGGATCAGCCCCCCAAAACTTGAGGTCACACAGTGGGACAAATATAAAAATTAAAAATTTAAAGTTTTAAGTAAAAAAAAAAAAAAAAGACCCTTTCCCTCAATAACATATATAAAACATATTGTAAAATAAAAAAAATAAAAAAAATGGTAAAATAAAGACATATTAGGCATCGCCGCATCCGTAATGAACAGCTCTATAAAAATCCCTGATGATATACCTCGTCAGGTGACTACAGTAAAAAATTAAATAAAAACTGTGCTAAAACAACAATTTTTTGGTCACCTTGCCCCAAAAAGTGTAATATTGAACAATGAAAAACTGTATGTACTAAAAAATGGTACCGATAAAAACTTTTCCTGCAAAAATGAGCCCTTACATAAGACGATCGGCAGAAAAATATAAAAATTATGGCTTTCAGAAAACAGAGATACAAAAACAGGATTTTTTTTCAAAAATGCTTTATTATGTAAAACTGCCACAAAAAACAAAAAAATCAACATATTTGGTATCTTTGCATCTGTAATGACCTGCTCTATAAAAAAAAGGCTAGGTTCACACATTTTTTTGGTCATTTATTTCCATCAGTTAGGGCTCATACACACGACCATATGTATTTTGCAGTCCTCAGATGACGTCCATGTGCATTCTGTATTTTGCGGAATGGAACAGCCAGCCCCTAATAGAACAGTCCTTGTCCGTAATGCAGACAATAATAGGACATGTTCTATTCTTCTGCGGAACTGACATACGGAAAATTAATACACACAGAGTATCCGTTATCTTTGCTGACCCATTGAAATGAATATGGACCGCAAAAAAACGGAACAGACATGGAAAAAAAATACGTTCATGAGCCCTTACATATGATCTGTCCTGTCAGTTGAATACCATAAAAAACAAAAAATAAAAACTGTGACAGAACAGCCATTTTCTAGTTACCTTGCCTCCCAAAAAGCATAATATTGAGCGATTAAAAATCATATACCGGTATATCCCAAAATAGTACCAATAAAACTGTTACCTCATCCAGTAGTTTCCTAAATGGGGTCACTTTTTGGGAGTTTTTACTGTAGGAGTGCATCAAGGGGTCTTCAAATTCGACATGGCAATGCCCTCCATTTGCGCCCTGCCGTGTGCCCGTACAGCAGTTTAAGACCACATATGGGGTGTTTCTGTAAACTGCCGAATCAGGGCAATAAATATTGAGGGGTGTTTGGCTGTTAACCCTTGCTGTGTTACAGGAAAAATAAATTCAAATGGAAAATCTGCAAAAAAAGTCATTTTTAAATTTTACCTCCATTGAGTGGGTTTTTGAAATTTTCGTTAAATTTTTAAGAATTGCTTTTAAAATTCTTTTAAAATTCTAAGCCTTCGAACATCCTAATTTACAAAATGATGCCAACATAACTTAAACAGATGGTAAATGTAAAGTAATAACTATTTTATGAGGTATTACTATCTGCCTTAGGCCTCTTTCACACGGGCGTCACTTTTGACACCCGGATCAGAGGCGGGTGCGTTGTGGGAAAATGCGTGATTTTCCTGCGCGAGTGCAAAGCGTTTTAATGCGTTTTGCACGCGCGTGGGAAAAATTGACATGTTTGGTACCCAGACCCGACTTCATCACTGAAGTCCGGTTTCGGGTAGAGTATTCTGGAGATTTTATTATTTTCCCTTATAACATGGTTATAAGGGGAAATAATAGCATTCTCAATACAGAATGCTTAGTAAAATGTGGATGGAGGGGTTAAAAATAAAAAACTTAACTTACCTTAGCCACTTGATCGCGTAGTTGCGATCTCTTCTTCATTCATTAGCTGCCGTCTAAAGGACCTGTGAGGTCACTGAGCTCATCACATGGTCCATCACCATGGTGATGGACCATGTGATGTCACCACAGGTCCTTTAAATGGCTGCGAATGCTTGAAGAAGACAGAAGAGATCGGCAACTACGCGATCAAGTGGCTAAGGTGAGTTACGTTTTTTATTTTTAACCCCTTAATCCACATTTTACAAAGCATTCTTTATTGAGAATGCTATTATTTTCCCTTATAATAAATATAATATAATAAATATATAAAGATCGTGCTGTAAATTGCACTGCATCCGCACTTGCTTGCGATTTTCCTGCAGCCCCATTCACTTCTATAGGGCCTGCGTTGCGTGAAAAACGCTAAATATAGAGCACCGCTCATGTGCACAGCCCCATAGAAATGAATGGGTCCCGATTCAGTGCGGGTGCAATGCGTTCACCTCACGCATTGCACCTACGTGGAAATCACGCCCGTGTGAAAGGGGCCTTAAAGGCAGAGTAGTAAAAATTTTGAAAATTGCGAATTTTTTCAAATTTTATGTAAATTTTGGATTTTTTAAATAAATAAAGGTAAAATATATTGACTCAAATGTAATACTAACATAAAGTACAATGTGTCAGAAGAAAACAATCTCAGAATGGCTTGGACAAGTAAAAGCGTTCCAAAATTATTACCACACATCAGATTTGCAAAAATCGGCCTGGTATTTAAGGTGAAAAGTGTCTCAGCACTGAAGAGGTTACAGGCACAGGAAACCTTTGCAGGTGTTTAGTGTTGATTAAGGGCTCATGCACACGGACGTATTTTTATTCCGTGTCCATTCCGTTTTTTTTGCAGACCGTACGCAGAACCATTAATTTCAATGGGTCCACAAAAATAGCAGAAGTTACTCCGTGTGTATTCCATTTCCAAAAAATAGAACATGTCCTATTATTGTCCGCATTACAGAGAAGGATAGAACTGTTCTATTAGGGGCCAGCTGTTCCGTCCCACAAAATACGGAATGCACATGGACGTCATCTGTATTATTTGCGGATCTGTTTTTTGCGGACTGCGAAATACATACGGTCGTGTGCATTAACCCTAACTGATTAGGGTGGTTTCACACTACCGTTCTATTTTCCGTTTTAGCAATCCATAAACAGAAAATTGATCATACAGACTGCAAAACTGAAGACATTCCGTTGATCCATCCTAATAGAAGTCTATGGTGGAAAACGGAAAAGCTGCATTCGATCACGGTTCCGTTATTAAGGACGAAAATATATCCTGTTGACAGGAGTTTTGTTGCCATCCTAAATAACGGAACCGTGATGGAATGCAGTGTTCAATTTTTTTACCCCATAGACTTCTATTAGGATGGATCAAATCGGAATGCCTTCCATTTTGCATTCTGTTTGGCCAATTCAGTTATTTTCCGTTTTAATCACATAAAATGAAAAATCGAACGATAGCGTGAACCCACCATTAGAGTGTGACACAATGGGGCACGTTTACTAAGCTCGCCTTTTTTTGGCAAAGTCTTTCTTTAATTTGCGCCTCATTTATTTATTTATTATCCTTTCATAAATCTGGTTTGCCTTTTTTGGTTTGTCTGACCTCTAGTGGTCGTTTTCTTGAGACAGATTCAAATTCACTAAATTGGTCTAAATCAGGGGTGCACAACCTGTGGCCCCCAGGGCCATGGTTTGCAGCCCGCATCTTCCTGTGTCGTACGATCAGCTGTGTTTTTGCCCCGAGCCGCACAATTGCAGGGTTACAGCTCCTGCACTTTAGCAGGACGGGTCCCCGGCTTTCCGAGACAGCACGAGACCCAAGGAAAAGACAGAAGCAGTGTGTCAGCACTTCTGCCTTCTCCTCACACAGGTGAGAGGCACGCTGTGCAGTTTAGATCCGGCGATCACGTGATCGCCGGGTGTCAGGGGCAGAGGACCGCAGAACCTGACCAGCTCTACCCCTCAGTAGGCTGGTTTTCCCTGTAACTGGGGCTCCTTTGGGTGCTCCAGTTACAGCGGAAATAGTGCAAAAAAAAAGTCTGTCTCCCCAAAGGTCTTTTATGGACCTTTTGGGGACAAATTATGTGGCAAATATATATATGTTAAGTTAAAAAAAATTGAAAACACAATAAAAAAATACAAATAAAAGAGAAAAAAAATGGGCAAAATTTTAAAAAGTCAGTTTCCCCAGAGGCCTTTTAAAGACAAAATAAAATTGTTCCTTGTCATATTATGTGGCGAAAACTAAATGTCGCACTTTTAGTCCGGCGGTCTCTCGCCGTGCACTGCCGTGCTGCCACCGGAACTCCACCCCCGCCCCCATTATAGTGCAGGATGGATCTGACAGGCTGTTCACCCGCCGGAACAGCCTGGCGGACTCCCCTGCCGCTAGTGAGAAAATACCCTTAATAATAAAGTGATGATAAAAAATACCAAATAAATAAAATAAAAGGAAAATGTGCAAAATAAAAAAGTTACTGTCCCCCAAAGGTCTTTTCGTAGCAGAAATATATTTAAAAAAATAAGTTATAGAAAAAATAGTAAAATAGATAAAAGAAAAAAACACCCACACCAACCAAAACCATTACAATTATCACCCCATTTATGTGAAACTATACATATTGTATAATAACGATCCAAAACATATAGGGAACTACTATAATTATAATAATTTGTATATTTCAATAATGAGCTATAGTATGAATAGAAATGAGTTAAAAAAAAAAGTACTGTTTCACCCTAATAAAACTAAAGAAATATATTAAAAAGCCCTGTGTTTTGGTAGTCCAAAAAATAAAAAAAGTTACAGGTGTTTGAACCACGTGCGCTAAATTATAAAACAGTGACTGGTCATTAAGGGCTTTTCAGGCCTGGTCATTAAAGGGTTAACCAATAAGTGCTTTCCCGTTTAGTAAGGCCTCATACACACGACCGTGCCTTTTCTTTTGGTCCGCAGGACGCCAGCCATGTGTGTTCTGCATTGTGCAGAGCGGAGTAACGGATGCTGATAGCACATGGAGTGCTGTCCGCATCTTTTGTGGCCCCGTTGAAGTGAATAGGTCCGCATCCAAGTCACATAAAAAATGCGGCTCAGATGCGGACTAAAACAATGGCCTTGTGCGTGGGCCCTCAGGGAAAATGCTTACTGGTTATTGCAGGGCACCTACAGTATATCTGGGGGTGCAGGAGGCGTTAACACCCAGTGAGTGCCGTCCTCTGCCTTGAAGGAAAGCAGTCATTTGTGAATAGGAGGCAGGAAGGAAAAGTCGCCACTTAAAGGGGTTTCCTAGTTTAAATGATTTTTAACAGCTTCCTGCAATATAGTCCCTGACACAGAAGATACTTTCCTGCTCCGTGCTGCTCTCGCTGTCTCCTTCCTCTGGTCTCGGAGCAGCTCTCCAGCAAATGACTGACTTAAGAGGTGAAACGCTGCTTGTGGCCACATCACCACTGAGGCCAGTCATTGGCTGGAGAGGTACATGTGACTATGTCCATAGCCAACCGGATGAAAACAGCGCTGGAACCAGAAGATGGAGACAGTGGGAGCAGCGGGGAGCAGGAAAATATGCATCTTCTGTTTCAGGCCCATGCTGCAGGAACATGTTAAAAAACATTTTTTACCAGGAAATCTCTAATCCCCTGTTACATGGCACGATATTTAGGACAATTACTAGGAACATGTGTTTATAGGGACGCTCATTCCTGATATCTGGCCGGTATAATCGTCGCTGATCAGCTGATAAACAAGGAATCACTCGATTGTCAGCTGATTAGCATATTTTATCAGGATGAAAGATGTACAATTATCGTCAGCACATCTCACTGTGTAATCAGGAATGTGCTACCGATAATCGATAGAAGTGAATGAGGGAAGAATAACTGTGGTAGGGATCATTCCTCCCCAGTCACTTTGCATTAGCCCGTGTAATATACTGATGCAAACAAGCGCTGATAAACTTTTTTTTTGCGGCCCCTTGAAATAGTGCGATGTGACAATGCGGCCCCCAGACTAAAAAAGGTTGGGCACCCCTAGAGTTGAGCAGACACCTAGATGTTCGGCCGAACTTCACGAAAATGTTCGGGTTTGGAATCCGAACTTGACCCCGAACCCTATTGAAGTCAATGGAGACCCGAACTTTTGGGTACTAAAATGGCTGTAAAATAGCCCTGGAAGGCAGCAAAATGTAGATAAATCCCCTGCAACCAAATGTGGATAGGGAAATGACTTAAAATAAAATAAATAAAAATTAACCAATATTAATTGGCACCTTGGAGGAGGAGGAGGAATAGGAGGTTGGGGAGGCATCAGATGGGAATGCTATGGGAGTTGACGTTCTCCTCACAGCCATAAAGGATTCATGTCTGCCTGAGCGCCAGAGGCCTCATTCACAGCTTCAGGCCCATGGCAACCATACATGGGAGTTGGAGAAGTTCTCATCACAGCCAAAAAGGATTCATGTCTGCATGCAGTGCCGACATGGCCGCTGTGCTTTTGCACCCTGCTCCCTCTTTTGCTGTGCTGTTGCCTCTGTGCGACCACCGCATATTCCTCAGAACTGCATACGTCACTAGCACGACCTTCAGTCCAGTCTGGGTCTAGGACTTCATCATCCTCCACATCATCTTCCACCCATTCATGACCCCTGCCCTCCTTATCGGTCTGCACATTGCAGAAAGCCACAGCAGTTGGCACCTGTGTTTCGTCATCATCAGAGACGTGTTTACGGCGGTCTTCCCATGTCCTCATCCTGCAACATAAGTGGTTGAGCATCAGTGCATTCAATGTCTTCCTCTTCTGGGGCAGGGCTAGGTGGATGGGCCGAGGAAACCCTGCCAACAGAGTCATCAAAAAGCATAAGACTTTCCTGCATGATTTGGGGCTCTGATTGCTTGGCTGATTTGCAAGGGGGTGAGGTGGAAGACTGATGGGCATGGGCTGCAGGTGCCAACTCTGAGCTTTCTGCAGAGGACCGGGTGTTAGATACTGTGAAGGAACTGGAGGCACTGTCAGCCACCCAATCGCCTGTACATGTTCTGGCTTCACCATCCGTAGCGCGGCATTTGGGCCTAACAAATAACGCTACAGATTCTGTCGCCTACTCGCATCAGAGGAAGGTGTTTGACTTGGAGCGGTAGTTGGTGCTGAACCGTCACATCCTCTCCCAGCAACAGGAGCTCCACCAACACCACCACGTCCATGCCCACGTCCCTTATTTCATGTTCTCCTCATTATTTGCGTTCACCCACCAAGCTGAAAGATTGGTCTCTATCCGGTGTCAATTTACCTGCCACTAGTCAACAATTACGTTTGCTAAGGCAGTGCCCGTGTCATAAAAATGCTCTGTGCACCCAGAATAATGTTTTTTGGGCCCAAAATACACTGATTCTCAATTTCTTTTTTTTTTTTTAAACTGTAAATTTTTATTGACGGCACTACAGTGCCCATTTTTGGTTTTTGTATAAACACAGAGCACAGACAAGAGCAGAAATAAGGAGGCCCACCGGCCAAAAGTAACATCTGCAACAAGTACAATGCAATACACATGTGATTAATACAAGTACAGTGCCTGATTATTCTAGAAAAGAGAAATAAAAAATAGCATATCCTGCAGACACAGAACAGACACTACATGGAAAACAGAGACGCAGACAGGACATGTAAGGAGGGGGAAAATAGAGAAGAGGGAGGAGGGGGAAGCAGAAGGGGCATCAAGGAGAGACAGAATAGACGTCCCACGGGCGCCATACCTTATCAAATTGTGCCAAAGTATTGTTAAGGGAGGCGGTGAGATGCTCCAAGTTCCTAAACTCCCGAAGTCTGGACAGCAGTAAGGACCTAGTGGGGGGCCGTCTGCCTCCAGAATTTCGCAATCAAGGTCTTGGCCGCAGTACACAATGAGAGAAAGAGTTTAGAGGATGGTTTATTCAGCTGTCTCGGTGGTAGGTTAAGGAGATAGACTTTAGGGTCCAGGGGTATCAGGAGCCCAAAATGGAGTTGGCCACACTCCGCACCTCAACCCAAAAAGGAGCAATGACCGGACACGTCCAAAAATGTGATACAATGATCCCACATCTCCCGAGCACCTCCAACAGACCGACGGAACAGAGGGATTAAATGAGTGCAAAAGCGCAGGTGTATGATACCAATGCATTAGTAATTTGTACTGCGTCTCTTTATATGTGGCGCAGATGGATGACTGAGCCGCCCTACTCCATATGATCTGCCAGGCGCTAAGGGAGAGGGGCTCACCTAAGGCCTGGGCCCACTTGTCCATGTAGGAGTGATGAGGGGGTCCCCTGACATAGACCCAGACAATAATTGGTAGATAAAGGAAATCAGACCCCTTGTGCTGGTACCTCGCCTACACAGCCGCTCAAAAGGGGTGGGGGTCGACACCTGAAGAGAGCCAAATACGGAGTACACATAATGTCGCACCTGTAGAAAGTGAAACCTCTCGGACTCCGGCAGTCGGGACTGCTCCCGAAGCTGTGCAAAAGATTTCAACGTAAGGGATCGGGCATCCACTATGTCCGCTAAGCGGAAGAGACCCAACGACGACCAGACCCGGACCATGGGAGCATCTAAGCTAGATGGGATATCGGGGTTGTAGAGGAAAGAGATCATAGAGGAACAAGGGGGGCCAAAGCAAAGCGTTTTTGGCAGCTGTCCCACAAGTCCTTGGTAAAGGCCATGGGCCCTAGGAGTGGCGCTGCTAAGACGACAGGGGACCGATGCCAAAGCAGCGAATTTGGGTGTACCGGTGCTAGCCAGAGTTTCTCGATTTCTACCCATTTCGTGAAGGCCCACTGAGACGCCCAGAATGGGATGACACGTAAATGGGAGGCCCAATAGTAATGAATAACATTGGGGACCGACAATCCCCCTTTCCTTGGCCGTTAGCATAACTTTACGCGGTATACGGTGGCGTTTGCCCTGCCATATGAAGTCAAAGATGGCCCGTTGGAGACGGTGTAATTGCGCCATGGGGACGCGCACAGGCAAAGTTTCGAAATAATAAAGCAGCTTCGGAAGAAGGGACATTTTAACCGCGGCTAAGCGCCCCAGGAGGGAGAGGAACAAGGGCCGCCACTTCACCAACAGGGACTCTAATTCGCGAAAAGAGGAGGGAAATTAGAAGCGTACAGAGAGGAATATGTGGGAGTGATACGCACCCCCAGATACCGTAAATGGGAGTCAGACCAGCGGAACGGAAAGTTACTTTTTAACAGGGCCAGGTCACCAGGGAGATGGCCACCGGGAGCGCCTCCGTCTTGGATGCATTGATCTTGTACCCGACAGAGCTCCGTATAGGGACAGGGCCTCATGTAAGTTCGGTAAGGAGATGTGAGGATTAGTAAGGGTAAGGAGGACATCGTCGGCGTACAGGAGATTTTAAATTCCTTGTCTCTCACTCTGAGACCCTGGATATCGGGGTTCAAGCGCACGTGGGCCGCCAGAGGTTCTATACATAATGCGAAAATAAGAGGGGAAAGGGGACAGCCCTGACGAGTGCCATTAGCTATTGGGAAAGGGGGAGAGGAACACCCGGGCAGCTTCACTAGGGCAGTCGGAGTGGAGTAGAGGCGGAGGATAGCTTGCAGAAAGGGGCCTGACATCCCGAAGACCTGAAGAGTTTCAAAAAGAAAAGACCAGTCCAGCCTGTCAAAAGCCTTCTCTGCGTCAAGACTGAGGACGACCATGGGTTTCGAGGCCCTGTGTGCTACATCAATTAGGTCGATGACTCGACGGGTATTATCACTACCCTGCCGGTTGGGAACAAATCCCACCTGATCCTTATGGACCAAACTAGGAAGCCAAACATTCAAGCGGGCGGCCAAAATCCGTGTGAAAATCTTCAGGTCTGCGTTGAGGAGGGCAATGGGCCTGTAGCTGCCACAATCCTGGGGATCCTTACCCGCCTTGGGGAGAACTACAATATGGGACGAGAGCATGGATGGAAGGGATCGGGGTATCCAGTAAGAAAGCGCTATACAGAGACAAGAGATGGGGGAGAGGTCGTCCAGGAAGGTCTTATAATACAAGTCAGTAAACCCATCCGGGCCCGGTGATTTGCCCAGAGGCAGGGACTTAATTGTGTCACGCAATTCCTCAGCTGAGACCGGTTCGTTAAGGGAGGCGATCGCTACAGGGGAGAGCGCCGGCAGATTACACGAGGACAGAAAGCTGCGAATACGAGATACCGAGGGAGCCCGAGGACCGCCAGCCGTGAGATTATATAACTTGGCGTAGTAATCCCGAAAACAGCTAGCTATGGCGTCGGGGTGGTACTGAAGGCAGCCGCCCTTATCCCGAACCGCCTGAGGGGTGCGTTGGACCTCCCTGTCGCGCAGTTGTCGGGCCAGAATAGTATGGGCCTTATTGCCTTTTTCATAGAATTTTTGTTTGGAGAACAGCAACATCCGTTCCACATTGTGGATCGCAGTATCCTTCAATTTCGCACGGGTAGTCACCAGTTCCTTGAGGAGAGAAAAGCTCGGGTACGAGCCAATTGGGACTGCAAGGAAGCCACACGGTCGGTAAGAGTACGGACCTGGAGCAATCTGTCCTTTTTAGCCTCGAGGCCAGAGCAATACACTGGCCCCTGACCACCGCTTTGTGGGCTTCCCACAGCATAGCCGGGAAGACACAGAGCCCAAATTCTCCCCAAAGAACGTGTGGATAAAGCCCGCCACCTCAGCGAGTATTCAATGATTTTAACAAGGAATCGCTCATACGCCAGTGGCACGACCGATGCGGTTTGGGTTGCGACAAAAGGTGAGCACGACCGGAGCATGGTCTGACCAGGATATGGGACCAATGGAAACGTCGCGCAGCAGTTTCAGGGTCAGTGTGTTGCCAAAGAAATAGTCAATTCTAGAGTGTAGCTTATGGGGAGGGGAGTAGAAGGTGAATAATCTGCTCGAGGGATTATCCACCCTCCAGAGATCATAAAGGGCGTGTCTCCTGATGACACTGCGAAAGTTACGGGCTAGGCGGCATTGGGAGGAAGGCGGGGGGAGGAGAGAAGCGACAGCCGGTCTGCATTTTCAGAAAATATCATATTAAAGTCTCCGCCCACTAGCCACGCCGCCGCGGGAGCTCTTGAAGCTTAGCCAGGACCCGACGAAGGAAGGGAATTTGAGAGGTGTTAGGGCGTACACGTTACATAGTATAAGGGGCAGCCCTGGTATGTGCCCTCCAGGATAACGTAGCGGCCATCGGGATCAATATGGGATGAGGTCACGGTAATAGGGCAAGCGGCCGACAGGAGAATAGCGACTCCCGCCTTCCTGCGGCTATGACTAGCACTATACGCTTGGGGATAAAGACGCCTAGCAAAAGCAAAGGTGCCTGTCTGGTCGTAGTGGGTCTCTTGTAGGAATGCCACGTCCGCCTTTGCGGACCGCAGTTCCCTAAGCACCAGGCGACGCTTGATGTTAGAACCAAGCCCCTTAACGTTCAGTGTGACACACCTAACCATGAGTGCAAGGTAAAGGAAAAATAAAGGGCAGGGGACTTACCCACCAAAAGAAGCTACAGCCAAGCAGGCGAGGACCAGCACAGGAACAGCAAGGATGGCACCAACCCTGGGATACAATCCTGGGGAAAACAGGAAAAAGGAAGGAAGAAGAGAAACACAAGGAGACAGAAGGGGAAGACGTAGACACCAGAAAAGACAGACACGTACTACAAATGAAAACTGTAAGTAACGATAATTAGGCAATATACAGACTAGCCCCCAAAAAATATCAAAAGAGAGCTCCCGAAGGGGAAGGGGACAGGTCTGCAGCGGGACCGACTCCGCGGCACAAACTGACCGCGGGTTGGACTCACAGAACCCCACCGGGTACTGAGCGAGTCACGTCCCAGGGGGGAAAATGGCCACAGCAAGGCCAACGGCACCAGAACAGAGAACAGGAAGAACAAAAACAATAGGTGGTGCGGGGTGTACAAGCCACCAGGCCACCCACTCGGACCCAGAGCGGCTATGTCAAAAAGAAATCCCCAGAGCAGCAAGCAGGTGGAAAGTCTAGCTCCCCGTCACAGGGAAGAGTCAATCAGCGTGGAAGTGCGGGTCCGCCAGGTCTAGGAGGGACCCCCAAGGGTGGGGAGGGAGGCCTCCCCGCCCGCCAGAGCCCACAGAGGGCGAAGGTAGACGACGTCTCTTCGGACCGCCCGGGTCCAGTCCCTGGTAGAAAGCGGGCGCGGGAGCCGGAGGGAACTCCCAATCCGAGACGTCAGGCAATGGAATGTCCAGTGTTTCACAAAACGGCCCCAGATCAGCATGCGTGCGGAGGGTCACCTGTTGACCATTCATTCGGGCAATGAGAGCAAAGGGGAATCCCCAGCGGTATGGGATACGGTGCTCACGGAGGGACTCCAGGAGGGGGCGGAGGAGCCGGCGTTTCTGTAGTGTGATCCAGGAGAGGTCCTGGTAAAGTTGCACCTTGGACCCCTTAAAGTCCAGGGAACGAACAGATCGTGCCTTTGCCATAATCGCCTCTTTACGCGTAAAGTCCTGTACGCAGCAGATGATATCCCGAGGTTGAGAGGTGGAGCCCTTGGGACGGAGAGCCCTGTGGGCCCTATCCAGCTTAGTAGTGGTGGTTGGGGGTCCCCCGTGACGGAGTTGAAAAGGGCATCCAGGGTCCCCTGCACATCTTCATCCCCATCCACCTCCGGGAGGCCCCGGATCCGAATGTTATTACGGCGGCCGCGATTGTCCAAGTCCTCCAAGTGGCGCTGCATACCACGGAGCTCCTGACTCTGCAGGAAAGCGACGTGTGAAGGTGGGAAACGGCGGACCGGGTAGCATCATGTCCTTTCTCCAAGGAGTCCACGCTGGACGCCATAGCACGCAGATCGCGTCGGACAGCAGAAATTTCTGAGCGGCACGTGGCCGTTACTTCATCAATCAGAGCTTGGAAGTCCCTTTAGTAGGCAGTTGTGAAAGCAGAGGGGCCCAGTCCATGCCATGGGGGCGCCCTGGGACCCATCATCAGAGTATAGCGAGCGGGCCGGAGTTGGGGCGGCATATCTCAATATGGGGGTAGCCCCAGATCGCCATCCTCAGGCAGCATGGAGGAGGAAGGGGAGGAGTGGAAGCCACAGGAGCGGGAGCCGTACCCGGAGGGTCTTCTCTGGTGGGGGAGAGGGCCGGGGAGGGGGTCCGCATGTGCCTAGGGTGGAAAACGCTGGCACTGACCTGCAGGGGGACCTCACTCCTCTCCGGCGTTCCCGGCAGTGGCGACGCCATCTTGTGGGCCTGAGATGGGTGTTGAGGCCCGGGTCCCGAGCCTAGCCGCGAGGCAGGAGGGAGATGCGGACCCGGAGGGGAGTCCAGTGTCGGGACCTCCATGGTGCTAGGGGCCCGGTCGGGCCGTGATGTGTCCCCCAAGGGGGATGGAGCTGCTCCGGCAGGAGAGTCCAGCGCGGGCTGCGAGGCCGGCGGCGCACCCAGGCTGGAGCGCAGAACGAAGTCCCAAAGGGGCCCCCGGGACGGGGTGTCGGCTGGAGGTGGGTTCCCCTGCGAGGGCTTCCTAGGCTGCCGTTTGCCCATGAGGAGGGACAGCTGGAAAGGGCTCTGGGTCCTGGTATAGGCGGCCCGATGTCGGAGCTCAGCGCTCACACGTCCGGCGCCATGAGCTGCTAGGCCACGCCCCGATTCTCAATTTCTATATGGAAATGTAAAAAAAATTTTGGTACGCTGTGATTTGTGGAACAAGAACAAGTATTTTTGTAATAAAATACTGAAAATTAGTATTTCACTGCTGTAAATTGAAATAAATTATTTATACGCTGGATGCACAACTGTTTTTTCGGCCTAAAACACGGCTTTTTTCAATAAAACCCCAAAATGCAGTTTTTAACTGCTATACATTAAAAGTAGATATTTTTTTTCAACTTTATGTTTATTAAACATTATTGATTTTCCAAATAATAAAATGTGTAAACAGTGTCACAGTGTCAGCAAATGGAGAGAATCGATCCATAAACTTTTTAGAGAGGGTAGAAAATAAAAAGGAAGGGGAAGAATAAAGAAAAGAAAAAAAAAAGGGGAGGGGGGGAGAAGACAAACATCTAAGAGTTCTCTCCATTGTTATAAGTGAAGCCCCGCGTGGTGGAAATCCCAACAGGACCAACTCTGCAGAAACTTGTCCACTGTTCCCCGGAAAGTATATATTTTTTACTATGTATGGACACCAGATTTGGGGACCAAGAACACAGATTTGGTCACCAAACTTCACAAATGCAGTATTTAACTGCTATATATTGGAAATAATTATTTAAACGACGGATGCACAACTGTTTTTTCGGCATAAAACACAGCTTTTTTCAATAAAACCCCAAAATGCAGTTTTTAACTGCTGTACATTAACAGTAGATATTTATATTATGTATGGACACCAGATTTGGGGACCCAGAACACGGATTTGGTCACCAAAATTCACAAATGCAGTATTTAACCGCTATAAATTGGAAATAATTATTTAAACGACGGATGCACAACTGTTTTTCCGGCCTAAAATCACAGCTTTTTTTCAATAAAACCCCAAAATGCAGTTTTTTACTGCTGTAAATTTAAATTAGATATTTATACCGTGTATGTACAACTGCTTTGTGAACCAAGAATATTGTTTTTTCCCCACAAAAAAAGAATAGTGCACTATTTCTCAGCTGTAATGTGAAATTGGTATTTAAGCGCTGTATTTCAAGTTGCTCTGTGGATCAGGATCACGTATGCTGTATTTCACAGTAGCAATGTAAAATAGGTGATTGGAATGGGTATTTCAGACTGTTTGGTGGACCTTAAATAAGGTTTTTTTTCTATAAAAAACTAAGAAGCACTATTTCCCTGCAGAAATATAAAATATGTCGTTGGATGGTGTATGCAGAACTGTTTTGTGGACAATGAATACAGGTTTTCCCCGAACATTACATGGATTCTCTATTTCTCTGCAGAAATGTCAAATATATATTTTGGCGGTGTAAAATAAACTTGGAGGATCAGGATAACGACTTTTTTTTACTAAAATACACCGATGCAGTATTTGATAGCTGAAATGGAATATACGGTTTAGTGCATAGTATACAAAAGTGCTCTGTTGCACCACAGGTCCCAGACTAGACAAATGCACTTTTTCATGGCTTTTGTCACCAAAATTCACAAATGCAGTTTTTCACTTCTATAAATAAAATTTAGATATTTATACCACAAATGTACAACTGCTTTGTGAAGCAGGAATTTTGCTTTTTTCACACAAAAAAAGAATAATGCACTATTTCTCAGCCTTAATGTGAAATCGGTATTTAAGCATTGTATTTCAAGATGCTCTCTGGATCAGGATTACCACTTTTTTGTCAAAAAACACACAGACCTATGCTGTATTTCACAGTAGCTATGTAAAATAGGTTATTGGAATGTGTATTTCAGACTGTTTGGTGGACCTTGAATAATGCTTTTTTTTCTATTAAAAACAAAGAAGCACTATTTCCCTGCAGAAATATAAAATATGTAATTGGATGGTGTATGCAGAACTGTTTTGTGGAGAAGTAATATGGTTTTTCCACGATAATTACATGGGTTCTCTATTTCACCGCAGAAATGTCAAATATATATTTTGGCGGTGTAAAATAGGCTTGGTGGATCAGGATAACCATTTTTTTTAACTAAAATACACCGATGCAGCATTTGATAGCTGAAATGGAATATACGGTTTAGTGCATGGTATACACAAGTGCTCTGCGGCACCACAGGTCCCAGACTGGACAAATGGACTATGTCACTCCTTAAACATACAAAAGGCAATATAGGGGACTTGAGCAGCCAGAAAAATAGGATTAGGCTGATGTCCCTAGCTGGCTGGCACACATGCAGTACACTGCAGTGGCTAAATGGCCGCCGAGCACCACCTCAGTAAAAGATGGATTAAAAAAAAAATATTTCCCTTGCAGTGGTTGGGTACAGAAATGTTGGATTGCTGAAGCTCGCTCCCTCTCTATGTGCTGTATCTTGTGGATTAAAGTAGCACAGGTTCTTCTGATTTCTGCCCTATTCTGTCCCTGATCGCAGCACCAACATCCTCTCCCTAAGCTCAAATCAGCAGAGTGACGTGCGGCGCTACGTGACTCCAGCTTATAAAGAGGCTGGGTCACATACTGCACTTGGCTAATCACAGCCATGCCATTAGTAGGCATGGCTGTGATGGCTTCTTAGGGCAAGAAGTAAAATGCTTGCTGATTGGCTGCTGTGCAGCCCTTCAGAAAGCGGGAAGAAATCGCCGAACAACGGACCCGAACCTGATTTTTTTTTTTAAATGTTCGGGTTCGGGTCCGTGTCCCGAACACCCCAAAATTTGGTACGAACCCGAACTATACAGTTCGGGTTCGCTCAACTCTACACCCCTGGTCTAAATAGTATACGCATGAAACTGTGGCACAAGTGAGGTGAAATTTGGCGCACGTCTCCATGAAAGTATGCAAATTGTGGCACAACTCACCATTCAAAACACAGACAGAAAATGCATCAACAAAAAATTGGACTGTGGAAAGCCACCTTAGGCCTAGTTTACACAGTCAGGCCTCGTCCACATTTCCGTTTTTCACTGACGTGTGCTGTCTGCATTTTCCACGGGCAGCACACGTACCCATTGATTTAAATGTGTCTGTTCACATTTCAGTATTTTTTTAACTGACTGTGGTCAGTAAAAAAAATCACGGAGACATGTACTACTTTGATCCGTGATGCGGACCAAGCGTGCCCATAGAAGTCTATGGGTCCGTGAAAATCACTGACACACATCCGTGTTGTGTCTATGTTGCGTCCTTTTTACTAAAGACAGATAGGAAATTCTTTGGAAATTAATTTTCAGCTGAGTAACGTCAGTGAATTACGGATGACACAGGGATGGTAAAAACGGACACACTGGACCCATTACGGATCCTTCACAGATGAAACACGTATGCTTTTTTTCACAGACGTATCACTAAGGGCCTATTCACACGGCTGTATGAATGGGTCCACACCCAGCATCCGTGTTTTGCTGATCCGCAAAACACTACGGTTGTCTGAATGAGCCCTAACACAGAAATGTGGATGAGGTCTCAGTGTTTGGTCAGTGACTTCCATCAGTGATTGTGAGCCAAAGCCAGGATTGGAGTCTCCACAGACATAGGCCTCATGCACACGACCGTATGTGTTTTGCGGTCCGCAAATTGCGGATCTGCAAAAAAAAACGTATGATGTCCGTATGGCATCCGTTTTTTTTTTGCGGATCCATTGTAATAATGCGTATCCTTGTCCGCAAACTAGAAAAAAATAGGACATGCTCTATTTTTTTTGCGGGGCTATGGAATGGACATACTGATGCGGACAGCACACGGAGTGCTGTCCGCATTTTTTGCAGACCCATTTAAATGAATGGGTCCGCATCCTATCAGCAAAAAAACGGAACAGACCAGGAAACAAAACACGGTCGTGTGCATGAGCCCATAAGGGAAAGGTCTGCCCCTGTTCTGTGTTTTTTATCCTCACCTGGTTTTGGCTCACAATCACTGCAGGAAATGACTGATCAAAACAATGAAGTGTGAACTAGGCCTCAGGGCGCATTCACACGACCACGCCGTGTTTTGCAGTCCGCAAATTGCAGATCCGCAAAACACGGATGCTGCCCGTGTGCGTTATGAAGTTTGTCCATTATAGAAATGCCTGTTCTTGTCTGCAGTTGTGGACAAGAATGGGACATGCTCTATATTTTTTGCGGGGCTGCGGAACGGACTGAGATCCGGCCTATCTGGACCCAATGAGCACAGATCGGTGCCAATAGTTTATTTTCAGCTATGCTGCAAAGGTGTTTTTACATTTTAGCATGAAGAAAATGCAAGTAAGTAAATGAAATTAACTTTTTCAAGATCCCTGATTACTGTCAGTGAATGGAAACATTCCTGCTTACACCAAGCAACAGAAAACCTAATCCTGCTCACACAGCTGTAGTTTGTCCCTACTGCATCCAGTCCAGAGACAAGGCCCGGTGAGCTGCACCCCCGGCAGGCCACATCTGATAGCCCTTACCTACACTGATACATACCTTGAGTAGTATGAGGTCAGAAAGGATTTCTGAATAGTCCTATTTACTGACAACAATCAGAGATATTGAAAATTGTCCGCCTTTTTTGCGGCCCAATTGAGATGCAAAAAACGCAGACCGGATGCCAACCAAAACTACGGCCGTGTGGATGAGCCCTTATACACAGATTACATGAAACAAAAAATCCCCTCGGCGGTGGAGGTTCCAGTGTAATGTGTAATAAGACCCCCACCCGCAGTGCAGGGATTATACCATCAGAGCCCCCCAGGTGACACCTGCCACCACTGCTAATGTCACTAAAGGGCAATTCACTCTTTACCCCCCACAGAGGGACAGATGGGCCACAGAGGAAGAGGACGGAGGAGGTGACAACCGCTGTACATTCATCTGACGCTACCCAGATAGTCATCTACAGCTAAGAAACCTACAGGGACCCAAGTAGGATCCTAGTCCGTCTATCTACAGTGTCTACATGGGCGTAGCTATAGGGGGGCAGAGGTAGAAGTCACTACGGGCCCAGGAGCCTGAGGGGGCCCAAAGACCCATGTGCCACATAAGAAGACACACAAAGCACTGAGGGAAGGGGGCCCAAGCTGAACTCTTGCACCAGGGCCCATGAGCCGTTAGCTACGCCCCTGAGTGTCTATCTATCTATCTATCTATCTATCTATCTATCTATCTATCTATCTATCATCTATCTATCTATCATCTATCTATTATCTATCTATCTATCTATCTATCATCTATCTATTATCTATCTATCTATCTATCTATTATCTATCTATCTATCATCTATCTATCTATCTATCTATCTATCTATCATCTATCTATCATCTATCTATCTATCTATCTATCTATCATCTATCTATCTATCTATCTATCTATCTATCTATCTATCTACTATCTATCTATCTATCTATCTATCTATCATCTCTCTATCATCTAGCTGTTATCTATCTATCTATCTATCTATCTATCTATCATCTCTCTATCATCCATCTATTATCTATCTATCTATCTATCTATCTATCTATCTATCTATCTATCTATCTATCTATCATCTCTCTATCATCTAGCTGTTATCTATCTATCTATCTATCTATCTCATATCTATCTATCTATCTATCTCATATCTATCTATCTATCTATCTATCTCATATCTATCTATCTATCTATCTATCTATCTATCTATCTATCTATCCATATCTATCTATCTATCTATCTATCTATCCATATCTATCTATCCATATCTATCTATCTATCTATCTCATATCTATCTATCTATCTATCTATCTATCATCCATCTATTATCTATCTATCTATCTATCTATCTATCTATCTCCTATCTATCTATCTATCTATCTATCTATCTATCTATCTATCTCATATCTATCTATCTATCTATCTATCTATCTATCTCATATCTATCTATCTATCCATATCTATCTATCCATCTATCTATCTATCTATCTATCCATATCTATCTATCTATCTATCTATCTATATCTATCTATTTATCTATTTATCTATCATCTATCTATCTATCTATCTATCTATCAAATCAAATAAGCTTTATTGCCAGGACTAAATACATTTTAGCATTGCCAAAGCAAGTGGGAAATAATTGGGTAGGGTTGGGGGATGGGGACACATCCAGGGTGGGGGTATAGGAGTCCATGGTACATCAGGCTCCTCTCAGTCTATGGCAGGCAGTAATATATTGTGCTGCTATGGCCGCTGTGTTCTCCTCTTCCACCAGCAGTAAGGAGAGTATCTCTTCCTCCTTCTATCTATCTATCTATCTATCTAATATCTGTCTGTCTATCTATCTCATATCTATCTATCTGTCCGTCAGCCTTGCTTCTATCAGGTCCTGGAGTCTTCTTGCTGTCTGGATGAATAATATCTGCATATATGAGGTGGTGATGTGTGGGTGTGCTCTGAGCCTCCCCTGCACACGCCCTGTCTGTTCTATCCATAGACTTAGTCAGCAGCAGCCGGCGGCTCTAGGACCGCGGGGCAGCACACATCTCCTTTGTCTTCCAGCTGATCCAGTGCCGGGGTCTCATCACAGCTGCTCTGTATATTGTACGTACCTTATATTATACTATATATATATATCACATCACTGCTCTGTATATTGTACGTACCTTATATTATACTATATATCTATCACATCACTGCTCTGTATATTGTACATACCTTATATTATACTATATATCTATCACATCACTGCTCTGTATATTGTACGTACCTTATATTATACTATATATATATATCACATCACTGCTCTGTATATTGTACGTACCTTCTATTATACTATATATATCACATCACTGCTCTGTATATTGTACGTACCTTATATTATACTATATATATATATCACATCACTGCACTGTATATTGTACGTACCTTATATTATACTATATATATATATCACATCACTGCTCTGTATATTGTACGTACCTTATATTATACTATATATATATATATCACATCACTGCTCTGTATATTGTACATATCTTATATTATACTATATATATATATATCTATATCACATCACTGCTCTGTATATTGTACGTACCTTATATTATACTATATATATATATCACATGACTGCTCTGTATATTGTACGTACCTTATATTATACTATATATATATATATATCACATCACTGCTCTGTATATTGTACATACCTTATATTATACTATATATATATATCACATGACTGCTCTGTATATTGTACGTACCTTATATTATACTATATATATATATCACATCACTGCTCTGTATATTGTACGTACCTTATATTATACTATATATATCACATCACTGCTCTGTATATTGTACGTACCTTATATTATACTATATATATATATCACATCACTGCCCTGTATATTGTACGTACCTTATATTATACTATATATATATATCACATCACTGCCCTGTATATTGTACGTACCTTATATTATTCTATATATATATATCACATCACTGCTCTGTATATTGGACGTACCTTATATTATACTATATATTTATATCACATCACTGCTCTGTATATTGTACGTACCTTATATTATACTATATATATATATCACATCACTGCCCTGTATATTGTACGTACCTTATATTATTCCATATATATATATATATCACATCACTGCTCTGTATATTGTACTACCTTATATTATACTATATATATATATCACATCACTGCTCTGTATATTGTACGTACCTTATATTATACTATATATATATATCACATCACTGCTCTGTATATTGTACGTACCTTATATTATACTATATATATATATCACATCACTGCTCTGTATATTGGACGTACCTTATATTATACTATATATATCACATCACTGCTCTGTATATTGTACGTACCTTATATTATACTATATATATCACATCACTGCTCTGTATATTGTACGTACCTTATATTATACTATATATATCACATCACTGCTCTGTATATTGTACGTACCTTATTTTATACTATACATATATATATATATATATATATATCTATCTATCTATCACATCACTGCTCTGTATATTGTACGTACCTCATATTATACTATATATATATATCACATCACTGCTCTGTATATTGTACATATCTTATATTATACTATATATATCACATCACTGCTCTGTATATTGTACGTACCTTATTTTATACTATATATATATATATATATATATCACATCACTGCTCTGTATATTGTACGTACCTTATATTATACTATATATATATCACATCACTGCTCTGTATATTGTACACATCTTATATTATACTATATATATATATCACATCACTGCTCTGTATATTGTACGTACTCTTATATTATACTATATATATCACATCACTGCTCTGTATATTGTACGTACCTTATATTATACTATATATATATATCACATCACTGCTCTGTATATTGTACGTACCTTATATTATACTATATATATATATCACATCACTGCTCTGTATATTGTACGTACTTTATATTATACTATATATATATATCACATCACTGCTCTGTATATTGTACGTATCTTATATTATACTATATATATATCACATCACTGCTCTGTATATTGTACGTACCTTATATTATACTATATATATATATCACATCACTGCTCTGTATATTGTACGTACTTTATATTATACTATATATATATCACATCACTGCTCTGTATATTGTACGTACTATTATATATATATATATATATATATCACATCACTGCTCTGTATATTGTACGTACCTTATATTATACTATATATATATATCACATCACTGCTCTGTATATTGTACGTACCTTATATTATACTATATATATATATCACATCACTGCTCTGTATATTGTACGTACTCTTATATTATACTATATATATATCACATCAC
The DNA here is from genome assembly GCA_033119425.1 of Bufotes viridis. Classification (NCBI taxonomy): domain Eukaryota; kingdom Metazoa; phylum Chordata; class Amphibia; order Anura; family Bufonidae; genus Bufotes; species Bufotes viridis. The sequence goes on along the minus strand of CM065590.1, from coordinate 43,925,150 downwards.
TGCTCTGTATATTGTACGTATCTTATATTATACTATATATATATATCACATCACTGCTCTGTATATTGTACGTACCTTATATTATACTATATATATATCACATCACTGCTCTGTATATTGTACGTACTCTTATATTATACTATATATATATCACATCACTGCTCTGTATATTGTACATACATTTATATATTATACTATATATATATCACATCACTGCTCTGTATATTGTACGTACCTTATATTATACTATATATATATATCACATCACTGCTCTGTATATTGTACATATCTTATATTATACTATATATATCACATCACTGCTCTGTATATTGTACGTACCTTATTTTATACTATATATATATATATATATATCACATCACTGCTCTGTATATTGTACGTACTCTTATATTATACTATATATATATATCACATCACTGCTCTGTATATTGTACGTATCTTATATTATACTATATATATATCACATCACTGCTCTGTATATTGTACGTACTTTATATTATACTATATATATCACATCACTGCTCTGTATATTGTACGTATCTTATATTATACTATATATATATATCACATCACTGCTCTGTATATTGTACGTACCTTATATTATACTATATATATCACATCACTGCTCTGTATATTGTACGTACTTTTATATTATACTATATATATATATCACATCACTGCTCTGTATATTGTACGTATCTTATATTATACTATATATATCACATCACTGCTCTGTATATTGTACGTATCTTATATTATACTATATATATATATCACATCACTGCTCTGTATATTGTACGTATCTTATATTATACTATATATATATCACATCACTGCTCTGTATATTGTACGTACTTTATATTATACTATATATATATATATATCACATCACTGCTCTGTATATTGTACGTACCTTATATTATACTATATATATATCACATCACTGCTCTGTATATTGTACGTATCTTATATTATACTATATATATATATCACATCACTGCTCTGTATATTGTACGTATCTTATATTATACTATATATATATCATATCACTGCTCTGTATATTGTACATGTATCTTATATATATATATATATATATATATCACATCACTGCTCTGTATATTGTACGTACTTTATATTATACTATATATATATATCACATCACTGCTCTGTATATTGTACATGCTATATCTATATATATATACTATATATATATATCACATCACTGCTCTGTATATTGTACGTACTCTTATATTATACTATATATATATATCACATCACTGCTCTGTATATTGTACGTATCTTATATTATACTATATATATATATCACATCACTGCTCTGTATATTGTACGTATTCTTATATTATACTATATATATCACATCACTGCTCTGTATATTGTACGTACTTTTATATTATACTATATATATATATCACATCACTGCTCTGTATATTGTACGTATCTTATATTATACTATATATATATATCACATCACTGCTCTGTATATTGTACGTACATCTTATATTATATATATATATATATATCACATCACTGCTCTGTATATTGTACGTACATCTTATATTATACTATATATATATATCACATCACTGCTCTGTATATTGTACGTACTCTTATATTATACTATATATATATATCACATCACTGCTCTGTATATTGTACGTATCTTATATTATACTATATATATATATCACATCACTGCTCTGTATATTGTACGTATCTTATATTATACTATATATATATCACATCACTGCTCTGTATATTGTACGTATCTTATATTATACTATATATATATCACATCACTGCTCTGTATATTGTACGTATCTTATATTATACTATATATATATATCACATCACTGCTTCTGTATATTGTACGTACTTTATATTATACTATATATATATATCACATCACTGCTCTGTATATTGTACGTACTTTATATTATACTATATATATATATCACATCACTGCTCTGTATATTGTACGTATCTTATATTATACTATATATATATATCACATCACTGCTCTGTATATTGTACGTATCTTATATTATACTATATATATCACATCACTGCTCTGTATATTGTACGTACTTTATATTATACTATATATATATATCACATCACTGCTCTGTATATTGTACGTATCTTATATTATACTATATATATACACATCACTGCTCTGTATATTGTACGTATTTTATATTATACTATATATATATATCACATCACTGCTCTGTATATTGTACATATCTTATATTATACTATATATATATCACATCACTGCTCTGTATATTGTACGCATATCTTATATTATACTATATATATATATCACATCACTGCTCTGTATATTGTACATGCATTTTATATTATACTATATATATATATCACATCACTGCTCTGTATATTGTACGTATCTTATATTATACTATATATATATCACATCACTGCTCTGTATATTGTACGTATCTTATATTATACTATATATATCACATCACTGCTCTGTATATTGTAATGCATCTTATATTATACTATATATATATCACATCACTGTCTCTGTATATTGTACGTATCTTATATTATACTATATATATATATCACATCACTGCTCTGTATATTGTACGTATCTTATATTATACTATATATATATCACATCACTGCTCTGTATATTGTACGTATCTTATATTATACTATATATATCACATCACTGCTCTGTATATTGTACGTATTCTTATATATATATATACTATATATATATATATCACATCACTGCTCTGTATATTGTACGTACTTTATATTATACTATATATATATATCACATCACTGCTCTGTATATTGTACATATCTTATATTATACTATATATATATATCATATCACTGCTCTGTATATTGTACATGTACTTTATATTATACTATATATATATATCACATCACTGCTCTGTATATTGTACGTACTTTTATATTATACTATATATATATATCACATCACTGCTCTGTATATTGTACGTATCTTATATTATACTATATATATATCACATCACTGCTCTGTATATTGTACGTATCTTATATTATACTATATATATATATCACTATCACTGCTTCTGTATATTGTACGTATACTTATATTATATTATATATATATATCACATCACTGCTCTGTATATTGTACGTACTCTTATATTATACTATATATATATATCACATCACTGCTCTGTATATTGTACGCATCTTATATTATACTATATATATATCACATCACTGCTCTGTATATTGTACGTACCTTATATTATACTATATATATATATCACATCACTGCTCTGTATATTGTACGTACCTTATTATATTATACTATATATATCACATCACTGCTCTGTATATTGTACGTACATTTTATATTATACTATATATATATCACATCACTGCTCTGTATATTGTACGTATCTTATATTATACTATATATATCACATCACTGCTCTGTATATTGTACGTACCTTATTTTATACTATACATATATATATATATATATCTATCTATCTATCACATCACTGCTCTGTATATTGTACGTACCTCATATTATACTATATATATATATCACATCACTGCTCTGTATATTGTACATATCTTATATTATACTATATATATCACATCACTGCTCTGTATATTGTACGTACCTTATTTTATACTATATATATATATATATATATATATCACATCACTGCTCTGTATATTGTACGTACCTTATATTATACTATATATATATATCACATCACTGCTCTGTATATTGTACACATCTTATATTATACTATATATATCCCATCACTGCTCTGTATATTGTACGTACCTTATATTATACTATATATATCACATCACTGCTCTGTATATTGTACGTACCTTATATTATACTATATATATATATATCACATCACTGCTCTGTATATTGTACGTACTTTATATTATACTATATATATCACATCACTGCTCTGTATATTGTATGCATTCTTATATTATACTATATATATATATCACATCACTGCTCTGTATATTGTACGTACCTTATATTATACTATATATATCACATCACTGCTCTGTATATTGTACGTACCTTATATTATACTATATATATCACATCACTGCTCTGTATATTGTACGTACCTTATATTATACTATATATATCACATCACTGCTCTGTATATTGTACATACCTTATATTATACTATATATATATATATATATATATATCACATCACTGCTCTGTATATTGTACGTACCTCACATTATACTATATATATCACATCACTGCTCTGTATATTGTACGTACCTTATATTAGACTATATATATATATCACATCACTGCTCTGTACATTGTACGTACCTTATATTATACTATATATATATCATATCACTGCTCTGTATATTGTACGTACCTTATATTATACTATATATATATATATATATATATATCACATCACTGCTCTGTATATTGTACGTACCTTATATTATACTATATATATATATCACATCACTGCTCTGTATATTGTACGTACCTTATATTATACTATATATATATATATATATATATATATCACATCACTGCTCTGTATATTGTACATACCTTATATTATACTATATATATACGGTATATATATATCACATCACTGCTCTGTACATTGTACGTACCTTATATTATACTATATATATATATCACATCACTGCTCTGTATATTGTACGTACCTTATATTATACTATATATATATATCACATCACTGCTCTGTATATTGGACGTACCTTATATTATACTATATATATCACATCACTGCTCTGTATATTGTACGTACCTTATATTATACTATATATATCACATCACTGCTCTGTATATTGTACGTACCTCATATTATACTATATATATATATATATATATATATATCACATCACTGCTCTGTATATTGTACGTACCTTATATTATACTATATATATATCACATCACTGCTCTGTATATTGTACGTACCTTATATTATACTATATATATCACATCACTGCTCTGTATATTGTACGTACCTTATATTATACTATATATATCACATCACTGCTCTGTATATTGTACGTACCTCATATTATACTATATATATATATATATATATATATCACATCACTGCTCTGTATATTGTACGTACCTTATATTATACTATATATATATATATATATATCACATCACTGCTCTGTATATTGTACATACCTGAGCTTATACAATATATATGTATATGTATATATAGGTAGATCTCTCCCTGTATATACCTGTGTATATGTATGGCAGGAGTTCTACATGGTATGTACAGGCCCAGTCTGTGTGTATTATCTCTGCCCGGCCTCTGCCTCCCATGTCTCTGTCTGTACTCTGTGTACATCTCTTTATCCTGTCCATACTGGATATTTCCTCATGCCTTTAACTTTTTTCTATATCGCTCTAGACTGCTCCTTTATACCTCCTCAGGCTACCAATATATATGTATACATAGTATTGAATATGTACTGTACGTCTATAGTTCACCCAGTATCGCCCTGCATCGTCCCTGAATGTCTCTGCACTGTTGCTTTACCTCGGTATCTAGGTCCCATAAAGTTCTTCGATGTCCATGCATCTGTATTTTGCCCGTTTAGGGTACCCCTCTTCGCTGTTCATATTGTTATGGCATGTAGCGTTCATTATCACTTTTCACTGCTTTTCTGTCTTTTTGAACAGTCCTTATATCTTTGGAATATGGGATTATATCTCTAGACTGTTTATATCGCTCTCTACAGCTTACATATGTGTGTACGGCATAACATCCAGATTCAAAGCTGTGTCTTTTAGCCCCATGAACCCTTGTGCGGTGCCTCCTGTTCATTGATGTGCCAGTTATCACCACTTGTCACAAACTGAGAAGGACAGAATCCTTCAACTGAGAGACCTGCGTTGCGTGTGGCGGTGGTTGGGAGAGCAACGATGAACTGGAATGTCAGCTAGAGATCCACAGAGGAGAACCTCTGCACGGACAGAACATCTGATTAGAAGCATGGCGCCTGGTGATCCATTCTGTACTGCAAGTGATATTGGACGTCACATCGCAAGCCTAAGGTGGCAAACAGCGTCTACACAAACCATCAGAAGACGTTTACATGACATTGGGCTACGAGTCAGACGTCCGGCTACAGTTCATCCATTGACCTCACAACACTGCTCTCAAAGGCAACGATGGTGCACAGGAAGACGGCAATGGAGGCTCGCATGGAGGTCTGTCCTCTTCAGCGATGAGTCCCATTTTTGTCTTGGACGCAATGATAGCTGTAAACTGGTTCGGAGACCAAGTAGACCACACCATGAAGAGGCCTTCACAATGGAATGTCACACCAGTTCTACTCCTTGGATTACGGTGTTGGGTTGCATAACGTATGGCAGCCGGACCCCTTCCTTTCAGGTACACTAACTTCTAAGTGTTACATTAATTTGGTTGAGGAACCAGTGGTACGGCCCTTTCCCCAAAGTGTGCATGAAGCTGTTTTTCAACAATATTAATTTGTGGTCCAAGTGCATTCAGCATGGCAGAACATTCCTCAGGCCACCATTAATATAACCGGGGCATCGGCCTATCGCAATACAACCCAAACGTTTTATACATCAGGTTACATTTAAAGGGGTTATAATAATATAATAATATATAATATGAATAATGTAAAAAATTAAAATCAGCACATGACAATATCTTTCTAACAAAGCTAGAACCAGCCGTGTACCTCACATGGATCCAGAGATCTCCCCATGCATTGCTCTGCTAGATTTAGCTGCAGCTAAGGAGGTGTGTCTCAGCTCTCCCTATCACAGCTCAGGAGGCGTGTCCATGCTCTCCCTATCACAGTTCAGGAGGCGTGCCCATGCTCTCCCTATCACAGCTCAGGAGGCGTGTCCATGCTCTCCCTATCACAGCTCAGGAGGCGTGCCCATGCTCTCCCTATCACAGCTCAGGAGGCGTGTCCATGCTCTCCCTATCACAGTTCAGGAGGCGTGCCCATGCTCTCCCTATCACAGCTCAGGAGGCGTGTCCATGCTCTCCCTATCACAGCTCAGGAGGCGTGCCCATGCTCTCCCTATCACAGCTCAGGAGGCGTGCCCATGCTCTCCTTATCACAGCTCAGGAGGCGTGCCCATGCTCTCCCTATCACAGCTCAGGAGGCGTGTCCATGCTCTCCCTATCACAGCTCAGGAGGCGTGTCCATGCTCTCCCTATCACAGCTCAGGAGGCGTGCCCATGCTCTCCCTATCACAGCTCAGGAGGCGTGTCCATGCTCTCCCTATCACAGCTCAGGAGGCGTGCCCATGCTCTCCCTATCACAGCTCAGGAGGCGTGCCCATGCTCTCCTTATCACAGCTCAGGAGGCGTGCCCATGCTCTCCCTATCACAGCTCAGGAGGCGTGTCCATGCTCTCCCTATCACAGCTCAGGAGGCGTGTCCATGCTCTCCCTATCACAGCTCAGGAGGCGAGCCCATGCTCTCCCTATCACAGCTCAGGAGGCAGTTAAGAGTGAACCTGAGCATGTGCGACCGTCTCAGTGAGCAGGACAAAGAAATAAGAAAAAAGCAGCAGGTGGCGCTATACAGATAGATTTTATTGAATACCTCAGTGGCCATGCAACGTTTTTAATTACATGCAATTACAAAAGAATTCAGATCCAGGGGCTGGTTTTAAAACTGTAGAATATTTTTCGTGGGACAACCCCTTTAAGATCTTACCATCATGACATACATAGTGGTGTGGTGGTAAGCAAAAGTTTAACGGAAATTCAGGATGGTGATTACCTTCCCCAGGAGTGGTCGGCCAACAAAGATCACGCCAAGAGCACAGCGCGTACTAGTCCACAAGGTCACAAAGGAACCCAAGGTAACCTCTAAGAAACTAAGGGCCTTTCTCCAATTAGCCAATGTTCATTTTCTGAAGCCCAACCTTCAGGAGGACGCTGAACAACAATGGTGTGAATGCAGGAGAAGGCTGCTGCTCTCCAAAAAGAACATTGCTGCCCATCTGCACATTGCTAAACATCACCAGGACAAGCCAGGCGGCTATTGGGACAGTGGATGAGAACAAAATAAAACTTTTTGGTTTAAATGAGAAGCGTTATGTTTGGAGAGAGGAAAGCACTGCATTCCAGCTTGAAAGCCTCATCCATCTATGATACATGGCTGCGGTAGTATCATGCATGGTTGGGACCTGTTTTGCTGCATTTGGGCCTCAAGGCTTGCCATCATTGATGGAACGATGAATTCTGAATTATACCAGCAAATTCTAAAGGAAAATATCAGGACATCTGTCCGTGAGCTGAATCTCAAGAGAAAAGGTGGGTCATGCAGCACACAAGACGTTCTACCAAAGAAGGGTTAAAGAAGAAGAAGAAAGTTAAAGTTTTGGAATGGCAAAGTCAATGTCCTGAGCTTAATCCAAGAGAAATAGTGTGGAAGGACCTGACGTGAGCAGCTCATGAGAGGACACCCTCCAACATAGCAGAGCTGAAGCTGCACCAGGAGGTCACACCACATACTGAAGGCAGAGGTTCACTTACTTTTGCCACTCACAGATATGTAACATTTGATCATTTTCCTCAATAAATAAAGTCTAATATTTTTTACTCATTTATTTGATTTGGTTCTCTTTATCTGCGTTTAGGACTTGTGTCAACATCTGATGTAGTTTTAGGTCAAATTTATGCAAAAATATAGAAAATTCTGAAAGGGTAAAAAACCTCCAAGCACGACTGTATAATATTTCCATCGTGTCCCTGTATCCGTCTGCGGTATTTATCTATTACAGTGTAGTAATTGTCAGTGACAGTGTTTTTCCATATTGCTCTATACGTCCCCTAATAAGGGCTCATGCACACGACCGTATTTTCTTTCCGCTTCCGTTCTTTTTGCGGAACGTATGCAGAACCATCCATTTCAATGGGGCTGTAGTAAATCCGGATTGCATTCCGTTTCAGTTGTCCACATGGCCGTTTGGCAAAAAAGTAGTGCATGTGCTATTATTGTCCGCAAATCACAGTCCGATGCGCCATACAAGTCAATAGGTTCGCAAAAAATACAGAACGCACACGGAACTCATCCGTATTTCGCGGATCCATACTGTAGAAATGCTATGCCTAGCCCATATTGCTCATGTGTTTGGTGATTAATAAGTTACTGTTTCTGTTTCCGATCCATAAAAAACTGATCAAATACGGAAACCCTACGGATATGTTTTGTGCAATAACGGAACGGAAGAGGACTTAAATCAGAGGAAAAAAAAACTCAGATGCGGAACTACGGATCCGTGAAAAACGGACTGCAAAACAACAACGGTCGTGTGCATGAGCCCTAAGTCTGTGTACTCTCATGTATCATCCTGTATTGTGCCGCTATCCCCTTGCACTGTCCATGTCATTTCCTGTAGATGAGTGCGTTGTCTGTATCCTTCCCTCTGTCCGCTCTGGCCATACATCCACTCTGTGACTGCTCCCTGTATTTCATGCCTTGCAGTGTAATATTTTGCTGTGGTTGCAGACATCTCCGCAGAGACCCCGGCTATCATGCCTGAATACAAGCTGTTCCTCCTCTTCTTGACTGCGGTTATCCTCCATGCCAGGGCCAGTGAGGTGCGGAGTTGTGTGGATGCTGCCCGGGAGCTTAGAGACAGGGGCCTGAGTGACATCCCAGAGGTCCGAACTCCAATATCCGGTACATCAGCCATACTTATGTGCTATGATTACTATATCTACACGTGTACTGTATATAGAGGTGCTCCAGACGCTTCAAGGATCTATCTATCATCTATCTATCTATCTATCTATCTATCTATCTATCTCTCTATCTATTTATCTATCTCTCTCTCTCTCTCATATCTGTCTGTCTATCTATCTATCTATCTATCTATCTATCTATCTATCTATCTATCTATCTACTGTATCTATCTATCTATCTATCTATCTATCTATCTATCTATCTATCCATATCTATCCATATCTATTCATTTATCTATCTATCTAATCTTTTTTGCAAGTAAATCTCATTCACACGTCAGTGTTTGGTCAGTGATTTCCTCCAGTAAATGTGAGCCAAAGCCAGGATTGAGCCTCCACAAAGATAAGGGAAAGATTTGCATCTGTTCTGTGTTTAGAGTTGCACCTGGATGGAAATCACTGACTAAACACTGACGTGTGAATGAGGCTTAAGTAAGGGCTGTATTAGTCCTAGAGAGAGTCGGGTAGATTATCGCTAACAAGCATTTGTGGGAACGCTCGTTACCGATGATCTGCCTGTGTAATAATGCCGACAGTTACCCGACGAATGAGCGAACATCACTGGGCAATCGCAATTTTTGAACCTGTTAAAAAAATCATGTAATAGCAGCGGTCTCCTCCACTGAAGAGCAGGCGACTGTCAGTGGAGAAGCAGGCGACTGTCAGTGGAGGAGAAGGCGACTGTCAGTGGAGGAGCAGGCGACTGTCAGTGGAGGAGAAGGCGACTGTCAGTGGAGGAGAAGGCGACTGTCAGTGGAGGAGCAGGCGACTGTCAGTGGAGAAGCAGGCGACTGTCAGTGGAGGAGAAGGCGACTGTCAGTGGAGGAGCAGGCGACTGTCAGTGGAGAAGCAGGCGACTGTCAGTGGAGGAGCAGGCGACTGTCAGTGGAGGAGCAGGCGACTGTCAATTTTGCGGAAGGGTTGCAGACCCATTCATTTCAAAGGGGCAGGAATGGATTTGGACAGCACACTATGTGATGTCCGCATCCGCATTTCCGCATCCGTGTTTCCGCAACCGCGTTTCCGTAAAAAAATAAAACATGTCCTATTCTTGTCCGAAATTGCAGACAAGAAAAGGCATTCTCTATATAGTGCCAGCAATGTGCGGTCCGCAAAATGCGGAATGCACATTGCAGCCGTCCGTGTTTTGCGGATCTGTGTTTCCGTGTTTCCGCAAAACACACTACGGACGTGTGAATTAGGCCTTACACTGCCTGCTCCTGTCAATGAAAGTGCAGAGGGCGCGGCAGTTGCAGAGAGAGCCGAGCCTCTAGGTGTAATGGTAACGCCCCCATTGCTCCTAGAGGCTTATTTGCATGTAATAAAACATCACTTTTCTCAGTAATGCAGGCACATATGACCATGGGACCAACACAGACGCCTTCAGCTGCCAAGAGCACGTGTAACAGGTCAGCCGGTGTCATAGGGACAAATCTGCTGACAGATGCCTTTTAACTAGTTAGACTGTTAGGGTCCATTCACACTTCCGCAATTCGGAACGGAATTGCGGACCTATTAGTTTTAATGGGGACAGACGATGTCCCGGCCGGGTCCGCAATTGCGGATCCGCACTTCTGGGTCCGCAATCGCGTTCCCAAAAAATATAGAACATGTCCTATTCTTGTCTGCAATTGCTGACAAGAAAAGGCATTTTCTATGAGAGTGCCGGCGATGTGCGGTCCGCAAAATGTGGAACGCACATTGCCGGTTTCCGTGTTTTGCGGATCCGCGGATCTGCAAACCACACACGGACGTGTGAATGGACCCTAACCCTCAGTTCACACTTGCGCGTTTTACAGCGCGTTCCTACGCGCTGTAAAACACTCAACAGGAGAAAACTCATGTTTCCCTATGGGCATGGGTCTCACCTGAGCGTTCTACAGTGCGTTTGAATGCGCTGTAAAACGCCCTACACTCAAAGAAGTTCTTGAGCTTCTTTGGGGCGTTTTGTCGCGCGTTTGCACCCATAGACTTCAATGGGAACACGCGTTTAGTGTAGATATGCCTTTTTCAATTGGTCTCCAGAGTCACGAACGCGCGTATGATGCGCGTTTCCTATTTGCAAAAACGGGCTGTAATACGCGCGACAAAAACCCGCGTCTCAGAATCGCTCAGGTGTGAACCCAGGGTAAGAGTATGCCATCGGACACAGTTCACTAATAGCCCCAAGGCTTAATTCCTTATTCGAACATCTCCTTGGTGCGGATTTCTTTTGTCAGTGAGTGTATTTATCTAATATCTCTCTCTCTCATATCTATCTGTAAAATATAACAAACTAAAATAAAACGCTAACACGAATTGAACATCGAAATAGCCACCATTTTGTGTACATTCGGCCCCTGTCCCCCCAGCCCTGTGCTCTCTCAGGGTTGTATACGTTATACATGAATGACCTATGCTATGTTTTGTAGGGGAACATCTTCGGATCTGCCCCCAGGAGTACACATGTTGTCCCAGCGAGACTGAGCAGAGGCTGAGCGAGGAGAGCGTCAGAGATCTAGCGCGCATTGTCAATGAGACAGTCAGCTACCCCACCGGAGTGTTGACCAAGGCAAGAAAGAGGTTCCAGGGTGAGTGTGCGCAGCGTTTATCCTTCCTCTCATCTTACTTCATTCCTCCGAGGTCTATGGGGGAATGTATTAAGACAAGTGCTTGTCACACCAGTCTTAATAGTAACGTTTTTTACGAAGGACACCCACCGGTAGCAAACATTCACAGTTTTCCAAGCAAGTTCACCACAAACAACCACTTTGATAAATTCACAGTAATCTAAAATATATTAATCACTAATTACAACATTTACTCAATATGACCAACATGAATACAATGTTATAGCAGTATATACTGACCGATGTATAATAAAGTGCTGGTCAGCTGAAATCTTGCAAGAATAATATACAAGTGGTGAACAAAATTAGGCTGTATGCAAATTATGACCATACTGATTGGGGATTTATTGCAGTGGTCTGGATGCTTATGGCTTCTGTTTGTTTACCTCTTGTTAGCTGAATAGCACTTTATTATCTATCTGTCAGTATATACTGCTTAATTCATTTTGGTCATAAATACCGGATAGTGAAGTAACAATATTGTAATCTGGACGGTTCCTCCTCCTATTCATGAATTTTTCTGTATTTTAGGCCTCATGCACACAACCGTATGTGTTTTGCAGTCCGCAAACCGCGGATCCGCAAAACACAGAAGCTGCAATTTGCGGAACAGAACACGGCCCATTGTAGAACTGCCTATTCTTGTCCACAAAACGGACAAGAATAGGACATGCTCTATTTTTTTTGCGGGGCAACGGAACAGAGAAACGGATGTGGACAGCACACGGAGTGCTGTCCGCATCTTTTGCGGCCCCACTGAAGTGAATGAGTCCGCGCCCGAGCCGCAAAATATGCGGCTCGGACGCGGACCAAAACAACAGCCGTGTGCATGAGGCCTTAGATTGATGTGGAACCAATAATAAAGTCATTTGTTTTCTCAGAATTCTGAGTCTTTTCTCGGAGCTTTATAGGTGGTTGTTAATAAGAAATCTTGCAGCAGAAATATTATAAGATCCTGCCTAATAATGCAGCAGAAGCACGGGGCTGGCGTACCTTTCCGGTGTTATGTCTCACTGGTTTTTGGTCTCACCTGTGCGCCATCTTTCCCCACCCATACCCTGCTTACTTTTTGAAAGTGGGCAAGAGTGGTGTAAAGTTGCAAAAAGTCGCAAGTTTTGGTGCAAACCGGCAAGATTGCTAAATTCCCCCACATTTGTTCAATACACTGCATGATATATGGGGTACTATAGCAGACAGTAAACCCCCTGACCTCCTGATCGGCGGCGAATCGACTTCGGATCTTGGATCCGAAACTTCATTCACTCAATGTCAAAGACCCCAATAACAGAATGATGTGCCCAGATAGTCCTGCCACACACTGCTATACATGCTCCATGTAATACAGCCTTGCAGGGCCCCAAAAAATACTTTGTGCAGATACTGTAGCTTGTAATTACACCGCTGCTCCTGTTTACTTCAGTGGGAGCGGCGCTGGGGTTACCAGCTCCATCCACTACACCAGGGATGCTCAACCTGCGGTTCTCCAGCTGTTTAAAAACTGCAACTCCCAGCATGCCCTGATAGCTGTAGGCTGTCCAGGCAGTTGTAGTTTTGTAACAGCTGGAGGGCCGCAGGTTGGGCATGCCTGCACTACACAATAGGCAGAGCTTTGTAGTTCTAGTGCTGACTTCTGGTGCTGGAGCTACTCTGAAACAGCTGATCGGTGGAGGTGTGGGGCGTTGGACCCTGGCGGATATTGATAGATTATCCTGAGGATAGGCCTTTAATATTAAAAGCCTGGACAACTGAATTTGCACATGGAAGTCCCCAGTAGCATACCGTAGCAGCCCGGGTGTACTAAGTGTCATGCCCACTGTGGAAATTTTCTATAGCAGGTCAAGGGTGAGCCCACATGGATCAAGTTTGCCGTAGAAAATGTCCGCAGCAAATCCTCAAATAATCTGCGGTGAAATCTGCAAAACAAATCTGAAGATATTCATGAGGATTATGCAAAAATGAAAAAAAAAAATGGGTTTGAAATCTGCAGTTGCAAATTTTGAGTTCCCATTTCAAATCAACGCAAAAATTCTGCCACAAAGCCGTGAACAATCCGTAAAAGAAATTGGCACGCTGCAGTTTTCAAAATCCACAATGCAATGACAATTTGCACAGAAAATGTATGCAGCATGTGGATGAGATTTGTTGAGGTCTAATCCACCTGCTTATTGCTGTCCGGGAATTTTCCTTAGGCCTCATGCACATGGCCGTGGTTCGCCACTCTGTGCATTGGGGACTGCAATTTGCGGTCCCCAATAAACGGGCACCATCCACACGGCTGCCACAATGAATCCAGCCCCATTCAACTTGAATGGGTCTGTGATCCGTCCGCACCGCAAAAAAACAGAACAAGTTCTATCTTTTTGCGGTGCGGAGCCACGGAGAGAAACCCCACGGAAGCACTCTGTAATGCTTCCATGGGGTTCTGAGCCTCCATTCCGCACCGCAGGTCCGAATTGCAGGCCCATTCAATTGCGGGGTGCACATGGCCGGTGCCTGAATATTGTAGACCGCCATACGGGCCACGGCCAGCAACGGCCGTGTGCATGAGGCCTTATCGTGCAGTGCACATTTTCTCTAGTTCAGTTTTTTCCATCATCAAAATACATTTTTATTGGGCAGAAAAGTTTCCACTTGATTTTTCTAAGAATGAATATTATCAACATATTTCCATGACCTGCTTTAGGCCTCACGCACACGACCGTAGGTGTTTTGCGGTCCGCAATCCGTGGATCCGCAAAACACGGAAGCTGCTCCGCGTTCCGTTCTGCAATTTGCGGAACAGAACGCGGCCCATGGTAGAAATGCCTATTCTTGTCCGCAAAACAGACAAGTATAGGACATGTTATATTTTTTTTGCGGGGCCACGGAATGGAGCGAAGGAGGCAGACAACACACGGAGTGCTGTCCACATCTTTTGCGGCCCCATTGAAGTGAATGGGTCCGCGCCCGAGCCGCAAAATATGCGGCTTGGACGCGGACCCAAAATATGTTCGGGTGCATGAGGCCTTACCCTGAGCATTATGTGTTTTAGGAATTAATTATATCAAAGAGAAATCGCGAACCCTGAGTTTACTAGTCTTTTATAAATTGTTATCCTGCAGCCTCGATCCACTAAATTGTCCACGTGGTAAAATAAAGTGCACTGTGTTCTGCTCACACTCATCATTATTTGACTCTTTTGCAGAATTTTTCCTGGCACTTCTTGACTCTTCTGAGAACTCTCTTGCTGCCATGTTTGCGCTCTCTTATGGACACCTGTATTCCCAGAATGCTGCTCTCTTCAGCACTCTCTTCTCGGAGCTGCGAGCTTATTATATGGGAGGTGGATCTACCAGGGTGGCGGAGGCACTCTCTGAGTTTTGGGCAGCTCTTTTGGAGCGTACACTCCGGCTGCTGCTTCCACATTATGACCTGAGTACAGACTATATGGAGTGCGCGGCTCGTAGAGCCGAGGAGCTGAGACCCTTCGGAGACATCCCACGGAGGCTTCGGATACAGGTTTGGAGGAGAAATCTTTAGCTGGATAAATAACTGTTGTACAAATATAATTTATGCTAGGGTTAAAGAAAACTTAAAGGGGTTGTCTGACCCACAGGGTAAAATCAGCTAGCAAAAAATGAAAGCCCCTCACCTATTCACTGGTGCTCCACCCGGCACTGAGGGTACTGTGGCTTCCAGTCCAATCTGTCGTTGTGTGCTCTGCTGCAGCCATTCACTGGTCTCTGTGGACTGTAGCGGTGCACACGATGAAGGAAGAGACATCTACTTCCAGACAATGGGGACTCGGAGCAACAGAGGCCGGGACCCTCAATGCTGGAGAATTCTGAGTTTATTTGGCTATGGCCACAGCGTATCTGGCTGCAGATTTCACCCATTGCAATGCAGCAAACATCTAAACATATATTGAGATACTGCCGATTTTAGAATCCAAACTGCAGGTCACTGTGTGGATGAGATATGAGAAAATGTCACCCCCTTCTCTGCTGCTGTACAATGGTGCGGATTTATGGTGCACAGATTCCTTGCATTTGCGCTATGAGTGGCAGTACGGAATATTTCACGAATATGCCACCAGTTTATGATGAGGGGGGGTCTGACCTGTGGGAAACTCACCGATCCTTCACAGTCTTTCCCTGCACAGCAGCACCTTGGCCACATGTTGTGCAGGAGACCTGCAGCACACCAATATTTAGGCCCCATTCACACGTCCGTAGTGTGTTGCGGATCCGCAACACACCTTGCCGCCAGCCCCATAGAGATGCCTATACTTGTCCGCAATTGCTGGCAAGAATAAGACATGCTCTATATTATTGCGGAGCCGCCGGCCGGAAGTTCGGCGGCACGCTCCGCAAATGTGGATGCGGAGAGCACAGTTTGTGCTCTCCGCATCCATCACGTCCCCATTCAAAATGAATGGGTCCGCAGCCGTTCCGCAGATTTGCGGAACGGGTGCAGACGAACATTGCGGAAGTGTGAATGGGGCCTTAGGGCTCATGCACATGAGCATGTGCCCCGGGCTGCAGACCGCAAATAACGGTCCACAATGCACGGTACTGGCCAAATTGACGCCGTTTGTAGAAGTGGACCCATTCACATTTTCTATTTTTTTTGCAGTGTGGAGGCACGGACCGAAATCCCACAGACGTGCTTCTTAGTGCTTTCGTGGGCTTCCGATCGCTGCCTTCGCTTCGCACCGCTCTGGTGGATTGCAGACCCATTCAAGTCATTTGGTCTGCATCCATGATACAGAGTGCACTCGGCTGGTGCCCGTATATGCTGTTTGCGGTCCGCAATACGGGCAAGGAGCACACACGCTCGTGTGCATGAGCCCTTAAAGGGGTTATTCCATGATTAAAATGAGACATCATACAGAACATGGCAACCTCTTTCTAACAAAGCCAGAACCAGCCCTGTACCTCACATGGATCCAGAGATCTCCACATTCACTGCGCTGATAGGTTGATATCAAGCTAGCAGCTTAAGGGGAGTGCCCTTTCTGCTGCAGCTGAGGGGGCAGGTCTTTTCTGCTGCAACTCTCTCCCTATCACAGCTCAGGAAGCAGTTAAAGGAGGAAACTCTTAGTGAGCCAGACCAAGAGATAAGAGTAAAAACTAACAGCAGGTGGCGCTCTACAGATAGATTTTATTGAATAAATGCTACATTTTTAATTACATGCAATTACAAAAGTGTTCAGATCCAGGGGCTGGTTTGAAAACTGTAGAATATTTTTCATAGGACAATCCCTTTAAGTAAATGGGGCTGACGGCAGTTTCCTGCACAGCCAGGTGGTGCAGGGAAAGCAGTGATGTTGTCTAGTTCCCTTGTGGTATTACATGGCACCCATTTCAAATGAAAAGCTCTCTGCAGCAGCACAGGACTGAGGACCCCTCTGCGTGTTCTAATTATTTATTTTATTTAATTTTTTTAATAATTTTAAAGTGTATAAGTGTAATGTGTCACACCTGTGTCCATGATGTTAAACTCCACAAGAAGGCACGGCCTAGTGCAGGGATGGGCAAACTGCGGCTCTCCAGCTGTTGTAAAACTACAACTCCCACCATGCCCTGCTGTAGGCTGATAGCTGTAGCCAGACTGGGCATGCTGGGAGTTGTAGTTTTGCAACAGCTGGAGAGCTGCAGTTTGCCCATCGCTGGCCTAGTGTATGCGTGATGCAGATGTTTCACCGCTGTCTTAGATTTAAATTGCTGAATAATGTATAGTCACTATTATATCTAAGACAGCAGTGAAACATCTGCATCACACATACACTAGGCCAGGCATGTCCAAACTGCGGCCCTGCAGCTGTTGCAAAACTACAACTCCCAGCATGCCCTAATAGCTGTAGGCTATCCAGGCATGCTGGTAGTTGTAGTTTTGCAACAGCTGGAGGGCCGCAGTTTGGACATGCCTGCACTAGGCCGTACCTTCTTGTGGGTGACACAAATCTTCTGTAGACAGATACTGTAATTGTCACTAACATTACTCCATCTTCCACAGGTCACCAGGGCGTTAGGAGCAGCCAGGACACTGGTGCAAGGACTGGCGACGGCAGGTGACATTGTCAGCAGGGCAACCAAGGTACAACACTGGATCATTTTCTAGACCACTTAGAGAGCACAGTATACGAGGAGCTAGGTGATACTAGTCATAGGTGTATGAATTACTACCTCCACTATGTAATCAGTGCCTGCAGCATTTACATATACCCTTAGGCCCCTTTCACACGGGCGTGTTTTTCGCACGGGTGCAATGCGTGAGGAGGACGCATTGCACCCGCACTGAATCCGGACCCATTCATTTCTATGGGGCTGTGCACATGAGCGGTGATTTTCACGCCTCACTTCTGCGTTGCGTGAAAATCGCAGCATGCTCTATATTTTGTGTTTTTCACGCAAAGCAGGCCACATAGAAGTGAATGGGGCTGCGGGAAAATCGCAAGCATCCGCAAGCAAGTGCGATTGCAGTGCGATTTCCTCGCATGGTTGCTAAGAGACGGGACCCGATCTTCATTATTTTCCCTTATAACATGGTTATAAGGGAAAATAATAAATTCTCCAGAATACTCAACCCAAAACCGGACTTCAGTGATGAAGTCTGGCTTCGGGTCTGGGTACCAAACATGGCGATTTTTCTGACGCGCGTGCAAAACGCATTACAAACGTTTGCACACGTGCGGAACAAGCAGCATATTCCAGCACGCACCCGCATCAAACGTCACGTTTGATGCGGGTGCGTTGCGGGAATATGCGGTCGGTACCCAGACCCGAAGCCGGACTTCATCACTGAAGTCCGGTTTTGGGTACCTTAGTGTTTCATCACACGTCAGACATAGCCTTCAGAAAAATCTGACATCTACACTCATTGTCAAAAAAATAAAGCATTAAGAAGGGGTTGGTGGAATGCAATAAAACCTTCTATATGTGAATGGAATGGTGGCTCAGTGGTTAGCACTGGACTCCAGCCAAGCACAACATCTCCCCGTGTTTGTGGGCGCTTTTTCCGGGTACTCCGTTTTCCTCCCACACTCCAAAAAGATACTGACAGGGAACTTGTGAGAGCGATGATGATATGTCTGAAAAGTGCTGCCATATATGTGGCTACTATATAAGTGAATAAAAGAAATATATGTAAGTCATTACAATATACAATATGGTGGGGCATGGAGGCATACAGTTTCTGTATAGTATCCTACGGCACATTTGCGCACAGATGTTGTAGTTGGGCCTGTAGATCCTGCAGACTTGTGGATTGCTGAAGCTGGCGTTCCATAAATGCTGGATTGGTGATAAATCTGGAGACCGAGCAGCCAAAGAAGTGTTGTAATCTGGAGGAGACTTTCCTGGAAAACCCTTGCCGGGTGCGGGCGAGCATTATCCTTCTGAAACATGTCATGTGGCGGCAGGATCTCCTCACATATCAGTGAGCTGTTAGTGTCCCTGGTATCACCACTAGGGGTGGCCACATGTGATGGCTCCCAGAACATCACACCAGCCATTAGGGCAGCATGTCGTTTCACAGCAAAGGTCAGGGTTAACGCACTCACCACGAGGCCTCCATACTGGAACCCAACCATCATCAGATTCCAAACAGAACCTGGATTCATCACTAAAGATCATACGGTTCGAGTCTGTAGCAGTCCAAGTTTCTCATTCACGACACCATTGCAGACGAAGGCGATGATAGCTGGCTGTTAATGCACAATACGTTTTGGGCGTCATGACGCCAAATTTCCTTCTGCTAAGCACTTGGAAATGGTCCGGACAGAGACAGGGGTGTCATGAAGGTAAGACCTGTGTCTGGATGGTGGACAATGAAACTGTGGGAGCTGCTCGTGCCTATCGGTGAACCAAATGATCCACCCTACTGGTGGCCTGTCTGAGCCGTCTGGAGGCTGCTCTGTGTGTGTGGGTCCTCATGTCACCTCTGCTCCCAACAGCTAGGTCAGAACAGCCTAGATGGCGGTCAGTTTGTCGAAAAGACCATCCTGCTTCTCTCAGTCCAATGATGCAACCCCTCTCAATGCGTAAACTGGGCAAAATGTTTACATCATCAAGAGGTACACTAACCAAAAGCAGCCTCTGAGAGCCTTTTTCTAAGGCCTCATACACACGACCGTTGTTTGATTCCATGTCCGTTGTGCCGTTTTTCGTGATTTTCTGCGGACCCATTGGTTTTTAATGGGTCCGTTGAAAACTCGGCAAATGCACCGTTTGTCCTCCGCGTCCGTGGTCCGTGATTCCAGTCCGTCAAAAAATATAACCTGTCCTATTCTTGTCCATGAAAAATGGTTTGCGGACCCATTCAAGTCAATGGGACCGTGAAAAAATGCGGATGGCCATCCGTGTGTCATCTGTGTTCCGCGTCCGCGGTTTTATGCGGATCCCTTGGCAGGCACTTGGCAAAAATTGTCAGCCTGTCTTTTGGTAAAATCTTTTGTGTCATGTCCGCAAAAAAACGGAAGACACCCGGAAACACAACGGAAGCAAAAACGGACACGGATCACGGAACCCTGTTTTGCGGACCGCAAAAAACAACTGTCGTGTGCATGTAGCCTAAGGCAGTGAGGGAAGCACCTTTACGCCCTTTTGTGGCAAGATCCAGTGTCTAATCAGACCACACCTGTAATCATCTCTATATTCGAGATTTCTATTTTTGTGCGTTATTTTTTGGGTCAATGAGTGTATTTGTCATGAAATCCGCAGGAGAATTCTGAGGCTTTCTGATACAGATTTGCAGATACCAATGCTGCAGTTTGCACACGGATTAGCCATTAATGAGTCTAACCCTGGGTTCACACCTGAGCGTTTCTGAGATGCGCGTTTTCACGCGCGTTTTTGTCGCGCGTATTACAGCGCGTTTTTGCAAATAGGAAACACGTGTCGTACGCGCGTTCTTGTGATTGACTACTGTGGTGTCAATCACAAAACGCACGACAAACGCCCCAAAAAAAGCTCAAGTACTTGTTTATGCGTATGGCGTTTTACAGCGCGTTCGTACGCGCTGTAAAATGCTCAGGTGAGAACCATGCCCATAGGGAAGCATTGGTTTGCATGTGTTGAGCGTTTTACAGCGCGTTCGAACGCGCTGTAAAACGCGCAAGTGTGAACTTAGGGTAATGCACCACGGTTTCTGTCAATTCCTAATGTACATTTCAGATAGCACAGAAAAAACAATTAGTCATGTTTTTTACAGGTGAAACATTTAGGCTGGGAACACACCTAAGCGTTTTGTATGCGCGTTTTTGTCTTTAATGAACGCGCGTTTTTCGCGCGTTTTTGTGATTGACAGGTGCAAGATCCACAAAAAATGCAGGCCTACCTATATGAAAGGTGTTGAATGTTTGCCAAATTGAGATTTTTATTGATTAGGTGCGTTTGAGAGTGTTGTACTGTTGGAGTTTGGTGTGGTTAATTTGGTGGATTTCTATGGAGTTTAGGAGACAAACGCAAGTGGCAGCAATGGTGTGTGGAGTGTTGCTCTTGCGGATGCGTTGTCGGAGAAAATGCGCATTTCTTCATCTTTGCGCGTTCTAATACAATCCTATGGACAGAAACGCGCGCAAAAATGCCCTAAAGAAGCTCAAGTAGAAGCGACAGCGTTAGGCATTTTCCAGCGCGTTCAAACGCGCTGTAAAACGCCCAAATGTGAACCATGCCCATAGGGAAGCATGGCTTTTCACATGTTGTGCGTTTTACAGCGCGTTTGAACGCGCTGTAAAACGCTTAGGTGTGTACCTAGGGTTAAAGGTTGTCTCACTTCAGCAAATGGAATTTATCATGTATAGAAAGTTAATACAAGGCACTAAGGATGCTTTCACACTTGCGTTCTGAGGATCCGGCAGGCACTTGTGTCCGTCAGAACGCAAGTCGTCTGAAAGCATTTGAAGACTGATCAGGATCCTGATCAGTCTTCAAAATGCTTTCAGGTTACCATGGCAGCCAGGACGCTACTGAAGTCCTGGCTGCCATGATAACTGATCGGAGCCCCAGCTTACAATGGGGCCCCGATCAGAACTGCTGCTGCGCATGCGCAGAGCTAAACATCAGATCCAGCGATGCGCCAAAACAACGTTTAGCTTAATTCCGGATCCGTATTAATGCAGTTCAATGGGCATTAATTCCGGATCCGGCTTTACGACACGTCTTCCGGATTTTTTTGTCAACATCCAAAAAACGTTCACATACTGAACGGATGACATCCTGATGCATCCTGAACGGATTTCTCTCCATTCAGAATGCATTAGGATAATCCTGATCAGTTTCTTTCCGGCGTAGAGACCCGACAACGGAACTCTATGCCGGAAAGTAAAAAGTGTGAAAGGGCCCTTACTAATGTATTGTTCTGATCTGTTTTGCTTCCTTTGCTGTCTAGACTCATTTTTTTATCACATTATACATGTCTCGTTTCCATGGTTACGACCAACCTTCAATCCAGGATTGGTGGCTATGCTTGAACACTATAGGAAAAAGCGCCGGCCTATGTGTGTTCCTATGGTCCCGGCCACCAGAGAAGCCAGTGTTTTTTCTTTAGTGTGCAAGCACGGCCACAGATGCTGGATTGCAGGATGGTCGTAACCACGGAAACGAGAAGTGTATAATGTGATGGAAAAATGAGTCTAGCCAACAAAGGAAGCAATATGGATGATAACAATACATTAGTAGCTGCCTTGTACTAACTTTCTCTACATGATAAATGCCACTTGGCGAAATGAGACAACCCCTTTAACATATTTCAGCTGTTAAATAAAAAAAACTTACTAAAAACCTTGGCAAAACTTTTTTTTATGCTGCTTTGATGTGGCTTTTACCTCACCCAACCTCACTGTCTGAATACACTCTTATATGCCTGGCTAATGAGGATGACACGACCAGCTTACCCGCTTGGTTACATAAAATGTAAGCCAGTCAGATAGTATCTCTGAGAGGAACATGTCGTTTTAGGTGCTTCAGCCAGTTCAGGGGCCATTTAGTCCAAATGGTCAAAAGCAAGCCTTCTTAAGAGTGTTTCCCTGGACTTAAAAGGGTTTTCCAAGATTTTAACACGGATAACCTATGCTGAGAGTTAGGATAGGTCACCAGTATCTGATTGGTGGGGTCCGACACCCAGAACCCACACCGATCAGCTGTTTGATGAGGCACCGTCGCAGCCTTCTCACAGCTTAGCCTAGGTCAAGCAGCTGATCCCAGATGTTGGTCCCCCACTGATCAGATACTGATGACCTATCAGGGGGCTAGAACCTGGGATTTTTTGATCCTGTGTCCCAGTCACCCTAATAGAGATTCTATTACAGTGAATGGGATTTTGACACGCTCCCTGCAAAGCTGTGTCTTGTGCACAGCCTAGTAGGCCTGGGAAGCTTCAGAAGCATCCAAACTGCCATGGTAAGCGATCAGAGCTCCACAATTTCACTGCCACCTCCCTCTGCCTTACCTCACAGATGACCCAATCGGTTTTGATCGCGGCATCTAAGGTGTAAATGACATGGCTCGGAGTGAGCGCCGTTCCTTGTCATTGCGCCAGCCCACTGTATACATTCCCTCGGCCATCCTGACATACTGGTACATCACGGTGGGCGAAGGCTTTAAATATGGATGACCTGTCCTCAGGATAGGGCATCAGTATCAGATGGGTGAAGGTCCGACTTCCGACACCCCCGACAATCAGCTGATGGAAGGGGCCGTGGTGCTTGGGTGAGTGCTGCAGCCTTATTCTTGTTTCCGGGAGTCAGCCTGCCCACGATCCGATATTGATGACCTGTCCGGAGGGTAGATTATAAATATATAAGCCACGGAAAACCCCTTTAAACACGTCCATACAGTCATGTTTAGCTGAGGATATACTGACCTCATTCACAGGTATCAGACACATTGCATGACATCATAAGGCATAGTTTAGGTTTTGCATGCAATGAAACAGGGTGTCACTGACAGTCTAAACTGTATAGGCCCTAAGACGGTTCGCCAGTGGCAGGTGCATGTAGTTTTGCGGTACTTCAATTAAAATTAAAATGCCAGATGTCTGTCATAATGGTCCTGTGGTAGGAATGTGAATATCACTGTGATGATCGCGCATTCACCATGATCATTTTCTTACACCTCTTTTTGTAGACATTGCCACCTCCTGATTGTCTCCGAGCCGCCATGCGGATGTGGTATTGCCCATTATGCCGAGGGCACACTGGTCTTCTGCCATGTCATGGCCTATGCCTCAACGTCATGAAGGGCTGCCTTGCCCACCAGGCAGATATGGATGCCGACTGGAACAGTTTGATAGGTGAGCTTCATTTCTACTGAAGCAAATTATTCTGAAAATGTGACTGCATGTTTTTTGGGTCTCCCACACTTTAGATATTAGTGATCTATCCTCAGGCCAGAGGACACTATCCCTGGGGGTCTAGGACAGGGAATGGGTTAATAACAGCATTCCTAGTAGGCTAAAGCAGAGAAGCAGTGAATGTTTGTAGCCCTGGTGGTATAGGGAAGTGAAGAAGTTAAAGGCATCATCCCTGGAGGCCTAAGGCAGTGAAGTTGTTAAAGTCTGCACCTCCCGTGGCGTAGGGCACAGAAGGGGTAGTGTGAAAATGACCAGCTGTCTAGGGCAAGGTGCGGATCAAGTGCTTCAAACCCTGGGTCCAGCCGGTTACTTACCGCTCCAGCTGTTAGAGGGTACTGTACGCAGGTCACCTTTGTACGGGCTCCCGGGAGGTTTGGTCATGTGAGGAGGACACTGAGACAGGTGGAGGTGAAAAGTCAGGTTCAGGAAAGCCCTGCATTTTCAGGGGCTGTGGGATTTTTTTAAAGGTGTTCTGTGTGGTCACTTCTGTGTGTTAGGGTTAGAATAAAGGAGGAGTTGTTGGGGTGGTGGACATGGATACTAAGGATTATCTGGAGATGGGGCTGGATACTTCTAGGAGCCCATACCTCTCCCTGCAATGACCATAGATATTAGTGCAGGGAGGGGATAGAGAGAACTATGCAGCTGTAACTATACAGCCATAGAGTTCTCTTTATGATCGGGCAAAAAGCTTCATGAACATGGTGCCTGATCTCTATTTTTTACACCAGTTTTTAGCACACAAAAAAAACAACCATGTAAAGAGGATGAGTGACAGCCAAGATATTTTATAAGCATGCCCCAGCGTATGTGATTAATCCAGCCTCGCCATAAATTCTGGTGTCTCGACCTTGCAGCCAGTGAGAGACAATCCTCCCATTTACAGCCTGTATCTTCTTGTAGAGGGGCTGCAGGAAGTGGCTGAGCGTCTGACCGGACCCTTCAATGTGGAACTTGCCACTGAATCCATTGCAGTGAAGATTTCTGAGGCCATAATGACCCTGCAGGAGGAAAGCGTACAGCTCACAGCACAGGTATCCCTGTTTCTCTGGTGGGACCTTTAAAATATCCCACATGAAACCATTCAGGACTAAGACCATTTTGGCAATGTTTTCTGCTTTTCATCCCCGCCATAGCCTTTTTTTCCCATTGACATACTGTAGCTGAACGAGAGCTTCTTTTTTATGCCGGAGAGGTTGCATTATGTTAACGGTACCATATAGTGTTCCACATAATGTATTGAGAAACAGCATTATTTGTGGGGGAATAGGAAAATAAAAACACAATTCCACCATTTTTTTTGGGGGGGGGGGGTTTCACTATGCAGTAAAAATAACATTCTAACCTTATTCTCTGGGTTAGTACGATTACAGTGATGGCAAATTATTATCAATTTTATGTTTTAAAACTTTAAAAAAAACAAGTGTTTTTCTTCCCTCTTTCATCGTCGCTTTCCAAGAGCTATAACTTTTTTTCATCGCCGCAATACTACACGGGCATCGTTCCGTTGTCATTCCGTATCACGAATGCGGACCCATTCACTTCAATGGGTCCGCAAATCCGGAGATGCGGAACAGTGCAGAACGGAATCACGTAACGGAACACTACGGAGTGCTTCTGTGGGGTTCTGTCCCATACTTCCTTTCTGAAAAAAGATAGAACTTGTCCTATCTTTCTGCGGAACGGGCGGATCACTTGAATGGATCCGCTGCAGATGCCCCACGGTCGATGCCCGTGTATTGCGGACTGCAATTTGTGGTCTACAGCACAGGCACGGGACACCTACGGCCGTGTGAAAGAGGCCTCAGTCATGACACGATAAGATATGATATATTACCTTGATATGTCACAGATGACAGGTATTTGTCTTGTTTTTGTAACTGATAAAAGTTTTTTAAAAATACTTAATAAAAAAATACAGATCCCAGACCAGCCCTCTTTGTATACAGATCCCAGGCCAGACCCCCTAAAAAACACCTTCAATAAAAAAACATACCTCCCTATATACAGTCCCAGACCAGACCACCCTGGACCCTACAAATAAAAATTCAAGCCCCCCCCCCCCCCACATAACACCGATCCCAGACCAGATCACTCCCTGCTTACAGGCCCAGGACCAGACCCCTAACTACCAGGCCTTTATATACTCACCTCTTCCCGATTCTGTACTCCTCCCCACTCCCAGACACCATCAAAGACAAAATGCTGAGGTGGTGGTAAGTGTGGGAACATCTGCAGTCAGGCTCGGACTGGCCCACAGGGGTACAGGCGAATCCCCCGATGGGCCCCAGGGCAAAGTGGGCCCCTAGTCTCCCACCCCCTGCACAAGTGGCACATAACACGTTGAACTTACTGATCCACATACATATATTCAGTGTACAGCACCTCCACCGGCCTATGTTCATATAAAAAAACTTGCTAGATTATTTATTATATTTGAATGTATCTGTACGGTGGGCCCCCAAAATAAATTTTACTGCTGGGCCCTAGGTACCCCAGTCTGACACTGTCTGCAGTTCACACCTCTCAGCATTGTCTGTACCAGATATTCTGCCACTGTACAGCAGTATATATAATTACTGTATATGTACGGTATATACTCTGATCATAATGTCCTTCTATAGATATTCCAGTCTTGTGGCACTCCGCGCCCATCCAGAAACAAACGCTCCCCTCAGCAGGAACCAAAGAGGACGTTCCAAGTATACAGCAATGAGGAGAAACCTACTTCAGCTGCGGGCACCAACATAGACCGGCTGGTGAGAACGGATCCATCAGTAATAGCCACACATGTTATGTGTCCATTGCATTCCCTTCATGCAGCATTTTCTTCTATACAGGTGTCAGATGTGGTATCCAAACTGCGCCAACTGCGCGGCCTCTGGAAGCTCCTGCCGCTTTCTCTGTGTTCAGATCACAGGGTCTCCGCTGGCCTCAGCAACCAGGACAGGTGCTGGAATGGACAGACCCGGGGAAGGTGAGACATCTCAAACCAGCTTTTGAAATTGCTGTGGGCCATCTTTGTCAGCTAGTGCTGCCTCTTACAGCTTTATGCATCATAAAATATGTAATGGAATTTACCCGATTTACTGGGGTCAGAGCTCTTTTGTATCCTAATACATAGCTCCAAATCCCCTCCATAGACAGAGTTAAGTGAGGAAATGCTGCCTGCCTACAGCTACCAGTAGAGGGAGTTTAATGCATACAGTATTATGTATAATTATATGCTTTAGGCTCCTGAGCTCCCCCTACTGGTGGCTGTAGATTGTCAGAATCCTATCAAAGAACTTTATTAAAAGAAGAAATTGGGATATTTAAGCCCCTCGAACCACAGGGAATGCCCCCAAAAAGTCCTGGAATATTAGCAAAATGAAATGTAAATTTTGTTGGCTGATTCCTGGGATTGACCTGGCAAAATCAGGACTTTTGGCAAGGATGTTAAATCTTGACCGCTTTAAGACAATTCTATGAAATGGGATCCAAACAGCAGTGTAAGGCATCTGTTAATGAGAAGAGCCCCGATCTCCTCCTTTGTAAAGCCACACTACCCTTGTTTGGTGCACTCTTCTCTGCTGTGTGCACTGTGCTCCAGTCCCAACATGGCCACTGACATGTGACCAGACCTGTCCATCAGCGGCCTCCTTTAGGAGTAAGACAGCACTGTATATGCGCTATTTTCCCATCCTACCATGCACAGTGTTATTTTAGGAATAACTGATAGATGGGTCAGGTCACATCCATCAGTAGCCATGTTGGAAGAGGAGTGTACTAAACAAGGGAGGGCTTTACAAAGGCGGACATCGGGGCAGATCTCATAATAACAGTATATTAGTAAGTGCCTTATAATGATGTTTATGGCACAGTTTAGAAAAATTTCTTAAAATGGCCATCCCCTTTAACACTATGGATATGCTAGGGGTCTGCTGTATCAAAAAACAGAACTCCGACCACAATAAGGATATATTAAGAAATCAGTCAACACAAAAAGCAGGGCCGTGAGGGTGCATTCACATGACTGCAGTTTTGGTCCGCTTCTGATTCCATTCATTTCAGTGGGTCAGCAAAAAATGCGGACGGCACACCGCGTACTGTCCGCATCCATATGTCTGTTCTGTAGCCGCCAAAAAGATAGAACATGTCCTATTCTTGTGCATTTTGCAGACAAGGATAGCCATTGTTTCAACAGATCTGCAAAAAAACGCATGTAACACAGACGTCACACAGACGTCATCCGTATTTTTTACGGGCCACAAAATACATATGGTCATGTGAATGCACCCCAAAATGTGGAACATTATAGCTAAATGCACATGATCAGGGTTGCATGCGGATTTTCTGTGCGGATTTGCGTGCGGAAAATCCACACCGTAGATCATGTACATTGTATTCTATGAGACTTATGGTACGGATTTTAAAATCCGCAGATTTTCCTGGCCGGATTTTCTCTATTGACTTCAATAGCGCATCGTAAAATCCGCATGCTTAAAATCCGCACCAAATCCCCAGCACGGATTTTCCTGCGAACACCTGTGGATCTCAGTGCGGATTGTCCGCACATAAATCCTGAAAGTGTTCATTTTCCCTATATCTTCTCTTATTCTCATGATCCCCCAGGTATCTCCCTCAGGTTACGGGCGATGGCGTTGTCAATCAGATCAATAATCCGGAGGTGGAGTTACCAATGTCGCCTCCGGATCCTAGAACCCGTCAGCTGGGGCTGCAGCTTCGCGTGGTCAGGAGCAAGCTAAGAGCAGCGTACAGCGGGAAGGACAGCGAGACACAGGAGCCCTGTGAGTGTTACCGTCTGTAGGTCAGACCCCCACCCAGACTTGCTTTCGCCTGCTATAATCTAATATACACATGGTTTTTCTTTCTCCATATAGATGATGAGGGCAGCGGAGGCTCCGGAGGAGGGGACCCTGTGACAGAGAAACCTGCGGTCAAAGTCCAGGGAGGTGGTGGAGAACGAAAGGAGCGACCCGGCAAAGACAAGAAGCAGGGTGCAGGCGGGAGAGGCAGGGGCGGTAGGAAGGGTGGGATTAGGTACAGCGATGGGGCAGGAGCGCTGACGTCTCCCATCTTTATCATCATTCCCATGGCCTTTATGGCAGGACTTGTGGTATCTGGGTGACCTCGACAGATCGATGCTGCATGTGATCAGAAAATACAACTTACCAATCACTGTGCAGCCCAATTCTGTACATTATTGAGATGGCAAAAGCTAGTCAGCCGTGGTGGTGGATGTAAGGTGCCATCCATAGGTGCAGTGGTCACCTGCTATACCCGGGTGGCTGCTATCCATATGACTACATGCCGCCCTGATCAATAATGGCGCAGAATTGGAAGATATATTAAATCGGGTTCAGGTTCTCTGTAAATCATTTCATAATGAAAGTTAGAGAACTTTCTAAATTACTTTGTGTTTCAATCCCTCACTATTTTTTCCGCTTGCTGTCACTGAATAGAAACTACACCTGTTCAGATCTAATGCTCATAGTTGAAGGTTTGCTACGATTGTATCCAGTCTAGACAATCCCCTCTGGGTTCCAGACTGATACATTGTAACAAACTATCAGGACAGGAGAGAGACTTGTACTGCCCTGTACACATTGCTCCACATATATGAAGGGAGATAGTTGAAGAGGTTTGCGCCAAATTTATTAAAAGACACCCACCTTGTAATAAATCTGACGTCCCTTTTAAGATTTGCCGAGTGACAAGAAAAGTCACAATCTTTGTTCAGATTCGGCAGTTTACACTAAACGCTGGCCTCACTGCTTAGTAAAGGTGGATCCTTAAGTTTTTAGTCAAGTTTTGTGTTTTACAAGTTTTCAGCCAGTGGATATAAACAAGAATGTTTTTTCACTGACAGCCAGCAGAGATTTTAAGTAATTGAAACACGACATATATCAGAAAGTTTCTGAATGTTTCATTATGCAATGAATAAGCTTTACCCGGGAGCCCCTTTTATTAGCTGTTGTGATCATTCAGCAGCCAGGGGCCTCTGACATGAAAGTGTTATAGTGGGGGCCACAGCTCATGTGGGCCCCACTTTAGCTGGATTAAAGTACAGTATGTAAGAGATAACGATCCACTAGACGTTAACCCTTCCGTTTCTTTCTGACTTTTAGCAGTGAACTGTGGAATAGACAGACAGCTTTCTTTATATAGAATTTGTTAGACCTCGTCTTCTTCTAGTAATGTAGATCCCACGTAAGCCGAAAGATTCAGTATTTAAGGAATACCGCCGAAACAGGGATTCATTTAAAGGAGCCGCACACGTGATTAGTTTTCTTAATGACTGCTTCCTGTAATATCCCTGGTGGTCTAGAGTGGTTTTGCAGTTAACACCTAGTATCCCTGGTGGTCTAGTGTGATGAAGGGAATTAATAGGCACTCCAGCAATTTGTTTAGCCTATATAGTGCAGAATAGGCAATAAGATTAATATAGAAACTCTTTTGTATGCCATTTATATATTTGTTTTAGGTTTTGTGCTATTTATGGGTTGTCTGCCATCTGCATTCCTTCTTCCCCCTGACATGGTCCCATAATGTAGCCTACATTTCCCATCATGCCCCTGGCTTTGGTGGAGTCTCATAACACTGCACTGCTCTGCGTCCTATCAAAGGGGAGCAGTGATAGTAGATCAGTGACAGAATTACTGCCCCCTAACTCACATTGTAGAGCAGGCATCCTCAAACTGCGGCCCTCCAGCTGTTGCAAAACTACAACTCCCAGCATGCCCGAACAGCCTACAGGTATCAGCCTACAGCAGGGCATTGTGGGAGTTGTAGTTTTACAACAGCTGGAGGGCCGCAGTTTGAGGATGCCTGTTGTAGAGTCTCCTTGTATCCGATGTGATGCAGCTTCAGCCTGTCTTCCCTGCCTCCTGCTTGTGATAGGATTCTCCCTGTCAGCTCTTAGGAGAGCAGTGTGAAGAGGCACTAGAGATTCTGCATACATGGACAGACAGCGTGAGTCATGGGAGTTTTACAACTCTGCTAATCATTCTATCGACTTTTCTACTATAGCCTGTACTACACCGCCAGATCAGCAAGTGGTTGTCACGAGGGAACCGTTCCTTCCCGACAATTGCTTGCTGGCTAGCGGAGGAGACAGCTGCTATTACATGCAGTGATCTTCTCCGCAGCATGGGGAGAAGCGATCACCATGCCATTGCTCATGCTGTCTAGTGGTTTGCCGGTGGCAGATTGCTATTGCACAGCATGATCTGCCGCCAGCAAGCAGTGATTTTTAAGCATGCTTAAAAATCAGAATTGCCCTATGAACGAAAGCTCATTAGCAATTATCGGCCAAGATATCGGCCAGTGTAATACAGGCTTAGATCACTGCACTCCTCGTCTCTTCAGGCTGCATTACAGTGGCCGATATTCCGTCCGATAATCGCTAACGATGGTGGCTGCAGTGTGTTTTGCCACCTCCCCAAATGATATCATTAGATTTTAAATTAGTTTAGTATTATATGGTTTAGAATGGTGAAGGAGTTAACGGAGGTGGTCCTGGGCAGAAAGGTGTACCTATTTTATCTAAATGGGTGCAGAAATCTTTTGTCCAGTTCTTATACAGAGCTCCAAACCCCAGCTCTGCTAACACAATTATTTGTATTTTGTATGCAGCCACCACTAGAGGGAGCTCATCATACAGGACTTTATACAGCTTCCAATGAGTACTAGAAGGACATTTTGTTTAGTCTACTGATCAAATTAGTAAATTGTTGGGTCCTTAGGTAATTGAGAAAGACCAGCCGAGCATCTCTAATTTTCTGTCATAGGCATCCCTATAACATACCTGTAGGCGTCCCTGTAGTGACTGGCAGACAGCCCTTCAATAGCAGAAATTGTAAAACAAGTTTGTTTTTTTCTATCTGATTGTCCCCCCCCCCTCCCCCCAGATAAGCAGCAACAGAGAGACTGAAAGCCGCTTATCTCCATCTACCAAATTAAACCACAAGTCCTTATTACAGTGTACACAACCTAGAAACCACAGTCTTTACCATAAGCTGTTAAGAAAGGGGTGCAAATGAGCTCCTAACAAGCTCTGCCTCTCATGCCACCAGATGTAAGGCAGCAATCCTATAGGTCAATGTTCAACGCTTTAAACAGGCTTTGAGACATGACCTGGATTTTAAATAAGCCAGCATCTCATCTGCAGTCAGCTGTTTCGGGGTCATTGCCCCTCATGAGTGCAGAGAAGAGTACTGGCTTATCTGGGTGAGAGGCCTAAGTCAGGATTTGGGTGGGTACTGTCTCTTCTTTGGGGGAGAGCACCTTAGTTGGTGTGAGGAGACTTATAGGCCATACATGTTTTTCTGGAATTTGCTGGCTTATTTAATATCTGAGTCATGTCTTAAGGCCTGTTTAAAGGGTGGAAGATTGACTTATAGGATAGCTGCCTTACATCTGGTGGCATCAGAGGAGGAGCATATTAAGAGCTCATTTGCCTCCCTTTCTTCCCAGAATAGGAGGAGCATGTATGGACTATAAGCCTCCTCATGCCGACTAAGACGCTCCCCCCAAGGAGAGATAGTACCGCCCACCCCTAATAAGAAACCTTAAGATGTAAATAGAGATTCCTCCCATCAAGCTATTTGGCCTAGTAAAGCAGCACTAGTGCAGGGGCCTGTGCGGTACGGAGAGGCCAGCTGTGTCACAAGGTATTTACTTCCACTTTTACTGTTGGACGTTTTTAGCGCCAGTGTTACATTCCATTTTTATAACGAGCATGTATTAAAGGATTTTATAGGGACTGATAGATTGTAAAGGGGTTTTCAACTTTAGGAAATGTCCTCTCTGCCCGCTTTCCTCCGTGTTAGAAATTCATCGGATTACATCTAGAGATTACATCTTGTAATTTGCAGCAAAATACCGTCTACAGATAACGTATATGCTTAAAAATACTTCCTTAAAAAGGGGTTTTCCGAGACTTAAATATTGATGGTCTGTCCTGACGATAGGTCATCAATATCGGATCAGTGAAGGTCGGACTCCTGGCATCCCCGCCTACTGCAGCACCTAACTGAAGTCGGTGGGAGCATTGCTGCAGTTGCATGCGCCGTATGTTGGCAGTACCGTGTCGTTTCGGCAGGGGTGCCCAATCAGCTAGTGATGGCCTATCCTGAGGAACAACCACATTAAAGGGCTTATCCAGAAATAGATATTCATCAGTATCTGATCGGTGGTGGTCTGACACCCGGGACCCCCACTGATCAGCTGTTAGAAGAAACCGGGTACTCAGTGAGCACCACAGCCTCTTCCTAGGTGTGTGATGTCATCGTACATGACCTAGTTACATGGGGCTGAGCTGCAATACCAAGCACTGGCACTATACTAGGTACAGCGCTGTGATTGGTCAAGGCTCCCTGAAACAGGTGATTGGCGGGGGCGGGACTCAGACCCCCGCTGATGTGATAATGATGACTTATGCTGAGGGTAGGTCATTATTATTATTTACAGGATAAACCCTTTAAGGAGAGCCAGTAGCTCCCAGCCAGCAGGGGCTTTGGGTGTGAGTATAAGACCACATTTTTATATAATGTCATCCAGAGGTTTCATTCATTAAATTATTTTTAAAAGTAAGTATGCCGGGGGAAAAAACACCGAAAACACCACGAGGACACGTCTGAATGTACGTTTTTGGCTTCAGTCCTCCCCAGTACTTTATACTTCACGTCATAAAGGAGGTTAAAACAGGGAAAGACATTCCCATCATGCTGATCCTCAGGTGCAGCCGGGGCACATTTTCTTCCACAAGTGGACAACCCCTCTTATTTTTGTTTTCTAAGTTATGTATTTCTATATTTATTTCAGCTCTTCGTGTAAATAGCGTGATATAGTTTTGATGGTTTGTATGGTAATTTAATAATTCTGTTAAGATTTCTATATATTTTTGAAAAATGCTGGTACGTTGTACAATTTTTATTTGATACCTGGACATTTTTTAAATAAAGATTTCATTTCTAAGATATTTCTCTATTTTTTTCTCTTTATATTTTTTTTAATCTTAGTCCCATTTGACAAGAAGCATCAGTGAAATAATTCATTATGGGGACTCTGTCTCTAGTATATGACTTTTTTTTTAAGTATACTTATGTACTGTATACTAGCCGGACCGAGGCCAAAAGGACACTCTTCCTAAAGTACTCCTTAAAGGTTTGAAAGGGCGTTAAAATGGTTGGTCTATCTTGGACGTTGGGGGCATATTGCTAGGATACGCCCCCAGCATCTGATAGGAGCGGGTCCCATGTGTGGGACCGCACCTATCCTTAGAATGGGGCCCACAAAATGCAGGAGGGTGCACCGTACATGTGTGGCGCCCTCCATTTATTTCTACGGGACTGCCAAAAGTAGCCGAACAACGCGCTTCATTGGGAAGCGCACCATGAAAGCGCGCCCACCACTCTGTTCACTTCTATGGGGCTGACGGAAATAGCCAAGCCAGCGCTCAGCCATTTTTGGCAGTCCTATAGAAATAAATAGAGGGCGGCCGTGCAATGCACCCTCCTGCACTTCGCAAGCTACGTTCTAAGGATGGGTGTGGGACCTAGATGTGGGACCCACTCGTATCAAACATTGGGGGTGTATCTTAGCAATATGCCCCCAATGTCCAAGGTAGGACGACCACTTTAATGCCTCATTCAGTTGTCGGTGTTTTGGTCAGTGATTTCCATCAGTGGTTGTGAGCCAAAACCAGGTGCGGCTCCAAACACAGAGCAGGAGCAGATCTTTCCCTAACCCTAGGTACACACCTAAGCGTTTTTCAGCACGTTCAAACGCGCTGTAAAACGCACAACATGTGGAAAGCCATGCTTCCCTATGGGCATGGTTCAGATTTGGGCGTTTTATAGCGCGTTTGGACGCGCTGAAAAGCGCCAAACGCTGTCGCTTCAGCATGAGCTTCTTTTGGGCGTTTTAACGCGCCTATGGACCATGCTGAAATAAGGGAAAATCACTGAATCGCGCGTATGATGCGCGTTTCTTAGTTATGAAAACACACATACAAAAACGCGCGTAAAACACGCGTCATACGCGCGATTCAGAAACGCTTAGGTGTGTTCCCAGCCTTATAGCTGATGTCTGTGGAGGCTCCAGTCCTGGCTTTGGTTCACAATCACTGATGGAAATCACTGACCAAAACACTGACGTGTGAATGAGGCATAAAGGAGTTGTCCAGCTTTTACTTGTGTAGTTGGGTGTAGCATCAGAACTACGAGCTCTGTCAACGGTGTGGTAGACTGAGCTTCTTACTGCAGCGCTGCTCCCATGGACCTTCCTCCACTACACAGTTGTGTAGAGCTACACCCAAACATCTGATCGGTGGGTTTATGGGGTTTCAGACCCCCACCATCTGCTAATGGTGGCCTGTGCTGAGGATAGGCCATCACTTAGTGAAAACTGGACAACTCCTTTAATCACCACATTCTAATTTCTGCCTCACTTTTCATTGATATCACATTATGGAACCTAATTGTATCCAGGAGAAATTGTATTTGTTTTTCGTACCCTTTGGGGAAATTTGGGGGTTGCACTAATATAGGGGGAAAAAAATGATTTTCTGCATTATTTTTCACATTTCAAACTGAATGACCTTTTAACCCTTTCAGGACTGGGCCATTTACTGTTTTTACGTTTCAGTTTTTTTCCTCCCTGCCATAACTTTTTTATTTTTCCATTCACATAGCCGTATGGGGGCTTTTTTTTGTGGCATAAGTTGTACTTTCTAATGGCACTTTTTAATATTACCTACGATGTAGAGGGAAGCGGGGAAAAAATGGCAAATGGAGTAGAACTGGAAAAAAAATCAAAACGCAATTTCTCCACAGTTTTATGGGTTTTGTTTTTACAGCGTTTCCTCTGCAGTAAAACTGACCTGTTCCTTCCGTTCTTCGGTTCAGTACATTTATAGCCATAGGTCATATGTCATATATATAAAGGCTGCTCAACCCACAGGTGGTAGGGATAATGGGTGCTCAGGTTTAGTATCTGGTACCCAACCAGAAAAGAAGGAGCAAAATTGTAATTATGGAGAAAACCGGCACACTCAATCTGGAACGAATACGGAAGGTCAAAATATATAACTAAAGAGATTTCTCTTATATCAAAAAATTTGAATTGATTTTATTAACCCTTATAATAATAATAAGTCACAAAAAAGCATACGAAAACGGCATAAAAACAAATGGTATTGTATCACCTTCTAAATAAGATTAAATTGTGTGCAGGCTCTTAAGTACATGTATCTATGGAGCAAGGAAGACCCATGTGTAACAATAGTAATGATAATGTATCAGAGGGGAAAATGAAGTTGTGACCCCCCTGTATCGAGTGATAATGGTGTTATGTATCAGAAATAGATACTCGGGCTGATTGTATCAGTAATCCCTTACTGACATTAGCGCGTTTCGTCAGTGATATAGCATTTAGTAAATTATATGCTGAAAAAATGGATACTTGGCTGGTTAAACGCTCAGAAGTGATACATAAATAGCTCATGCAGCGGCGATTATATAGTCAGAAAAGTGAGAACCGCACAATTAAGGTTCAGTGCGTGTCATATAGAGTCCAATGGTTGTTGTCCGGGAGGTAATCCTATATGTCAGCGTAATAGTCCTTATGCCCAATATGCCACTTGAGGGATTTCTTATAATCAGAGAAACCACTAAAGGGACATGCATAGTATATTACAAAAGATTCTTTATTGAAAATACAAAGACATATATATTAAAATTAATATAATACAATACTGACAGTCGGCAGGATGGTGACCAACAGAACAGTAGCTCATGTGCCATGGAGATCATACAGCAAATAATATCAGCCTATGCAGTCCAAACATTTATATCACTACCAAAAAAGTATGGGGTCCAAAAATTACATCTGCAAGAGAGAATACTAACCAACAGGTCAAATATACATAAAGTGCGAGAAAAATGGACCTAAAATACCTGAATTAGGGCAGCAGCTGGTCAAATAGAGTAAGTGAACCTCCAAATGGCACCGAGCTCCCCCGACGTACGTTTCGCGCCTGCTTTCTCAAGGGGCTACTAAACTTCTAATAAAGCGGTCTATATATATGCTATCCTGATTGCACAAACCTCTACACATGTACAAAAGCTGGGACTTGTAAAAAACGAAGCAACACCGCCATCGGAACATACAGAGTCTCGCGAGATTGCCGCGCCACATGACGTCATGCAATCGCGCGAGACAACACGCCCACAAATCCTTATAACCTAAAATAAATACCTAAAATGTACCCATCCATGTCAAAAACAAAAGAAAATAAATAGCTGGACACCCAAAATATAATGATGAAGTAGCGTGGATAATGCCATCGGGCCGTACGAGATCTCGCGGGAGCGCCGCGTCATATGACGCTCACTCACGCGAGACCTCGGACGCACCCGCGGCATGCCCATATACAAATTCATAATTATATACCGACACCAATATTATATACAGAGAAAAAGAGTTTAGGGGGCGGGATAAT
The DNA here is from genome assembly GCA_033119425.1 of Bufotes viridis. Taxonomy (NCBI): domain Eukaryota; kingdom Metazoa; phylum Chordata; class Amphibia; order Anura; family Bufonidae; genus Bufotes; species Bufotes viridis. Next base: position 43,886,872 of record CM065590.1, on the reverse strand, counting down.
ACAATTAATGAAGAATATTAAAAATATGTAAAAATGCCAAGTTGGTCAGAAAAACTAGTGGAACTACAATATCACTAATAGTGTCACAGGTGCAATTAACAACCCCACCAAAGATGATTATGTATACATATGACCACATAATGTGCCACCAACAATAAATATGTATCCACAGAGAGAAATACAATAAATAGCTATAGGTATATTTCTCCAAACAGGAATTCAATACTACTGTGTCAGTGTAAACTGCCACTCTGTGTGTTAAGATGTGTTTATACCACAAACATATATCAGTGTACATTATTAACCCTAACGGGGCAATTATTGCCGCATATAATAGCCATGATTTTTCAAAATACAATAAATAATTAAATAATTAAAAAGAGACACAATTCATAAAAATAAGGAATAAGGTAAAAACGTGAAAAAGAAAACAGTGCCACCCAGTGCCAGTGAATAAATAAAAAGTGACAAAAAAGTGAAAGAAAGATATAATACGGTCATAATATAAACTTATTACCCAACTGCCTCTTGGGGCCATTTAAAAATTATAAGATAAAAATATTTTATCAAATGGATATAATACACCGACACAGAAATAAAGATTCATTTTTGTGGGTAAGGTCCAATGTCATCCAGGAAATTCCACATGATAAAGTTCCAGCATTCACGACATAAGATTTGGTGTCCCATATACAACCAGGAGGAAGGAACAAACGTACATGAGCAATCTGAAATATATAGACACGATAGTTAGAAGAACAACACACAACAGATAACAATACCAATATCAGAAAACAAAAGATTAAAACCAATTAAAACCAACCTGTTGTGTCAGCCAAGAGCCAACGGTAACAGGGGATCAGTGAACAAGAAGAGCACATAAGCCACCATAGGAGGGGCCCTTCAATAATCTACAGACAAGGGGTATAGGATCAAAGTAAGGGAGCAAAGCTAATTCCCTCATTTAATCCACATGGAGTCGTGGTATTCAGAGTAAAAATCCATTTGACTTCTTTTTGTGCCAATAGATTTTTCCAATCCCCCTCTGGGTGATATCATAACTCGATCTATACCACGAAAACGGAGCAAAGATCCATCAGCATTGTGCCTCTCTTTAAAATGCCTTGGTAGAGTTTTAAGGATGGTAAAATCCTCTTCATCTTTTGCTGCATTAATAGCTAGCACATGTTCCCTCACCCTTCTGCGAAAAGGACGGGATGTCATCCCCACATAGACAAGATCACATGGGCAAATTGCCCAGTATATGACCCCAATGGTGGAACAATTGATAGCGTGTGTGATCTTAAATTGCTTATTCCGTGAGGAATCATGAAAGTGAGTCGCTCTCTCCATATTTGTGCACGCAACACAACCCCCACATTCACGGCTACCCCAAACTGGACCTTTAGAGCCAAAGAGGTACTTGGAGTCATTACGGACATAAAAACTGCGAACCACATGGTCACGCAAGTTTTTGCTCTCCGATAGGTGATCGAGGGGCCAGATGGTAATATTTCTTTTAATTGTGGGTCGCATGTTAGAACTTCCCAGTATTTACTCAGGGCACCCTGGATCTGCCGCCATTTATTATTGTACCCCGTAATAAACCTCAAAGGCTGCTTGTCCTCAGTTCTCACCTTTTTATGCAAAAGGACCCGTCTTGGTGTTATTCTAGCTCTGTCATATGCACGCCGGATACATCGTTGTCCATAACCTCTTGCAGAAAAACGTTCCATAAGATCAGCTGCCTGAAATTCAAACGCCTGGTCAGTGGAACAGATTCTGCGGGCCCTCAAAAACTGCCCCACTGGAATGTTTTTGATCAAATTACCCAGGTGGGAGGAACTCGCATGCAAGAGGGCATTCACTGATGTTTCCTTCCGATAGAGGTCCGTTGTCAATTCTCCACCAGGACCGACATGAAGGGTCAAATCCAAAAATCTATGCCCGTCCTGTCAGCCTTAAAGGTAAGTTTGATGTTATTTGAGTTATTATTTAACTCATGAATAAAGGCAGACAGAATTTCCCTACTCCCCTGCCAAATGATCAGAATATCATCAATATAGCGCCCCAATATTGGACGCCACTCGCTATTGGCAGGGGTCTGTCTGGAGGATCCTTCTTTCCCACAGCCCCAGGAACAAATTTGCATATGAGGCGCACAAGACGCCCCCATTGCAGTACCCGGAGCTGCAGGTAGAAGGATCCCCAAACAGAAAAAAGTTGTGGGTAAGGACATATTCGAGTAGTGCCAAAGAAATTTGGCATGTTGCCTACCCAAATTGGAACTATTCAAGAAGAAGGTAACTGCCTCTAAACCGTCCTGATGGTTAATTGACGTATATAGGGATTCTACGTCACACGTCACTAGGAGCATGTCGGGCTCCAGATGCATATCCTCAATCTTTCTCAATACATCCGTAGTATCCTTTAAGAAGGAGGGTAACTCCTCAACTAATGGCTGTAAAAAGTGGTCAATGTATTTACAGACAGGATCAGTTAGTCCATTGGTACCTGCAATGATCGGGCGACCTGGCGGGTTCACCCGATCCTTGTGGACCTTAGGTAGAAGATACAGGGTCGGAATTGTGGGATATTCTGGTAAAGGTGGGAACATTGTTGGGCCGAAATGAACCCGTCATCAACACCTCTTTTCAAAATCAATTCCAACTCCTGTTTAAATTTCAGGAGAGGATTGAATGTGAGTTTTTTATAACAGGAACCATCCTTGAGTTGTCTATATGCCTCTTTCTCGTACATATTGGATGGCCATAATACTATGTTCCCACCTTTATCCGCAGGTTTGACCACCACATCCGACCATTGCTGAATCTCCTTAAGGGCCTGCCTCTCCTTTAAACTGCAGTTATTATGTCCACCTTGGACAGAGATCTTAGCTAGTTCTTTTTCTACCAATTTAACAAACATGGCTATGTTGGGATGCAAAGAGAGAGGTGGAAATTTCTTAGACCTAGGGATAAGACTTCTTGGAAACTCACCAGATGATTCATCCTCCTGCTCTTGTAATAGTGACATCAAGGAGTCCAAGGCTTCCTTCTCTTTCTCTGAGGATAAGTGAGAGTCCAAATCTGTCTTTACGCCAAATAACTTTTTAAAAACCATACGTCGAGCAAAGAGGTGAAGATCCTTTACTGTGGAGAAATAATCAAATCTAGGTGTAGGTGAAAAAGATAACCCTTTTTCCAGTATGGCAAGCTGATGTTGTGTAAGGATTCTATCAGACAGGTTAATTACCTGCAATTTCCTGTTGTTACCATCATGATGTCTCTTGCCATTAGGTTGAGGGGTGTCTCCCATTTTCCGTTTATTATATCTCCTCGGGTACCGATTGGTGTCCCTATTTAACACACTCTCATCTTCACTGGCAGATACACGTGATGATATAGAAGCAGAGCGTGATCTTCCCTCCTGTGGCTTATATTTCCAGCGATAGACCCGGTTAGTCTCCATATCCTGAAGGTCTCTCTGGAATTTCTTCACCTTTAACATCTTCACTTGTTTTTCCCAAATGACAAAGGCCTCATCCATCTCTCTCTTAAACTGTTCCAACTCTATTGCGTTAAGTTTTTGGACAAGTTGTTCATCCAATCGAATTACCTCACCTTCCAACTCAGTCAGAGTTCTGACATTATATTCAATTATAAGACGCATGAGGGCCATAGAACATGTGTTACAAATAGATTCCCATTTGGCACAAAAATCAGGGTCATCTTGACCATAAGATGGAAATGTCTGCACTCTTAACCCCTTGGGATGAGGCCCTTCTCCACATATTTATCAAGTGTGGCTTTATTCCACCACAATTTCATACGTTTATGGAGTGTAGTTTTGATTTGTGCTTTCAGTTCACTGATGCCCCTGCGACCTTGGTCCTCACTGGCAGTGGCACCACCTAAAAGACTGCCTCCACCTGTGTCATCCAGGCGGAATCACGTGACCGAAAATCCATGGTCTGGATACTTCTGTGAGAAACACAGGAAATACAAATGATTAAACCACTTATAGAAATGCAAAAATGCAAGGGATAGCATGACTCAATACCAACATCTCAGAGAAACCACTAAAGGGACATGCATAGTATATTACAAAAGATTCTTTATTGAAAATACAAAGACATATATATTAAAATTAATATAATACAATACTGACAGTCGGCAGGATGGTGACCAACAGAACAGTAGCTCATGTGCCATGGAGATCATACAGCAAATAATATCAGCCTATGCAGTCCAAACATTTATATCACTACCAAAAAGTATGGGGTCCAAAAATTACATCTGCAAGAGAGAATACTAACCAACAGGTCAAATATACATAAAGTGCGAGAAAAATGGACCTAAAATACCTGAATTAGGGCAGCAGCTGGTCAAATAGAGTAAGTGAGATTAACCTGTCTGATAGAATCCTTACACAACATCAGCTTGCCATACTGGAAAAAGGGTTATCTTTTTCACCTACACCTAGATTTGATTATTTCTCCACAGTAAAGGATCTTCACCTCTTTGCTCGACGTATGGTTTTTTAAAAAGTTATTTGGCGTAAAGACAGATTTGGACTCTCACTTATCCTCAGAGAAAGAGAAGGAAGCCTTGGACTCCTTGATGTCACTATTACAAGAGCAGGAGGATGAATCATCTGGTGAGTTTCCAAGAAGTCTTATCCCTAGGTCTAAGAAATTTCCACCTCTCTCTTTGCATCCCAACATAGCCATGTTTGTTAAATTGGTAGAAAAAGAACTAGCCAAGATCTCTGTCCAAGGTGGACATAATAACTGCAGTTTAAAGGAGAGGCAGGCCCTTAAGGAGATTCAGCAATGGTCGGTGTGGTGGTCAAACCTGCGGATAAAGGTGGGAACATAGTATTATGGCCATCCAATATGTACGAGAAAGAGGCATATAGACAACTCAAGGATGGTTCCTGTTATAAAAAACTCACATTCAATCCTCTCCTGAAATTTAAACAGGAGTTGGAATTGATTTTGAAAAGAGGTGTTGATGACGGGTTCATTTCGGCCCAACAATGTTCCCACCTTTTACCAGAATATCCCACAATTCCGACCCTGTATCTTCTACCCAAGGTCCACAAGGATCGGGTGAACCCGCCAGGTCGCCCGATCATTGCAGGTACCAATGGACTAACTGATCCTGTCTGTAAATACATTGACCACTTTTTACAGCCATTAGTTGAGGAGTTACCCTCCTTCTTAAAGGATACTACGGATGTATTGAGAAAGATTGAGGATATGCATCTGGAGCCCGACATGCTCCTAGTGACGTGTGACGTAGAATCCCTATATACGTCAATTAACCATCAGGACGGTTTAGAGGCAGTTACCTTCTTCTTGAATAGTTCCAATTTGGGTAGGCAACATGCCAAATTTCTTTTGGCACTACTCGAATATGTCCTTACCCACAACTTTTTCTGTTTGGGGGATCCTTCTACCTGCAGCTCCGGGTACTGCAATGGGGCGTCTTGTGCGCCTCATATGCAAATTTGTTCCTGGGGCTGTGGGAAAGAAGGATCCTCCAGACAGACCCCTGCCAATAGCGAGTGGCGTCCAATATTGGGGCGCTATATTGATGATATTCTGATCATTTGGCAGGGGAGTAGGGAAATTCTGTCTGCCTTTATTCATGAGTTAAATAATAACTCAAATAACATCAAACTTACCTTTAAGGCTGACAGGACGGGCATAGATTTTTTGGATTTGACCCTTCATGTCGGTCCTGGTGGAGAATTGACAACGGACCTCTATCGGAAGGAAACATCAGTGAATGCCCTCTTGCATGCGAGTTCCTCCCACCCGGGTAATTTGATCAAAAACATTCCAGTGGGGCAGTTTTTGAGGGCCCGCAGAATCTGTTCCACTGACCAGGCGTTTGAATTTCAGGCAGCTGATCTTATGGAACGTTTTTCTGCAAGAGGTTATGGACAACGATGTATCCGGCGTGCATATGACAGAGCTAGAATAACACCAAGACGGGTCCTTTTGCATAAAAGGTGAGAACTGAGGACAAGCAGCCTTTGAGGTTTATTACGGGTACAATAATAAATGGCGGCAGATCCAGGGTGCCCTGAGTAAATACTGGGAAGTTCTAACATGCGACCCACAATTAAAAGAAATATTACCATCTGGCCCCTCGATCACCTATCGGAGAGCAAAAAACTTGCGTGACCATGTGGTTCGCAGTTTTTATGTCCGTAATGACTCCAAGTACCTCTTTGGCTCTAAAGGTCCAGTTTGGGGTAGCCGTGAATGTGGGGGTTGTGTTGCGTGCACAAATATGGAGAGAGCGACTCACTTTCATGATTCCTCACGGAATAAGCAATTTAAGATCACACACGCTATCAATTGTTCCACCATTGGGGTCATATACTGGGCAATTTGCCCATGTGATCTTGTCTATGTGGGGATGACATCCCGTCCTTTTCGCAGAAGGGTGAGGGAACATGTGCTAGCTATTAATGCAGCAAAAGATGAAGAGGATTTTACCATCCTTAAAACTCTACCAAGGCATTTTAAAGAGAGGCACAATGCTGATGGATCTTTGCTCCGTTTTCGTGGTATAGATCGAGTTATGATATCACCCAGAGGGGGATTGGAAAAATCTATTGGCACAAAAAGAAGTCAAATGGATTTTTACTCTGAATACCACGACTCCATGTGGATTAAATGAGGGAATTAGCTTTGCTCCTTACTTTGATCCTATACCCCTTGTCTGTAGATTATTGAAGGGCCCCCTCCTATGGTGGCTTATGTGCTCTTCTTGTTCACTGATCCCCTGTTACCGTTGGCTCTTGGCTGACACAACAGGTTGGTTTTAATTGGTTTTAATCTTTTGTTTTCTGATATTGGTATTGTTATCTGTTGTGTGTTGTTCTTCTAACTATCGTGTCTATATATTTCAGATTGCTCATGTACGTTTGTTCCTTCCTCCTGGTTGTATATGGGACACCAAATCTTATGTCGTGAATGCTGGAACTTTATCATGTGGAATTTCCTGGATGACATTGGACCTTACCCACAAAAAATGAATCTTTATTTCTGTGTCGGTGTATTATATCCATTTGATAAAATATTTTTATCTTATAATTTTTAAATGGCCCCAAGAGGCAGTTGGGTAATAAGTTTATATTATGACCGTATTATATCTTTCTTTCACTTTTTTTGTCACTTTTTATTTATTCACTGGCACTGGGTGGCACTGTTTTCTTTTTCACGTTTTTTACCTTATTCCTTATTTTTTATGAATTGTGTCTCTTTTTAATTATTTAATTATTTATTGTATTTTGAAAAATCATGGCTATTATATGCGGCAATAATTGCCCCGTTAGGGTTAATAATGTACACTGATATATGTTTGTGGTATAAACACATCTTAACACACAGAGTGGCAGTTTACACTGACACAGTAGTATTGAATTCCTGTTTGGAGAAATATACCTATAGCTATTTATTGTATTTCTCTCTGTGGATACATATTTATTGTTGGTGGCACATTATGTGGTCATATGTATACATAATCATCTTTGGTGGGGTTGTTAATTGCACCTGTGACACTATTAGTGATATTGTAGTTCCACTAGTTTTTCTGACCAACTTGGCATTTTTACATATTTTTAATATTCTTCATTAATTGTATTATCCCGCCCCTAAACTCTTTTTCTCTGTATATAATATTGGTGTCGGTATATAATTATGAATTTGTATATGGGCATGCCGCGGGTGCGTCCGAGGTCTCGCGTGAGTGAGCGTCATATGACGCGGCGCTCCCGCGAGATCTCGTACGGCCCGATGGCATTATCCACGCTACTTCATCATTATATTTTGGGTGTCCAGCTATTTATTTTCTTTTGTTTTTGACATGGATGGGTACATTTTAGGTATTTATTTTAGGTTATAAGGATTTGTGGGCGTGTTGTCTCGCGCGATTGCATGACGTCATGTGGCGCGGCAATCTCGCGAGACTCTGTATGTTCCGATGGCGGTGTTGCTTCGTTTTTACAAGTCCCAGCTTTTGTACATGTGTAGAGGTTTGTGCAATCAGGATAGCATATATATAGACCGCTTTATTAGAAGTTTAGTAGCCCCTTGAGAAAGCAGGCGCGAAACGTACGTCGGGGAGCTCGGTGCCATTTGGAGGTTCACTTACTCTATTTGACCAGCTGCTGCCCTAATTCAGGTATTTTAGGTCCATTTTTCTCGCACTTTATGTATATTTGACCTGTTGGTTAGTATTCTCTCTTGCAGATGTAATTTTTGGACCCCATACTTTTTTGGTAGTGATATAAATGTTTGGACTGCATAGGCTGATATTATTTGCTGTATGATCTCCATGGCACATGAGCTACTGTTCTGTTGGTCACCATCCTGCCGACTGTCAGTATTGTATTATATTAATTTTAATATATATGTCTTTGTATTTTCAATAAAGAATCTTTTGTAATATACTATGCATGTCCCTTTAGTGGTTTCTCTGAGATGTTGGTATTGAGTCATGCTATCCCTTGCATTTTTTGCATTTCTATAAGGGATTTCTTATAATGTAAAATGCCAGATAATACTAAAAGTGTTCCGCATAATCGTTCATATTAAGAGGAGACACATAAAAATCTAATTTTACACTTAGAGGGACTCACCCAGGCAGCGCGGCAGTTCACGGTGGCGTCCCACCACTTGTATATGCAGTGCTGGCTGCTTACCTTGGTGGTCAAGCGAGCGGTTACCTCTGATGTATATAGATAGTATCGGCAATGGTATCCGATGTGGCGTCTGATGTGGAGGTATAGGTACGGGCTGCAGTTAATTGTACTGAGGGCTGTAAGCTGCAATAGTCTTTTGCGCGATGTAGCGCGTCCCACGTCATCGGAAAAAACACATCCACAAGGCTGATTCCGGAGTCCGGTGGAGAAGCGCTTCTCAAAGGATCAATCCACAATCTATGTGGTATGGCGGTATCTGAGCGGATCCAGACCACACACGTTTCGAAGTCTGAGCTGACGCGCCAGACGCCACATCGGATACCATTGCCGACACTATCTATATACATCAGAGGTAACCGCTCGCTTGACCACCAAGGTAAGCAGCCAGCACTGCATATACAAGTGGTGGGACGCCACCGTGAACTGCCGCGCTGCCTGGGTGAGTGTAAAATTGGATTTTTACGTGTCTCCTCTTCATATGAACATGTTTGACGCCTGGATAAGAGGCGGGTGCGTTACGGGAATATGCGCGTTTTTCCCACGCGGGTGCAAACGTTTGTAACGCGTTTTGCACGCGCGTGAGAAAAAACGCCATGTTTGGTACCCAACCCGAAGCCGGACTTCATCACTGAAGTCCGGTTTCGGGTCTTCTGGAGAATTGATTATTTTCCCTTATAACATGGTTATAAGGGGAAATAATAGCATTCTTAATAAAGAATGCTTAGTAAAATGAAGTGGAAGGGGTTAAAAATAATAAAAGTTAACTTACCTTAGCCACTTGATCACGTAGTCGTGATCTCTCCTCTCTTTCCCTGCATCAGCTAAGATCTAAAGGACCTGTGATGACGTCACATCACATGGTCCAATCACATGGTCCATCTTACCATGGTGACGTCATCACAGGTCCTTTAGATCTTACATGATGCAGGGAAAGAGAGGAGAGATCGCAACTACGCGATCAAGTGGCTAAGGTAAGTTAACTTTTATTATTTTTAACCCCTTCCACTTCATTTTACTAAGCATTCTTTATTAAGAATGCTATTATTTCCCCTTATAACCATGTTATAAGGGAAAATAATAAAGATCGGGTCCCGTTGCTAAGAAACCATGCGGGAAAATCGCAACACATCCGCACTTGCTTGCGGATGCTTGCGATTTTCCCGCAGCCCCATTCACTTCTATGGGGCCTGTGTTGCGTGAAAAACGCACAATATAGAGCATGCTGCAATTTTCACGCAACGCAGAAGTGATGCGTGAAAATCACTGCTCATGTGCACAGCCCCATAGAAATGAATGGGTCCGGATTCAGTGCGGGTGCAATGCATCCTCCTCACGCATTGCACCCGCGCGGAAAACTCGCCCGTGTAAAAAGGGGCCATAGGATTACCTCCCGGACCACAACTATTGGACTCTATATGACACGCACTGGACCTTAATTGTGCGGTTCTCACTTTTCTGACTATATAATCGCCGCTGCATGAGCTATTTATGTATCACTTCTGAGCGTTTAACCAGCCAAGTATCCATTTTTTCAGCATATAATTTACTAAATGCTATATCACTGACGAAACACGCTAATGTCAGTAAGGGATTACTGATACAATCAGCCCGAGTATCTATTTCTGATATATAACACCATTATCACTCGATACAGGGTAATGTATTCCCTCTGATACATTATCATTACTATTGTTACACATGGGTCTTCCTTGCTCCATAGATACATGTACTTAAGAGCCTGCACACAATGTAATCGTGTTTAGAAGGTGATACAATACCATTTGCTTTTTAGATATTCTATATATTTTTATAACTTATATATTCTTATTTATATTTTGTTTTTATGCCGTTTTCGTATGCTTTTTTGTGACTTATTATTATTATAAGGGTTAATAAAATCGATTCATATTTTTTGATATAAGAGAAACCCCTTTAGTTATATATTTTGACCTTCCGTATTCGTTCCAGATTGAGTGTGCCGGTTTTCTCCATAATTACATTTACAGCCATGACACATTTATATAGTTTCTCTTGTGTTTTAATACCGAAAAAAAAAAAAAACTTTGGTAAAAGATATATATATATATTTTTTCAATTCATCATCATATTCGGACCCCCATAACTTTTTTATATTTATGTCTACAAGCTGTGTGGGGCTCACTTTTTGTGGAGCACTCTGTAGTTTCTATTGACACCCTTTTGGAGTGTGTACGACATTTTGATCACTTTTTATTGCAATTTTTTTGGGGAGGTGAAGCAATAAAAAAAAATGGTGAATCTGTCATTTATATATTTTTTCCATTACGGCATTCACCACATGGGATAAATACATTTATATTTTAATAGTTCAGGCGTTTTTGGAGGCGGTGATGCCCATGATGTTTCTTTTTACTTATTCTGTCTGCCACCAAAACGCAATAAGCAAATATGAGCAGTGGCTCGGGTGATGCAGCTCTTTATATATCTATATATATCTATATGTCTCCCGGAAATCTGTGATCATTATAAGCTGTAGATAACTTTAGGAAAGTAGTTCAGGATCTTGGAAGGCGCTGCCTGGACTGAGATGAATAAAGCTTCAGGATCGATGTATACAATAAAGGATGATCTTTATTTGTTAATAGTCTACGCGTTTCTGGGGCTGGATTGCCTCCTTCGTCAGGACTATGTATTTTTATTTTCACATTATAACCTGTAGGCAGTAGTGAGGCAAAGATAAGAAGATGATTACTCTGCCTCTCTGGACCCTTGTTTTCTGCTGATGTGGTGTCCTGTTGTGAGAGGGCATGTCCTTTCTGCTACAGCTCTCTGTCAAATGTCAGGGGGGTGTATCCTTTCTATTGCAGCTCTCTCCCTATCACAGGTAAGGTCTGGGGTGTCGTTTCTCAGGGGTTTATCCTTTTTGCAGCTGCTCTCTTCCTATCGCAGCTCTGGGGGTGTTTTCTTTCTGCTGCAGATTTCCCCCATGACAGTTAAGGGGGTGTGGCCTTTCTGCTACATTTCTCCCTATCACGGCTCACGTTGTGTCTCCTTTCTGCTGCTGCTCTTTCCCTGTACCTTTCATAGATTCTAACAGTAGATACAGCTGGTGGCAGCTGAAGGATGGAACTGAGCATGTGCGTCCACCTTAGCAGTGTTACTGAGGCGGACAGAGAAATATGGAAAATATACATTGTATTGTATATCTCTATGGCTATACCAAATTTTTTATTGCATGCAATCACGAAAACATTCAATACCAGATGCCAGCTTAAAAACACGATTGGACATTGGATGGGAGGGGGAGCTTAGTGTAATAAATTAGTGCACACTGCTGATGTGTCCCTCCTTTACCTGGGAGGTATACTTACTTAGTTGGGAGGTATACTTACTTAGTTGGGAGGTATACTTACTTAGTTGGGAGGTATACTTACTTAGTGGGGAGGTATACTTACTTAGTGGGGAGGTATACTTACTTAGTTGGGAGGTATACTTACTTAGTTGGGAGGTATACTTACTTAGTTGGGAGGTATACTTACTTAGTGGGGAGGTATACTTACTTAGTTGGGAGGTATACTTACTTAGTGGGGAGGTATACTTACTTAGTGGGGAGGTATACTTACTTAGTTGGGAGGTATACTTACTTAGTTGGGAGGTATACTTACTTAGTGGGGAGGTATACTTACTTAGTGGGGAGGTATACTTACTTAGTGGGGAGGTATACTTACTTAGTTGAGAGGTATACTTACTTAGTTGGGAGGTATACTTACTTAGTTGGGAGGTATACTTACTTAGTTGGGAGGTATACTTACTTAGTTGGGAGGTATACTTACTTAGTTGGGAGGTATACTTACTTAGTTGGGAGGTATACTTACTTAGTTGGGAGGTATACTTACTTAGTTGGGAGGTATACTTACTTAGTTGGGAGGTATACTTACTTAGTTGGGAGGTATACTTACTTAGTGGGAGGTATACTTACTTAGTTGGGAGGTATACTTACTTTCTCTCCTATATGTGTATCCACCAAGCAGCAGCATTTCCTGATCAGCATGTCTTATAGTGGCTGTGACACGTCCACACCTGTGGTCCTTTATGATAACCTGCGCTAGAGGGAGGGCTGCCTGCGAGGAATTATGGGGAAGCATCCGGGGCCACCAACCAAAGTCAGGTGAACCTTCTTAGTTGTCCTTTGATTTGTAAAATGGCAGCTACTATTTTGAAATATATGAATCCCAAAAGGTTCACATTTGCTGCAATCCGAAACCTCTGAGAAATTTGTAACAAATCCAATTTGTGCTGAATGGCGAATGGCGATCGTGCTGCCCCCATCATTGAACCCCTCAGATGCTGCCTTTATCGCTGATCGGGGCATCTGAGGCTACCATTTAGACCTTTCAAGGGTTAATCATTTTAAAAATAAAAAAAATACATACAGTACTTTATCCAAGCTTTCTGTGCCAGTCCTGTGAAACAGATAATTTCATTATAGAGTCCTTAAATGTTTCAAATAAGGGTCTTTAATGGTGCTTAACTCCTTTAGAACACATGGGTGTATGCTATATGGACGAGGTCGTTTCAGGATAGGTCATCAGTATCTGATTGGTGGTGTCCAACTCCTGGCACCCTGGCATCACAAATGATGTGTGCCAGTCCTATGAAACAGATCCTGTCATTATCGAGTCCTTAAATGTCAGGGTCTGTCTGTAATGGTACTTAACTCCCTTAGAACACACAAGTGGATGCCATCTGGACCAGATGATTTGTCCTTTTTAGGGTTTTTTAAGCAGCAATACCTAGGTGATTTTTAATTAAGAATTCACATTATTCCTAATCATATCATTAGGCTTTCATGTGTAAATAGCAGGTAAATGAAGAAGGTAATTAAAAGATTGTCTTTTTCCCCATCATCCTCCACCATTATACCCAGACTCTTATATATACTAAGGAATTACAGAAGAGGGGATTTTTAAGTTCAGCCTTGAACCCAGACAACTCCTTGATTGAGGATCTTGTGACCAATACAAGGGTGGCACAGATATATATGGTTTTTTTTTCTCTGAAGCTGGTGGGATTGGAAGAGAGGGGGAGGTGTAGTCTTAGCTAAAAGATCTGGTGCAGTAATGTGGTGGATCAAGCAGGGTGGGTAGGGGTGGTATAGGTGGGTGGTAGGGATCGACCGATTATCGGATTTATCGATATTATCAGCCGATATTCAGGATTTTCAAAGTTATCAGTATTGGCATCTAACCTTGCCGATATGCCGATAACGAATTGCGAACATGGATCACGCTGCTGTCAGCGCAATCCATGATCCTTCAGCAGCACAGGGGAAAAGGAAGCAGTCTCCCCCTGTGCTGCTGCTGCTGCCGCTGCCACCAATGAGAGGAGAGAGGAGAAGAGGGGGGAAGGGGCTCTGGCCACCAATGAAGTTTACTCACTCATTAATTCAAATACAGGAGGTGGGTGAATGATACAGCCACACCTGACCTCTATGAGAGGTAGCTGCGATCCGCGGCAGTTAACCCCGCCGCACATGAGGGGTAACTGCCACGGATTGCAGCTACCTCTCATAGAGGTCAATTGCGGCTGTATTCGAATTAATGGGGGAGTTATCTTCATTGGTATATACACCTGCACTTGTGGCCTGTTGCTAATGGCGATCCCCAGCAAAAATGCATATGGTGGAGGATGCCCGCAGCGGACCACAAGTACCACAATAGACATCCTACACAAGATGGCAATTGTGTGGATGTGATAATTAATATAACAATATAGCAATAACAAATAACAAGACAGGTGCACACTGCGGTCTTACTAAGCCCTCAAACTGATGTTAAAATTGAGAGGTTAGTCAACATGTCCTACAGTGGAGGACATGTCTTAAGCCCGAGCACCGCGCCAAGGTCTCTCAAGTAGCTTGGGACCTAACACTCACCTACCTGTGCCATATGGGCAATACCAGGGGCCAGTGGGCAAAATTTCAGGAATGTATTAGGCCGACTCACAGCAGACTCCTCAGTTACCTCCAGCATGTGACCATGCCTGCAATGGGAGGTGGGGAGAAGGCTGTGAGCCCCACCCAAGACTGGCTGATAAGGCCCAGGCCTCACAGGTGCACCGAAATGTAGCCTGTGGATGGAAAACAGGCTACATTTACATGGGAGTTTATACACCTCCAAAAAATTATATAAACACAAACCAACTGAAAGGTGGCATGAAGCAGGATGTGCTCAACCCAAAAATGCAGTTGTGCATCTGTATACAGGGGAGCAGATCCTGCACTTGTGGCCCGTTGCTAGTGGCGATCCCCAGCAAAAATGCACACGGTGGAGGATGACCACAAGTACCACAATAGACATCCTACACAAGATGGCAATTGTGTGGATGTGATAATTAATATAACAATATAGCAATAACAAATAACAAGACAGGTGCACACTGCGGTCTTACTAAGCCCTCCAACTGATGTTAAAATTGAGAGGTTAGTCAACATGTCCTACAGTGGAGGACATGTCTTAAGCCCGAGCACCGCGCCAAGGTCTCTCAAGTAGCTTGGGACCTAACACTCACCTACCTGTGCCATATGGGCAATACCAGGGGCCAGTGGGCAAAATTACAGGAATGTATTAGGCCGACTCACAGCAGACTCCTCAGTTACCTCCAGCATGTGACCATGCCTGCAATGGGAGGGGGGAGAGAGCTGTGAGCCTCACCCAAGACTGGCTGATATGGCCCAGGCCTCACAGGTGCACCTAAATGTAGCCTGTGGATGGAAAACAGGCTACATTTACATGGGAGTTTATACACCTCCAAACAATTATATATACACAAACCAACTGAAAGGTGGCATGAAGCAGGATGTGCTCAACCCAAAAATGCAGTTGTGCATATACATACAGGGGAGCAGATCCTGCACTTGTGGCCCGTTGCTAATGGCGATCCCCAGCAGAAATGCATACGGTGGAGGATGCCCGCAGCGGACCACAAGTACCACAATAGACATCCTACACAAGATGGCAATAATTCTGTCATCAATCCAGAAACCGATAGGATCTCAATAGGAGAAGTTATCTATAGTCAGGTACAAGGACCCCCCCCTGGCATGATTCTGTTTGGAATCAGGCTTTATAGATGTATGGGGTTACTAGGGAAGGGCCTATTCTTGTGTAAGTAAATCTGGAAACTCCATCTCTAGGATAGATTTGGCCTTAATAAAAAAAAAAAGTGTTTTAGATGTATAAAGTGGATGAATCGGACCATGTACCATTTACATTGTAAGTATCTATGACTGATAATAAATATCGGTCAAGACCTCCATTTAAACTAAATCCCCAAGAGATTATCTGTTTTTGGGACATTAATTTTAGCTCTGTGAAATATTCAACTGGTATGAGATGCCCTTAAGGCCTTCACGAGGGGCCTTTTTATTAGTAATATATCTATTTTGAGAAAGGGCTATGGTATAAGAGAGAAGGAACTAAAAGAGTTAGCTTTAGTTGCTATGAAGGAATTCTCCAGAAATAAAACAGAAAAATATAGGGATCTAATGATGAACGCCAGTGGGTCATACCCAAATTAAGCTTCTGTAACTCTCCGAAGGCTCGGTTGAATATTAATGGGGCTTGACGGATAGCTTTTTATCGAGTAGGGGCACCCGTCAAGGATGCCCACTTTCCCCACTACTATTCGATATGTATATCGAGCCTCTTGCGGCTAGGATAAGGCAAGATTCTGCGATTGAAGGGTTTGGAACACTGGGAAGGGAGGATCGTATCTCTCTATATGCAGATGATGTATTATTATTTTTTACAGAATGCTAATACTACACTCCCAAGAATTATTCAAATAGTTAATTCCTTTGGTGAAGTATCAGGTTTAGATATTAATTGTTCAAAACCACACCACACTTATGGCCTTAGATTTCCAGTTGTTTAATGGGGGGGTTCTTGAAGATCTCTGATTCATTTGAATATTTGTCATTTTTATATCTCCTAGTATTGAAGATTTTTTGGTCTGATTCCACTGATTGATTCCACTGATTAATCTGATTCCACTGATAACTAAAACGAGAGCCAAAATTGCGACATGGCTCAGACTTCCAATATCTAGAGCCGATAGGATATCCCTTATTAAGATGGTGATTCTACCTCAGTTCCTGGATATCCTTAGGAACTCCCCTATATGGATTGAGGATAAATTCTTTAAATTAACCGAGAGAATTATTAATGACCTAATCTGGGGCAGAAGGCGTGTTAGGCTTAAAATGGAACATTTTTATAAACTGATAGAAAAGGGAGGGCTAAACCTTCCATACTTTAAGGGTTATTTTATATCCGCACATTTATGGTTATTCAGTCAATGGAAGGAAAGTCCATTGTGCAGGACCCTGGTAAGTCAATCTTCCATTAATAGCATGTTCACCTTATTGGAATCTCCGCCAATTATCTATTATACAAGAGGATTATAGAGAGGCTGGGAAACTATTTAGTAAGTCCTGGCGTACTATTAGATGCTGGTTGGGAATTAAGGGACCTTTGGCTTGTACGCCCCTCTGGCATAATCATTACCTACAGCGTCTAGATCAATTGGCAGGGGATCAGTTTTGGCAGAAAAACTATATTCTTTATGTTTCACAAGTAGTGAGGAATGGGGAAATACTTTCATTTTTGGAGTTAGCACAAAGTCAGAATATAATTATCTTGGTTTAGGTATTTTCAGTTACGTTCGGCACTGCATAGTGTCAAGGAAAAATCTGTGTTACAGGTAGACACTTCTACACCTTTAAATGAGTTAATGGGGATTGTAGGTCACAAGTAGAGATGAACGAATCAAAGCTGACGAAGTGGAATTCGATCCGAATTTCAGGAAAAATTTGATTCGCAACTAATGCGAATTTCCTTGTGCTTCGTGATAACGAATCACATTTCTGCCAACTCCAGACTCTGTCATTGTGCCACTCGGTGGCCTCCTCATACTGTCGCCACCTCCAGACTCTGTCATTGTGCCACTCGGTGGCCTCCTCATACTGTCGCCACCTCCAGACTCTGTCATTGTGCTTCCACCTCAGGACCCTGTCATTAGGCCACTCTGTGGTCTCCTCATGCTGCTTCTACCTCACCACTATGTCATAGGTCCACTCTGTGGACTTCTCATGCTGTTCCCACCCTCCCCACTTCATGACTGGTCCACTATTTTGGCTTTCGGCCTGGCTGACATCATCATTTATTTGACCCTTCTTCTGATCTGTCAGAAGGAAGGAAAAATGAGACGTACAATGGATCCTGTCTGTGTAGCAGCTGTAAGGCCTATATGGTGCCATCAGAATTGACTTATGATTTGGTAGCCAAAAGCAGGAGTGGGTACAAAACACAGAAGACATACAAATATCCCATTCACGTGTCATCTCTGTTTTAAAGCCACTCCTGTTTTTTTTTGGGCATTAGCAATACTGAAGGATTATTGAGCAAATGCTGACCGTGTGAAGTTTTATGCTCCGCAGACAGGATCCGTTTTTTGTGGGTTATTGTTCTGAAGGATCAGAGGAACGGCAAAATATTCAGTGACATCAACACAAACTTACTGCTGACACCCTCTCCACTCTGTTGGGGGGCTCTACTTGTATACTCGTTTAATAGAACAGGTTCTGTAGACATCTATGTGGAATCAGGACGATGTAAAAGAGTGCGCTTCTTCTCGGCGCTAACATTGACCTGTAAGGCTGAGTTCACATTTGAGTTATTTGGTCAGTTATGGCCCCGTGACTGCCAAAATAAGTGAAGTGTGCAGTGATTCTAAGAGCGACGCCTGTGATCTGCATGTCATAGGGACTCACAGTATTGTTTCACTACCATAGCAGACTCCCTATGCGTGTTACTACAAGACACAGTATTCTTCACCATTATAAAGGCTCTCTGCAGCCAGGAAATAGACGTTTTTTTTAGACATAATTCGCCGCGAATATATTTCAGATCGAACCGAATTTGTTCCCGAAAAATTTGGCGACCCGGCGAATCGAATTTTTGAAAAATGTGCTCATCTCTAGTCACAAGTTTAAGATTGCTTAATTTTTTAAATTACTAGTTAAAGCACTTTTTAATAATACATTCTCTCCTGGTCAAAGGTCTTGGGGAGCTGAATGTTCAATTTTACAACTAGACGATTGGGAGAATATATCGTTTAACTTGAGATTAGTGTCCCACAACTTTAATCACGTTGTGGTTCAATTTAATATTTTACACAAAATATATTTGTTACCCAACTTTGGCTTACTAAATGTGGGCTAAGAAACACATCTAATTGTCCACGGTGTGATTCACCAGGTGCTGATTTTTTGCACATTTTCTGGTATTATTCAGAATCAAAAGAATATTGCCGTGCAATTGATATCTTTATTACTCAAAAATTGAAGGTAGTGATTCCTTTTAGGGTGGAATGTTGGATATTGGGTGATCTCTCCAGGCTAAATTGTCATAAATATAAGATGAGTCTCTTGATAAAGGTAATGTTTTTGGCAAGACTTTTGATTACACGAGTTTGGTTTTCACGGGATGTTCCAGATGTGATCATATGGCTTAATCTAATCAACAAGATTAAAAATTATGAAAAGGTTCTTTATAAACAAAGAAACATAGAGGAAAAATGGATTGGGATTTGGGATGAGTGGAAATTTTATATTGTCCTGTCTTGACTCCTCCTCATTCAGAGTAACGCACCGCAGTGGGAGGGAGGGTATTTTAGGGTCCCTCTAAAAAGGAATACAAGTAATAATGATGAATTTATGAATCTGTATGCAATATTCTATTTGATTCCTAAAAAAAAAAAGAGGGAAATGACAGGCATGTCGTTAAAATAATAAAATAATTGTTATCTCACCTTCCCAGTCCTCTCCGATCCAGCGCTGGTGCTCAGTCACCTCCACCTGGCTGCAGAAGTTATATTTTGTTGTGGCTGCAGTGATCACATGCTGTGTTCCTCTGTAGCCAATCAGTGGCCTCAGTGGTATATGGCACCAGACCACTGAGGCCAGGACCTGGCGGCAGCAGTGTGTGGGATGTCACTACTACAGCTGTGAAAATATGACAGGGCTGCAGCCTGGTGGAGAAGAGTGGCAGTGCTGAATTGGAGAAGGGTGGTGATAGGGAAATAACCCTAGATGCGATGTTGTGCTGATCCCAATTATAAAAAATGCACTGGTTTGAGAAGCAATGAAGAATGAGACACAGGACACTATGTACCACTCAAGCAAGCAAAACTTACACAAAAGTGGACATAACGTGAAGACATAACAACAAGTTTCAGTTAGACCTTGCCATTTTTCCCTGAAGGTTTGGGTGAGCATCTATGCAAGTTGTTCCCTGATTTTCAGTCATGAAGACAGTGTTCATAATACATGAAGGACATATGTGGGTGACAAGGAACAAGATGGAAACTGAGTTTATTCACTCACAACTAGAGTTGAGCGAACACCTGGAAGTTCGGGTTCGGGAAGTTCGGCCGAACTTCCCGAAAATGTTCGGGTTCGGGATCCGAACTCGACCCGAACTTTATCCCGAACCCGAACCCCATTGAAGTCAATGGGGACCCGAACTTTTAGGCACTAAAAAGGCTGTAAAATAGTCCAGGAACGGGCTAGAGGGCTGCCAAAGGCAGCAAAATGTAGGTAAATCCCCTGCAAACAAATGTGGATAGGAAAATTAATTAAAATAAAATAAAATAAATAAAATGTAACCAATATCAATTGAAGAGAGGTCCCACTGCAAGGAATCATGCGTCATATCACCCAACACTGGAGAAGGCCACTTTCTTTTATTTTGGCCCCAGCACCCAGACAGAGGAGAGAGGTCCCACAGCAAGGAATCATGCGTCATATCACCCACCACTGGAGAAGGCCACTTTCAGTTATTTAGGCCAGGCACCCAGACCGAGGAGAGAGGTCCCACAGCAAGGAATCATGCGTCATATCACCCACCACTGGAGAAGGCTACTTTCAGTTATTTATGGCCCACCACCCAGACCGAGGAGAGAGGTCCCACAGCAAGGAATCATGCGTCATATCACCCACCACTGGAGAAGGCTACTTTCAGTTATTTCGGCCCCAGCACCCAGACAGAGGAGAGAGGTCCCACAGCAAGGAATCACGCGTCATATCACCCACCACTGGAGAAGGCCACTTTCAGTTATTTCGCCCCCAGCACCCAGACAGAGGAGAGAGGTCCCACAGCAAGGAATCATGCGTCATATCACCCACCTATGGAGAAGGCCACTTTCAGTTATTTCGGCCCCAGCACCCAGACAGAGGAGAGAGGTCCCACAGCAAGGAATCATGCGTCATATCACCCACCACTGGAGAAGGCCACTTTCACTTATTTATGGCCCACCACCCAGACAGAGGAGAGAGGTCCCACAGCAAGGAATCATGCGTCATATCACCCACCACTGGAGAAGGCCACTTTCACTTATTTATGGCCCAGCACCCAGACAGAGGAGAGAGGTCCCACAGCAAGGAATCATGCGTCATATCACCCACCACTGGAGAAGGCCACTTTCAGTTATTTCGGCCCCAGCACCCAGACAGAGGAGAGCGGTCCCACAGCAAGGAATCATGCGTCATATCACCCACCACTGGAGAAGGCCACTTTCAGTTATTTCGGCCCAGCACCCAGACCGAGGATACAGGTCCCACAGCAAGGAATCATGCGTCATATCACCCACCACTGGAGAAGGCCACTTTCAGTTATTTCGGCCCCAGCACCCAGACAGAGGAGAGAGGTCCCACAGCAAGGAATCATGCGTCATATCACCCACCACTGGAGAAGGCCACTTTCAGTTATTTCGGCCCCAGCACCCAGACAGAGGAGAGAGGTCCCACAGCAAGGAATCATGCGTCATATCACCCACCACTGGAGAAGGCCACTTTCAGTTATTTCGGCCCCAGCACCCAGACAGAGGAGAGAGGTCCCACAGCAAGGAATCATGCGTCATATCACCCACCACTGGAGAAGGCCACTTTCAGTTATTTCGGCCCCAGCACCCAGACAGAGGATACAGGTCCCACAGCAAGGAATCATGCGTCATATCACCCACCACTGGAGAAGGCCACTTTCAGTTATTTCGGACCCAGCACCCAGACAGAGGAGAGAGGTCCCACAGCAAGGAATCATGCGTCATATCACCCACCACCGGAGAAGGCCACTTTCAGTTATTTCGGCCCCACCACCCAGACAGAGAAGAGGTTCATTCAACTTTGGGTTGCACCGCAAGATCATGGTAAAGTTAAAAAAATGAGGATTCAATAAAGAAGTGCCCCAGAGTACAAGAATACATGGTTGAGGGGGAGGCAGTTATAAATGTCTATTCTGCACAAGGGAGGGACAGGTCCTGTGGGATCCATGCCTGCTTCATCCTCATCCTCCTCCACCTCCTCCTCATCCTCCTCGTCCTCCAGTAGTGGGCCCTGGCTGGCCACATTTGTACCTGGCCTCTGCTGTTGCAAAAAACCTCCCTATGAGCCACTTCTAACAGACTGGCCTGAAAGTGCTAAAAATGACCCTTCATCCTCCTCCTCCTCCTCCTCCTCCTGGGCCACCTCCTCTTCCATCATCGCCCTAAGCATTTTCTCAAGGAGACATAGAAGTGGTATTGTAACGCTGATAACGGTGTCATCGCCACTGGCCATGTTGGTGGAGTACTCGAAACAGCGCAACAGGGCACACAGGTCTCGCATGGAGGCCCAATCATTGGTGGTGAAGTGGTGCTGCTCCGCAGTGCGACTGACGCGTACGTGCTGCAGCTGAAACTCCACTATGGCCTGCTGCTGCTCGCACAGTCTCTCCAGCATGTGCAAGGTGGAGTTCCACCTGGTGGGCACGTCGCATATGAGGCGGTGAGCGGGAAGGCCAAAGTTCCGCTGTAGCGCAAACAGGCCAGTGCACGGACTGGGAATCTTGTCAAAGTTGTGGGATGCATGCATTCCACTCAGTATCATTAGATTCTGGAGACCAATGTCCAGGAATCAGTGACAAAGCTGAAGCTGCGCCGGGCTGGATCTTTCAACAAGACAACGACCCTAAACACTGCTCAGAATCCACAAAGGCATTTATACAGAGGAACAAGTACAACGTTCTGGAATGGCCATCTCAGTCCCCAGACCTGAATATAATTGAAAATCTGTGGTGTGACTTAAAGAGAGCTGTCCATGCTCAGAAGCCATCAAACCTGAATGAACTAAAGATGTTTTGTAAAGAGGAATGGTCCAAAATACCTTCAACCAGAATCCGGACTCTCATTGGAACCTACAGGAAGCGTTTAGAGGCTGTAATGTCTGCAAAAGGAGGATCTACTAAATATTCATTTCATTTCTTTTTTGTGGTGCCCAAATTTATGCATCTGCCTAATTTGGTTTAAACAATTATAGCCCACTTTCTGTAAATCCAATAAACTTCATTTCACTTCTCAAATATCACCGTGTGTGTCTCCTATATGATATATGATATATTTAAATTCAGTGCTGAATTGGAGAAGGGTGGTGACAGGGAAATAACCCTAGATGCGATGTTGTGCTGATCCCAATGATAAAAAATGCACTGGTTTGAGAAGCAATGAAGAATGAGACACAGGACACTATGTACCACTCAAGCAAGCAAAACTTACACAAAAGTGACATAATGTGAAGACATAACAACAAGTTCCAGTTAGACCATGGCATTTTTCCCTGAAGGTTTGGGTGAGCATCTATGCAAGTTGTTCCCTGATTTTCAGTCATGAAGACAGTGTTCATAATACATGAAGGACAAATATGGGTGACAAGGAACAAGATGGAAACTGAGTTTATTCACTCACAACCCCTATTTTTGGGCTACGGTGGCGGTGGGGTCAGACGACAAAGAAGGTACTTCACCTGAGCTTGTCCACAGGTGCAGGACTTATCCTACCTGTGGGAAGGGGAGGTGAGTTAAAGCTTATTATTTTAACCACATTGCTGCTGATACCCTAAAAGAAATATACCTTGGAAAATCCCTTTAATAATCTTTTGCTCGTTCATAGTATTGAAAGCCGATCCTTATGATAGGCTATCAATGTCAGATCAGTCGGGATTTTATCTCTCGGGATCCCTGACAGCTGCTTGAATGGGCCATGGTACTTCATTGTGTACACTGTACGTTGCCTACCTAGTAGTGGCCATGCAGAGTATTACAGGTTGGTCTCATTCATGTACTTAATATGTACTAATACTAATGTTGTGAAGTGGAAGACTTTAGGAGTAACAGCAGGTCAGGTGGAAAGCAGTAGAGCACGCAAACAGGGAGAGATCAAGTGCTAAAGTGTATAGTGTGTAAAATGTCTTCAACACTCACTACATGAAATAGGTTTCCATGGTTGAACAGCCCACATGTCTAAGATTGCCATGTCTGAAGTGCTGTAAAGCTCCCCTCCACTGGACTTTAGAGCAGTAAAATGGGTTCTCTGGCTTGAGGAATCATAGATGCAAGGCCGGCGTCAGCACCCGGCATACCCGGGCAAGTGCCTGACCCCACAGCACAGCTGCCACAGGCCAGAAGCAATTAGCACTTCCATCAATACAGATGGACGCGCTCATTGCTGGAGAGCAGGGAGCTGGGTCCTGTCACTCACCGCTCAGCTCCCTGCACTCCTCCCCTCCCTCAGGCCGGGGGCACTCTGAATGGTGAAGCAGGAAGACTTTTAGATCCCGCTGCCGGCCTGTGTGGGTGGAGCCTGCAGCCTGGAAATCTTCATGAGCTCCGGGAAGAGAGGAGTGTGAGCTTCAGGAACAGGACAAGGTGAGTAGTTACTGTGTTTTTTTGTTTTTAATTCAGAGGGGTCACGATGTGGCATATGTACTTTGAGGGGGCACATATCTTGGCATATCTACTGTGAGAGGGGACATATCTTGGCATATCTACTGTGAGGGGGCACATATCTTGGCATATCTACTGTGAGGGGGCACATATCTTGGCATATCTACTGTGAGGGGGCACATATCATGGCATATCTACTGTGAGGGGGCACATATCTTGGCATATCTACTGTGAGGGGCACATATCTTGGCATATCTACTGTGAGGGGCACATATCATGGCATATCTACTGTGAGGGGGCACATATCTTGGCATATCTACTGTGAGGGGGCACAATTCTTAGCATATCTACTGTGAGGGGGCACATATCATGGCATATCTACTGTGAGGGGGCACATATCTTGGCATATCTACTGTGAGGGGGCACATATCTTGGCATATCTACTGTGAGGGAGCACATATCTTGGCATATCTACTGTGAGGGGGCACATATCTTGGCATATCTACTGTGAGGGGGCACATATCTTGGCAGATCTACTGTAAGGGGGCACATATCTTGGGATATCTACAGTAAAGGTGGCACATATTTTGGGATATCTTCTGTGAAGGGGGCACATATCTTGGCATATGTACTGTGAGGGGGCACATATCTTGGCATATCTACTATGAAGGGGGCATATCTTGGCATATCTACTGTGACGGGGCACATATCTGTGTGAGTAGACCTGAGGGACTGAAACACTGGGTAGAAAATAAAAGTAGGCACATAAGGACTGGGCCATGGTACTTCATTGTGTACACTGTACGTTGCCTACCTAGTAGTGGCCATGCAGAGTATTACAGGTTGGTCTCATTCATGTACTTAATATGTACTAATACTAATGTTGTGAAGTGGAAGACTTTAGGAGTAACAGCAGGTCAGGTGGAAAGCAGTAGAGCACGCAAACAGGGAGAGATCAAGTGCTAAAGTGTATAGTGTGTAAAAAGTCTTCAACACTCACTACATGAAATAGGTTTCCATGGTTGAACAGCCCACATGTCTAAGATTGCCATGTCTGAAGTACTGTAAAGCTCCCCTCCACTGGACTTTAGAGCAGTAAAATGGGTTCTCTGGCTTGAGGAATCATAGATGCAAGGCCGGCGTCAGCACCCGGGACACCCGGGCAAGTGCCGGGCCCCACAGCACAGCTGCCACAGGCCAGAAGCAATTAGCACTTCCATCAATACAGATGGATGCGCTCATTGCTGGAGAGCAGGGAGCTGGGTCCTGTCACTCACCGCTCAGCTCCCTGCACTCCTCCCCTCCCTCAGGCCGGGGGCACTCTGAATGGGGAAGCAGGAAGACTTCTCCCTGCTCCACCATTCTGCCTGTAAACACAGATCCTGCTGCCGGCCTGTGTGGGTGGAGCCTGCAGCCTGGAAATCTTCATGAGCTCCGGGAAGAGAGGAGTGTGAGCTTCAGGAACAGGACAAGGTGAGTAGTTACTGTGTTTTTTTGTTTTTAATTCAGAGGGGTCACGATGTGGCATATGTACTTTGAGGGGGCACATATCTTGGCATATCTACTGTGAGGGGGCACATATCTTGGCATATCTACTGTGAGGGGGCACATATCTTGGCATATCTACTGTGAGGGGGCACATATCATGGCATATCTACTGTGAGGGGGCACATATCATGGCATATCTACTGTGAGGGAGCACATATCTTGGCATATCTACTGTGAGGGGGCACATATCTTGGCATATCTACTGTGAGGGGGCACATATCTTGGCATATCTACTGTGAGGGGGCACATATCTTGGCATATCTACTGTGAGGGGGCACATATCTTGGCATATCTACTGTGAGGGGGCACATATCTTGGCATATCTACTGTGAGGGGGCACATATCATGGCATATCTACTGTGAGGGAGCACATATCTTGGCATATCTACTGTGAGGGGGCACATATCTTGGCAGATCTACTATACTATTATATATTTATTATATCTTAAAGAAATTATATTAATATGTAGTTAATACTTTAACAGGTTGAGTAATTTAGGCCAGAACTAAAAACCAATCAGAATATATAGCAAGATGAGCCTCCCCTGTTCTTGGGATTATATTTTCCTTTATGGAGAACTGGAATCTTGTTTTAAAGCTAGTCAATACATGCCTCACCCTCAGACTAATGACATGTGTTGGGTAGTTCAATGGATCACCACTGCCTATATTCACACACAAGTGAGCCATTCTCTTAAAAATGCTGCTCGTCTCTCTTTGAGACATGCCTTGCTTTAAACACAAATTTCAGCATGTGAGATTAGGTACAGGTTTACAGTTTATCGGTAAGAAGCTGCGTTGCACCAGCAGATTGTCTGACCAATTTCTGTCCAATCAGACCAATGGTTGGTGTGTATGGCAGATGATCTGTGTGTGTGGACAGCCATCTGGCCAGTGATTGGTCAGAGAGTCTGTCGGATGGTCTGTTGGTGTGATGCACCCGTAATCCACATAAAAATTGTAATGTATTCTTATAATTATGAATGCATAGATATTACACCGAATAGACTAGTAAGAAAGAATGAAAAGTAATGCTAAGATCAATATCATGGTATAATAGGGTAGAGATACTTGGTGAAGAGAGGGTGCCGAATACTTTTTCAGTCCTATATTTATGAAGACAGGGGCAGTAGTTATAGATGAGGGCAGCAGACGTAGCAGTTGGACCAGGCCCTATTGCCTGAGAAGATCCAAGGGCAGCCTTGCCACATTAGAAGGCACCAGTATTTAAATGGTACATGGTAGGTCAGATTTAGGTAGGTCATTAGTAGTGATGAGCGGCAGGGGCAATATTTGAATTCACGATATTTCGCGAATATTTGGTAGAATATTCGTCATATATTTGCGAATTCGAGATTATTTTCTTGATTGTGATCGGCAATGTAATATTCGCGTAATGAGAGCGAAATACAGGCGTGGGTCACTATAGCTATATTTTTCAAGCTGCTAGAAGCTTCCTGAGACTAGAGAAAATGGTTGGCACGGCAGAACATTACAATAACTTTATATGCAGATAGAGTGCTCCAATATATTCGCGATTGAGAAATCAGCACTAATGATGTGAATATTCTGGCGCAATACGAACAACTTCACATTTTCGCAGGTCTGACAACATATTAGTGATTGGTGCACTAAGTATTGTTGTGAACTTGTGACATCACAGCACTATGTCTGTAGCATGTATGTATGAAGAGCAGAACCTATCACACTACCTAACACCCTGCACTGGAACCTGTCAGCTACACTATATAACCTACACTGACTATCTCCCACTAACTATCTGTATTATATATACAAGCTAACTAAATAACTACCTGTATTAAATATATATAAGCTAACTAACTAACTAACTAACTACACAAAGCACAGCAATGACACTGTTCTCTCTCAGATCTGCAAAATACTGCATACAGTGGCTGATGGGGAGGTTCTTATATAGTAAGGGGTAGGCAACTTTCCTATTGGTTGCTGGGGATGTTGCTAAGCTCAGACAAAGACATTGCAGCCTTCTCATTGGCCCACAAGCAAGAAGGGAGGCTACTGATTAATAAAATCTAGAATATTCGAAATTACGAATATATATCACTATATTCTAAATATTCGTGAATTTTCAAAGTATATTCGTGATTAATATTTGCGATTCGAATATTCGCACCCAACATTATTCATTAGGGCCCATAATATTAAAACCACTTACCTAATATTGTGTAGTTCTCCCATATGCTGCCAAAACAGCTCTAACCCATCGAACTATGGACTCCATAAGCCATCTTAAGATGACCTGTGGTATCGGAAAACCTTTTAAGTCCTGAAATGAAGGTGATGCCTCCAGGGCCGGCGCCAGTACCCAGCAAACCCGGGCAAGTGCCGGGGCCCACTGCTTCTGGGGAGACCCACTCGTTTCTGTGCGGTCCCTTATTAAATGTTTACAAACTGTTGCTTGCTGGCGCTGCGCAGCGCTGCCACCGTCATAAAAGATCTCCAGGCCTGCAGAGTGCTGAGCGTGAGTGCGCCGCGTGCATGTGCGCGTGCGTGAGTACACTGGCCGGAGTGGCAGGCCCTGCAGCAGAGGAAGCCGGCGGGAGCTGGAAGAAGGAGGGACGGCTCCCAAGGCGGCTGTAGTAAGGAGAGCATGGTGCGCTGTGCAAGGACCCAAGGAAACATGACAGGGCCGCTGGAGAGCTAAGGAGTCCGACCTGTCAGTCTTCAAGTAAGTGATTCCCTCCTCCCCCAATCATGGTTCTGTCCAGTCTCCTCACAGTTCTCTGCTCCCCCTCCTCCTGTCACCCCACTAGTGACCCTGCTCCCCCTCCTACTGTCACCCCACTAGTAATCCTGCTCCCCCCCTCCTGTCACCTCACTAGTAACCCTGCTCCCCCTTATCCTGTCACCCTGCTCCCCCTCCTCCTGTCACCCCACTAGTGACCCTGCTCTCACTCCTCCTGTCACCCCACTAGTGACCCTGCTCCCCCCTCCTCCTGCCACCCCACTAGTGACCCTGCTCCCCCTTCCTTCTGTCACCCCACTAGTGACCCTGCTCCCCCTCCTCCTGTCACCCCACTAGTGACTCTGCTCCCCCTGCTTTCTGTCACCTCACTAGTGACCCTGTGTGTTTCTGTACGGAGAGGAGCCTGGCTGGAGTGTAGTGAGGCCTAGCTGTGTGTGTGTCCCTGTGTGTCACGATCAGAATGCCCACAGTGTTCCTATGTCTTGACGCAGCTGCATCAGGACGTTCTGTGCGGAGCAAGATGAAGAAGATGGAAGAGGAGGCATCGCCGCCAGCATGGAGTCCATGGGAGAGACACAGGGAGGCACACTAAGGACATAACTCGTAAGTACCACTACCACATGATCTACACTAGTGATATCTGTGGTTTTCCATAGGACTGCAGGTAACACTACCACATTATCAGCACTAGTGTTATCTGTGGTTTTACATAGGACTGCAGGTAACACTACAACATGATCTAAACTAGTGTTATCTGTGCTGTTACATAGGACTGCAGGTAACACTACCACATTATTAGCACTAGTGTTATCTATGCTGTTACATAGGACTGCAGGGGACATCTACTATATTATCTGTACTCAGAGAGTTATCACTGTGTAAGGGGGCCCACTGAGACTTTATCGCCCAAGGACCCACATGAACCTGGAGCCGGCCCTGGATGCCTCCACTGATTGCACAATTTTCTGGCACAGAGGTGCCCAGCCTATGGCCCTCCGGCTTTTGCGGGACTGCAACTCCCGGCATGCTTGTACAGTCTACAGCTGTTGGGGCGTGCTGGGAGTTGTGGTTTTGCAACAGCTGGAGGGCTGCAGGTTGAGCATCCCTGTCCTAGCACATTCAAAGAATGCTCAAGTGGATTGAGATCTGGAGGCCATGCCAACACTTCGAGCTCATGTTCCGCAAACCATTGCTGATCAATTTTTTAAGTGTGGTAAGGTGAATGAATCTGCTGAAATAGGCCACTGCCATTAGGGAATAGAGCCATATAGGCGTGTACTTGATCTACAGCGATGTTTAGGTAGGTGGATGGGTGATATGTGCCAAAGTGAAATCCTCCAAGATGCCAGGTGATTTATCAGCCAAACATTGAAACATTGCCCAGAGTATCACGCTGCCTGTTTCGGCTTGTCTTCTTAAATTAAATTCATGAAATGAAATTAATCTTAAATGAAAAATTCTAATTACACTCCTTTTTACATATAAAAAAACCCATAAATCAACATACAATATTGATATAGCCATGTCCGAAAATGTCTGAGCTAAAAAATATACCAATATATTTATTGTGTATGATGAGATGAATGCTGTAATGAAAATAAATAAATAAATAGCTAAAGGTGGTTTGCTGTTTTTGGACACTTTGTGATCAAAAAGACGTATGTACCTCATAATGGTACCAATAAAAACTACAAATAAAAAAAACTAAAATTAAAAAAATTAATAGCATAAAAAAAAAAATTACAAAAAAAAAAAAAAAAAGGGTGGCACAGATAGAGGAAGGTCCCTGTGTAAGGACTATATACAAGGCCCTTGATCTTCAATATCTCATTATATGACTTTGGAGTCATGAATTATTTACTTGTATTTGACACAAATCTAGAGATTTTTTACTGCACTCATGGTTTAATTCTTAACTTACTACTATGAACTTTAGGTTTTGTCTATAGACAGTAAGCAATGTATGATGTATACACCAGTATAATATTAATGTTAAAAAAAATTTATTTCGTTTTTCGTCAGCAAAAGCAAGCATAAGGACAATCATCACAGTAGAATAATTGTACATAGAGTAGGATCTATTAGCGTCCCGATAATAAAGTATAGTACAAAACAAAGGCAAATACAAAAAAAAAAAAAAAAAAAAAAAAGAACAGGAACACAGAGTAGTGTACACATGCAGCATCATGACATCCAATGATGGCATCCTATTTTCAGTAGGAATAAAGTCCAAAGTCCCAATTCCAGACCTGTCTGAGATCTATATCCCAACGTAACCCTGGGTTACGTCTCCTTGCGGTATTGAACAGTGAAGGTAAAGTAGGAGGGGGGAAGGACAGGGTAAGAAGGAGGGGGAGGGGGGGAGAGGTAGCATGAGGCCATAAGAAGGGGGGGGGGCAAAAAAGGGAGGGGAGAGGAAAGAGCTACCACACGCTATCCGGTAGGGGGATACCAAAAGAGCTGGATAACCAAGGCATCCAATGGTTCAGAGATCGGATCCGAGCTGTCGATGTAGGGGCATATACTAATTCACAATGCATGTGATGGTTGACAGAGGCAATCACCTCTGATACCTGAGGCGTGTGCGCCAGCTTCCACTTGCGAGCAATCACATTCCTAGCTGCACTCAGAATGTGTGCAGTCACCCAACGTATATCGGGGGGTACATCCTCCAGGCCTAGGCCAAGAATAGCCAGCTTAGGGGTAATGGCAAGCGGTGACTCAGTAACCTGTTGGATTAACTTATCTATATTGGACCAGAAGCCCTGAGTATATATGCAGGACCACCACATGTGTAAAGGGGAACCGATAACCCCGCACTGCCTCCAACAAAGAGGTGAGTACCCGGGGGAGCAATGCGCTAGCCTATTGGGAGTTAAGTACCATCGGAGCTGGACTCTTCTAGCTTGTTCTTTATGGTTCACACATTTTGAGCATTGAGAGGACCACCGCATCGCCTCCATCCATTGAGCAGTGGAGAAAGATTTTCCAAGTTCCCCTTCCCACCTGTCCATGAACGAGTGCTTAACATCAGCCTGACCACCTATTAGGGTGGGGTAGATATCCGATATTCTAACCCTACGAGGCGCATTAGGGGAAACCAGTAATTGTAGAGTAGGGGTAAGGGGGGTGGGGGTGGAATTTGGGGTACTATGCAAGAAGTGACAGATTCTGAGGAATTGGTAGAATTGGGAATTGGGTATAGAGTATGTAGTGTGTAAGGACTGAAAGTCCAGGAGGGTAGAACCAGAGTATAGGCATTCCAGAGAGGTGATCCCCTTCTCCATCCATGAGTGTAGAGACATATCCGTAATAAGATATTCTAGAGAGATAATAGGAACTAAGTGCCTCGAGACTGTAAATAGGCGCAAGGAGCGGCCCAGGTGACCCCAGATGAAGAGAGACGCCTGCATGGTAGAGAGTGGAACAGGAAAACAAAGTTGTCCCAAGCTGCAGGCCGCCAAGATGGCAGGGAGCGATCGATGCTTAACAAATGCTTCTTCTATCTGGAGCCATCTGTGAGGCACCTTCGATTACCACCACTCCAATGCCTGAACTGCGAGATTAGCCAGATAATATTTATGTAGGTCTGGGACCCCCATCCCCCCAAGTCTGATAGGTGGATACAGTACAGCTCTGGGAATCCTAGCCCTTTTATTTTGCCAAATAAAGGAAAATAGATCATTTTGCAGGTTAGTAATTAGCTTTTTAGGAACCCGAACCGGAAGACACCGGAATAGATAAAGCACCTTAGGTAGAGACCTCATTTTGCAGCATTAATCCTTGCCACCCACGAAAGATGAACACGGGACATTTGGGAATAATCACCCATCAGTTCTTTCCTCAAATAAGCAAAATTGATAGCAACAGAGTCCGCTACAGAGCGTGCTAGTTCCACCCCCAGGTAAGGAATCGACCTGTCCGCCCACTGAAAGGAGTATTGACATTTCAACCTAGACAACATATCACCAGGTATGTGGAAGTCCAGGACCTTGGTTTTATTTTCATTCAATTTGTAATAAGAGCATTCCGAGAATTGCTTTAGGGCATGCATCATCGCATTCATGGAATTCTCTGGGTCAGTTAATGCAGTGTCCCAGGGGGTTAGTAGTATAGCTTTAGGTATGATGGGCTTTGTAGTGCAGGGCAACCCACTAACCTGGGACCGACTGTCGTCTTCAATCGGGTCAGCACTGGAACAGTCAGGTGATGAATGTCGTGACGCCAGTGCCAATTGAACGGTGGCACCCCGTGTAGTGACAGGTGGAATAATTGAGGAGTCTCTGTATATTTAAATAACGGGATAACTTTACTGAACGTAGTTGCAGACAGATGAACAGTTATCGGGTACAGCTCCAGAATGTTCCACACGTTACAATACAGTCACAGAAGTGGTTCAAGTTAGTAATCACAGTCCCAAAGGGCCATCCTCAAGACAGGCCTCTTAAGATCGGGCTTTAATCTTACTCTTAATGCAGCAACACACTCCAGGCAACTGTCCTCTCTCTCCAGGGATACTTGTCCTGCTTGCAGCTTGACTAAGGAGGCAACACTTCTCCACTAGTACTAGGGTCTGGACTGCTCCTCCTAGGGCATGAATCTTCCTAGGCTGGACCCCCACAGGCGATAGGGCCTGGGCTGACTTCAGCGGGTACAAGGCCTGGGCCTTGCCTTCACAGGCTCAAGGCCTGAGCTGGACTTCACAGGCTTATGGCCTGCACTTAACTTAGACTCAGTCTAATCTGCCTTTTCTTCCCCTGACTGGGCCTATTTATAAACTAGGGCTCCCTAGCTCCCTCTAGTGACTTAGAGCTGGAATGACACCCCTAGCAGGCCTGCACATGGCAAATATCACAGTAACAGGGAAATACACAGTATTGCATTACATGAAGATGTATTACACCAATCTCCTCAAAACTGAGGGGAACGACCGCACACAAGTGACCCTTCTGTAGTGACGGGCATTACAGCTCCCGTACACTACATACCCCGCTGCTTTAAGCTGAGTACGACCTCGTACTCTAACAGGGCCCGCCCGTCTGGAATTTTCACCTGAAAGAGAAAAGGAACATGCAGGCATACATACACATCGGTATCAATTTCATCTGCATTGACAATTATTATCAGGTCCAGCTGGCAAAGGAGAAGTGCAGTGACAAGGGGCGTCGTTCTCTTCCTTCAGGATAATGAGTGGAACTGGGGCGCTGACCTGGCACAGCGGATGTTAGGGAATACCAGGATAGTCCATGACTGAGTAACGGTAGGTCCATAATAAGAGCAATATCTCAGAGGCTCACACATAGGAAGTCCATCTCTGGGCACATAGACTTGGATAAAATTTGTTAATAAATACAGTCAGCAGCACACATATAATATGACAATACAGGACTCTGACAATACCAGGGAAACACCATCCCGGCAAGTCCTGCTTACCCTTTAAAGTGCTGACATAAAAAATCCCTTTCAACCTGAAATGGGGGTTAAAAGGGAATAAGGTGCAAAACAAAAGCACAACTTGGATTTACTAAAGTACTCTTCTTTTTTTTTTTAAAAGCAGGCAGGATGTCCCGAAAACAGCAAAGGGCAGGCTGGGAGCAGTGGTTCCACAGTGGCTACTGAATTTTCAACAAAGATGCCACCGGCCGTGGGGAACTGGCAGCAAGCTCCACCAGCCTGAATGGGCTGGAAACATCACGGGTATTGGGCCTACCCACCTCACTGGCCCGCTGGGTTGCGGACATACAGGAGCTGCTGGTCTCGGGACACGGGCCGGCGCTGGGGCAGACGCTTCCTCTGGCCGGGATAAGGTGGTCCCGTCAAGGTGGACTCGGCTCCTGGCATATTTCAATTTAGCAGTCTCCACGCTAATCTTAGGTGATGCGGCGCTAACAGTAGGGCCTCGGGTTACGGGCTCAGGCTGTACAGGGGGTACAGGTAACTCACCACCTCTGGGCTGCTGCGATGTGGTCCTGGAGCTTGCCACTTGACGCAGGCCATCCAGGTACACTTGTAGCGTAGCGATCCGTTCCTCCAGGGCGGAGATCTCGCTGCTGGATTCCGGCACACTTGCAGCAGGCTCAGACGAGGTTTTCTCTGTACGGTTCCCCCGCAGGTCGTCCATAGTCTCGCTAAACTGGGCCATCCGCGCCCAATCAGCGGCTGTCTTCTCCCGTCGCGGCAGCTCTGGAGAGGGGTATGGACTGCCAGGCCTGTCCAAGATGGTCGGCTGCCAGAAAATGTTCGGGCCTAAGAAGGAACTCTTCTCTTGGTAAGTGTTTCTGATTGGCCCCGCCAGGTCCTCTGTCTCCACCAGATCTTCTACTCCTTCCCAGTCCTCCGGTGCTGGTCCTGGACGGGTCACCGCGGTGGCATATGGGCCTCGCAGGCCCTCCGCGGGAGTAAACTCCACTCGTTCACCGACTGTCATGTTATGCAGTCGCCCTGGGAGGTAGCTGCGCTTGACAGACCGGCGATTCACGTAGTAGTCACGATTGGTGCCGGTCTCCTGGATGAATCCGAATCCCCGGACTTTATCAAACTCCAGTACGACTCCGGTGCGGCGTTCAAGTTGGGGCTTGCCCTCCACAGAGTCCTCATAAATTCGTTTTGTCACCTCCTCAAAATACTTTTTCTGGGTGGTGGTTTTCAAAGTTGCCGCCACCCGGATCTCGGCCATCAGGGCCGACCACGCAGGGTTCCGCGGGAGAAAGCCTTCCCGCGGCTGATGGAATCGGCAGGGTTCGGCCTGTGGCCATGGACAGGTCTGGGCCACTTCGCTGGGAGTATAAGCCGGGGGCGCTTGGCGCTTCCTAGTCGCTCCTGAGGTCGCCTCCATCGCTTTCGCTACGGCTCCGGATCCCTCTGAATCTGGTAGGAAGTCTCGGAGTAGGGTGAGCCACTGTTCCTGAAGGCTCCACCCCGTCGTTTCTTGCACGCCCCCTAGGTATTTCAGTATAGGGTAGGCGGCTTCCATATTATAATCCTCAAAGGGAGGCGGTACCTCCAGGCAGTCTTCTCCTCCCTCTTGGGGGGTTTTGGTGCCAAATTTTCGCGCCACTGAGAGCAGTGGTGGCGCAGGAAGAAATCCAATGGCGCCGGCGGCCATCTTGGGCGCCATGATGCAAATTCAGCAAGCAGGATGGCAAAAAGTCCACAAAACTCCACTTTGAAGCGACAATTTTCTCTCTGGGGGTAGCGCAACACAACACAGCGCCTCCGATCCCTCCAGGCACAATTGTAAACCACAGAATTGGTAATAAAGGGTACAGTCTTTGCAATACGGTGGTGGAATAGTTAAAGCACACAGTTCACACTTCTCTGCACTCCAGAAGCATGCGATCCTGTTCGTGACGCCAAAAAGAGCGATGCAGTGTCCCAGGGGGTCAGTAGTATAGCTTTAGGTATGATGGGCTTTGTAGTGCAGGGCAACCCACTAACCTGGGACCGACTGTCGTCTTCAATCGGGTCAGCACTGGAACAGGCAGGTGATGAATGTCGTGACGCCAGTGCCAATTGAACGGTGGCACCCCGTGTAGTGACAGGTGGAATAATTGAGGAGTCTCTGTATCTTTAAATAACGGGATAACTTTACTGAACGTAGTTGCAGACAGATGAACAGTTATCGGGTACAGCTCCAGAATGTTCCACACGTTACAATACAGTCACAGAAGTGGTTCAAGTTAGTAATCACAGTCCCAAAGGGCCATCCTCAAGACAGGCCTCTTAAGATCGGGCTTTAATCTTACTCTTAATGCAGCAACACACTTCAGGCAACTGTCCTCTCTCTCCAGGGATACTTGTCCTGCTTGCAGCTTGACTAAGGAGGCAACACTTCTCCACTAGTACTAGGGTCTGGACTGCTCCTCCTAGGGCATGAATCTTCCTAGGCTGGACCCCCACAGGCGATAGGGCCTGGGCTGACTTCAGCGGGTACAAGGCCTGGGCCTTGCCTTCACAGGCTCAAGGCCTTAGCTGGACTTCACAGGCTCATGGCCTGCACTTAACTTAGACTCAGTCTAATCTGCCTTTCCTTCCCCGGACTGGGCCTTATATAAACTAGGGCTCCCTAGCTCCCTCTAGTGACTTAGAGCTGGAATGACACCCCTAGCAGGCCTGCACATGGCAAATATCACAGTAACAGGGAAATACACAGCATTGCATTACATGAAGATGTATTACACCAATCTCCTCAAAACTGAGGGGAACGACCACACACAAGTGACCCTTCTGTAGTGACGGGCATTTCAGCTCCCGTACACTACATTAACGTTAATATTACATCATCGGCATACAGCCCAAGCACATGTGTAATGTTCCCAACTCGGATTCCCTGGATGTGAGGACAGGCCTGGATTTTATCAGCCAGTGGCTCCATTACTAGAGCAAATATCAGCGGTGACAGCGGGCAGCCTTGTCGCGTCCCATTGGAGATTTTAAAAGGTTGGGACATATAGCCAGAAGCTAGGACAGAGGCTGACGGATGTGTGTATAGACCCATGACCGCCATTTTAATGTGGCCCAGAAAACCAAAGGATTCCAGAACTCGTCCCAGGAACCCCCAGTGCACCCTGTCAAACGCTTTTTCAGCGTCAAGGGAAATAAACACTGTGGGGTCCCTAGATCCGCCGGTCAGCTGGATCAAATCAAACATGCGCCTGGTGCCGTCCCTGCACTGTTTCCATGGAACAAATCCCACCTGATCGGGGTTCACTAAATCGGGCAGAAACTGGTTAATCCTGGTCGCTAGGATTTTTGCATATAATTTGAGATCCACATTAAGTAGCGAAATAGGGCGAAAATTTGCGGGGGAATCTGGGGACTTGCCTGGTTTTGGCAGAGTAACTATAGTTGCCGAGAGCATCTCAGCAGGGATAGCACCTGTCACAAAGAAGGAGTTATACAAGGAGCACAGTGCAGGGAGTAAGATGGGCAAGAACACTTTATAGTAGTCAGTTATGTAGCCATCCGGCCCGGGTGCCTTCCCATTAGGGGTAGATCTCAGCGCTGTCTGTATCTCCTCCTCAACTATGGGAAGATTAAGTTGTACTATTTGATCTTCCGAAAGGGAGGGGAGTTTTAGGCCTGCAAGGAAAGATAAAATAGACGTCTCGTTCGGCTGAGGGTCTCCAAATCATCTTTTAAATTATAGAGTTTAGTGTAGTATGAGGCGATTGCGTTGGATATATCCTGCGGGTGCGCAATCGTGGTTCCATTATAGTGAAGCTTTTTGATTCGAGAGTTGACTACCCTTTTCTTCAATCTATTAGCCAGCAAAGAGCCCGCACGATCTCCCAGATGGTAATACTGCATCCGCAGTCTGTTAAGCACTCGTTCATGATTGTACAGGAGAAGAGACCTGAGGTGAGATCGGGCATTCTGCAGCGACGTGAGGAGAGCTGGTGAGGGGGAGGATTTATAGGCCTGCTGCGCAGTATCTAATGCTGCCAGCGCTTCAGCAAGTTGCCGTTCCCTAGCTTTTTTCAGGCGAGAGGCAGATTGGAGCAGGACTCCTCTCATAAAGGCCTTATGGGCCTGCCATAGAGTGGAGGGGGAAACATCTGGGGTATCATTCAAAGCGAAAAAATCCACAAGTTTGGAGCGATACTCATCGAGTCTTTGAGGACTCTTGAGTAGGTAGGGATTTAGTCTCCACACCGGTCGAGGTTGAGCTGGAAAACCAGTGGTAAGGACTAAAACCACAGGAGCATGATCCGACCACGTGGCTAGCAGAATGTCCGACCTAACAGCATTATGTAACAAGTCCCTAGATATCAGGAAATAATCGATGCGAGATTGTGTATGGTGCGCAGAAGACATGTGCCTGAAGTCCTTCTCTCCCCCATGCTGGCAGCGCCAAATGTCATGTAGGGCGGTGTGTCTGAGTGACCCTTTAAGGTCTGCCCGTTGCATACCGGCATGGGAGAGACAATCCACCCCCGCGTCAACTGGAGCGTTAAAGTCTCCACCGAAAATTATAGCCCCTTTGCCACCTTCAAGGTTTTTTTGTTAAAGCTTGTTAAAGAATGAAATTTGGCATGCATTTGGAGCATATACTGATACTATCGTATAGGTTTTGCCCTCGAGAGAACAAATCAAAATGACATACCTCCCCATTTTATCTGATATACATTGGATCATAGAAAAAGCTACTGACGCCCTAACACAAATAAATGTGCCTCCCTTCCGCCTCTTCACTGCAGGTGAGTGGAAGATATGTGGGTAAAGGCGATGGGTACACCTGTGCTGATCTGCTGCTAGCAGATGCGACTCCTGTATAAGAGCAACATCACATCTTCCACGCAGCAGGTCACGCCAAAGCTGAGACCGCCTAAACGGGGAGTTCAGCCCCCTAACGTTGTTGGAGTAAAATTTTAACTCCGCCATGGCAATACACTTATAGCAATACGGTATAAGGCTGAGGGCATGCAACGATAATGCTCGGTAGGAAGCAGGAGGGAGGGTAATCTGGGACAGGGACGCAGTCCCGGACAACGTGTAGGATGGACATCATCAAGTACACTTATTAAACAAAACCAAAAATAAAAAGGAAAAAAAACATCATGCATAACTGTTGAATGTAACATGAGGAGCTAAAGGGAGTCTGCTGAGAGGGAGAACGATCCCTCGGTACTAAGAGCAGACTTGGAGGGGGGGGAGTAAGAATACCATCTCATCCCCGCCGCCACACCTATCGAAGAGAACTGAGATAGTAGGTCCTAAGGTGAGTATCAAGCAGGCTCCCTTCAGGAGCAACCGGCGTGGGCTTGGTTCTGAAGAATCCCTCTGCGGAGACGCCATCCGGGAGAAGGCTCATCTTGTGAAGGAAGACAGCTGCATCCTGGGGTGAGTTGCAAACAGTGAACTGTCCATTCAGGAAAACTATCAGTTTCACCGGGAATCCCCAGCGGTAACGGATTTTCTTATCGCGAAGGATGCGGGTAAGCGGTGCAAATTCCTTGCGTTTCGCCAGGGTGGCCGCAGATAGATCTGGAAAGACTTGAATGTCCTTGAATGAATCAGTCGGGTTAGGGTTCTGCCGCAGGCTGCAGAGAAAACTTTCTTTCGCATGGTAAAAATGTATCCGGGCTATGATATCCCGAGGGACAGATGAGTCCAACCCTTTAGGTTTGGGTATGCGATGGATCCTGTCTATCAGCAAATCGCGTTCCGCGAGTTCAGGGACCGCGTCTTTCATCAACGTCTGCAGAAGGAATTCCAGCTCCGCCGGGCCAACTGTTTCAGGTACCCCTCTAATGCGCACATTATTACGCCTCAAGATCTTGAATCTTGTTTCTTAGAGTGGACACCTCCTCCGCTAGCGCTCCATGCGCATCTATTAATGAGTTGTGGGACTCAGCAAAGTCGGCCATCTTGCCCTCCACGTGTGAAACTCTGTCTCCGAGGCCCTGTATATCCCGCTTTAGCTCTCCAAGCATACCTGCGATGTCAGTTTTCAGGGAGGATCTGAGGGAGTCCAGCAGCAAACGGAGGGTCCCTTCTGTGACCTGCTGCATTCCAGGTTCGGTGTGGAGTAGGAGCTGCGAGTCTGCAAAGGGCTCCGGAGGTGATGAGGAAGAAGAGGGAGGCCGCCGTGGAGAGGCAGGAGAGTCCCCTGCGCCCGGGCCCGCTTGAGGAGAACGGGTAAAGAACTTCGTCAACTTCTTAGGCGCCTGCCTTTTCTTGATCTTTCCCATCCTGGCGATGAGTAGGAGCAGTTTAGCAGGTTTTAGGTCCCCTTGGGAGGGTTATATGAGCCGCTGTATAGATGTGGCGAACGGAGCTGACAAGTTATGCGGCCGCCGCCATCAACGTGCAGGCCACGCCCCCCCACACCAGTATAATATTAAATAAGCAGTCCAGGATTTATTTACTTTGCCTATATAGTGCAGGATATGCCTTAAAGAATAAGATAGCGTCCCTTATATATGCCTGATGTATAACTGTCTTATTTGATGTGTAATTTGTGGGTTGCCAGCCATCTTGATTCCTTCTTCCTTTCACATATAACAATATTTATTGTGTATGGTGAATGCTGTAATAAAAAATAAAAATAAAAAAAATAGTTACAGGTGGTTTGCTGTTTTTTGGACACTTTGCCTGCTGGAAAAATGAAGTGATCAAAAAGACTTATGTACTTCAAAATGGTACCAATAAAAACTACAACTCAAAAAATTAATAGCACTTAAAAAAAAAAAAGAAAAAAAAAAAAAAAAAAAGGTGGCACAGATCGAGGAAGGTCCCTGTGCAAGGACTATATACAAGGCCCTTGATCTTCAATAGCTCCCTATATGACTTTGGTGTCATGAATTATTTACTTGTATTTGTCACTATGAACTAGAGATTTTTTACTGCACTCATGGTTTAATTCTTAACTTACTACTATGAACTTTGGTTTTTGTCTATATTATATTAATATTAAAGAAGCAGTCCAGGATTTATTTACTTTGACGATAGTGCACGATAGGCCTTTATTAAAGAATAAGATAGAGTCTCTTGTGTATGCCTGATGTATAACTGTCTTATTTGATGTGTAATTTGTGGGTTGCAAGCCATCTTGATCCCTTATTCCTTATATGAAGCAGCTTCATTGTTTTTATCACACACACTGCTGAATACATATACTTGCAAGCCTACTTTGCTCAGTCCGATACAATGTGGCTGCCCGGACAAACACACTGCTGCAGAATATATCCTGTCCGCACACACTTTCACTTTCCAAGATACTAGGTGAATGTGTTACACACACCTCATGAGATCGAGTAACCCCACTGCTGTAACCCAATGCCCCCACTGCTGTAACCCAATGCCCCCACTGCTGTAACCCAATGCCCCCACTGCTGTAACCCAATGCCCCCACTGCTGTAACGTAGCAGATATTGTATTGAGTGGGGGTGCAAATATACCAGTTGCATTTGATCAAAGGTGCGTGCCATACGGCTATTCTAGAGCCAATTTTCATCAATTTCATTTTCCTTGTATACTGCTTAGTCTTGTCTGGCGCACACTGCTGAATACATATTTACAGAAGCCTACATTGCTCTGGTTGATACAATGTGGCTGCCAGAACAAACACACTGTTGCAAGATCTTTTTAATCCACACACAATATTCCACAGTAAGTACTGGGTTCTGTGTCTCACTCATACACCTATTATTGTACGAATGCCTTCCTACTGTCCCTGCATTTATCATTCAGAGCCCTCCACTGTCCTCTGCCTAAAACTAAACGCACTACACCACCCCTCCCGACATGTTTCGTCAGGGGAGACAGAGGGGCGTCCGCGCGCTCAAATTGGCCCTATTACATAAACGTATAATCCCCGCCTCTCCTCAATCCTTCACTCGCTGTCCCTCTTCCCCTACATGACTGGCAATTTAGCCTGTAGTAAGTGCGAGCGCTCACATATCGGTGTGACGTCCGTCCTCCCGCCCCTCTCCCTGTCTCCGATTCGCTTCTAGTTCTATCTCCTCTCCCTATTGTCGGCGCTCACCGCACTACATTCATGGAGGGGAGTGTTATGTATTATACTGGTATCTACTTGTATTCCAATGCTTCGAATACTCAGGGATGGGTGGCATAGATTTGTTTAAATATAATAAGGGACAGATTATGTTTAATTAATCCCTTCTACCCCGGGCCAGTTTTCACCTTCCTGCCCAGGTCATTTTTTGCAAAT
Organism: Bufotes viridis; assembly: GCA_033119425.1. Classification (NCBI taxonomy): domain Eukaryota; kingdom Metazoa; phylum Chordata; class Amphibia; order Anura; family Bufonidae; genus Bufotes; species Bufotes viridis. Next base: position 43,844,403 of record CM065590.1, on the reverse strand, counting down.
CTGACATGTGTCACTTTATGTGGTAATAACTTTGGAACACTTTTATTTATCCAAGCCATTCTGAGATGGTTTGCTCGTGACACATTGTACTTCATGATAGTCATACATTTGAGTCAATATATTTCACCTTTATTTATGAAAAAGATCCCAAATTTACCAATTTTTTTAAAAAATTAGCAATTTTCTAAGTTTCAATTTCTCTGCTTTTAAAACAGAAAGTGATACCTCATAAAATATCTATTACTTAACATTTCTCATATGTCTACTTTATGTTGGCATCATTTTTTAAATATCATTTTATTTTTTTCGGACGTTAAAAGGCTTGAAAGTTTAGAAGCAATTCTTAAAATTTTTAAGAAAATTTCCAAAACCCTTTTTAAGGACCAGTTCAGTTCTGAAGTCACTTTGTGGGGCTTACACAGTGGAAACCACCAATAAATGACCCCATTGTAGAAACTACACCCCTCAAACTACTCAAAACTGATTTTACAAACTTTGTTAACCCTTTAGGTGTTCCACAAGAATTAAAGGAAAAGGGAGACAAAATGTAAAAATTTCACTTTTTTGGTAGATTTTCCATTTCAATCGATTTTGTTCTTTAACACATCGAGGGTTAACAGCCAAACAAAACTCAATATTTATTGCCCTAATTCTGCGGTTTACAGAAACACCCCACATGTGGTCGTAAACTTATGTAAGGGCACACGGCAGGGCGCAGAAGGAAAGGAACGCTGTATGGTTTTTGGAAGTACACAAACCAACTGGAAGGTGGCATGAAGCAAGATGTGCTCAACCCAAAAATGCAGTTGTGCATATACATACAGGGGAGCAGATTCTGCACTTGTGGCCCGTTGCTAATGGCGATCCCCAGCAAAATTGCATACGGTGGAGGATGCCCGCAGCGGACCACAGGTACCACAATAGACATCCTACACAAGATGGCAATTGTGTGGATGTAATAAGTGATATAACAATATAGCAATAACAAATGACAAGACAGGTGACACTGCGGTCTTACTAAGCCCTCAAACTGATGTTAAAATTGAGAGATTAGTCGACATGTCCTACAGTGGAGGACATGTCTTAAGCCCGAGCACCACGCCAAGGTCTCTCAAGTAGCTCGGGACCTAACACTCACCTACCTGTGCCATATGGGCAATACCAGGGGCCAGTGGGCAAAATTACAGGAATGTATAAGGCCGACTCACAGCAGACTCCTCAGTTACCTCCAGCATGTGACCATGTCTGCAATTGGAGGAGGGAGAAGGCTGTGAGCCCCACCCAAGACTGGCTGATATGGCCCAGGCCTCACAGGTGCACCTAAATGTAGCCTGTGGATGGAAAACAGGCTACATCTACATGGGAGTTTATACACCTCCAAAAATTATATATACACAAACCAACTGAAAGGTGGCATGAAGCAGGATGTGCTCAACCCAAAAATGCAGTTGTGCATATATATACAGGGGAGCAGATCCTGCACTTGTGGCCAGTTGCTGATGGCGATCCCCAGCAAAAATGCATACAGTGGAGGATGCCCGCAGTGGACCACAAGTACCACAATAGACATCCTACACAAGAAACCTTGGCGTGGTGCTCGGGCTTAGACATGTCCACCACTGCAGGACATGTTGACTAATCTCTTAATTTTAACATCAGTTTGAGGGCTTAGTAAGACCGCAGTGTGCACCTGTCTTGTCATTTGTTATTGCTATATGGTTTTTGGAAGGCAAATTTTGCTGGTTGAACTGGTTTTTAGATGCCATGTCCCATTTGAAGGACCCCTGATGCACCTTACAGTAGGAACTCTCAAAAAGTGACCCCATTTTGGAAACTAGGGGATAAGGTGCCAGTTTTATTGGTACTATTTTGGGGTACATATGATTTTTAATTGCTCTATACTATATTTTTTGTGAAGCAAGGTAACAAAAAAGTGGCTGTTTTGGCAGAGTTTTTATTTTTTATTTTTTACAACATTTATCTGACGGTAGATCATGTGCTATTTTTATAGAACAGGTTCTTACGGGTTCTTACGGACGCAATGATATCAAATATGTCTACTTTCTTTGCTTGTTTCAGTTTTACATAATAAAGTATTTTTGAAAAAAAAATTATGTTTTTCTGTCTCTATTTTCTGAACACCTTATTTTTATTTAATTTTTCCGATCGTCTTGTGCAGGGGCTCGTTTTTTGCAGGAAGAGTTGACATTTTTTTGGTACCATTTTTGGATACATATGATTTTTTGATCATTCATTATTAAACTTTATGGGACAAGGTGGCCAAAAAATTGGTAATTTTGGCACAGTTTTTATTCATTTATTTTTACAGCGTTCACCTGAGGGGTTAGGTCATATGATAATTTTATAGAGCAGATCGTAACGGACGTGGCAATACCTAATATATGTACTTTTTCTTATTTAATTAAGTTTTACACAATAATAGCATTTTTGAAAAAAAAATGATGTTTTAGTGTCTCCATAGTCTGATAGCCATAGCTTTTTCATTTTTTGACCGATTGTCTTATATAGGGTCTCATTTTTTTGCGGGGCATAAGCCTTTTTGATTGCTTGGTGTTGCAATTTTTGTGATGTAAGGTGACAAATAATTGTTTTTTTTGCACTGTTTTTATTTTTATTTTTTTACGGTGTTCATCTGAGGGGTTAGGTCATGTGATATTTTTATATAGCAGGTTATTACGGACGCGGCAATACATAATATGTCTACTTTTTTAATTTAATTTATTTGACTTTAGCACAATAATAGCAGTTTCGAAGCAAAAAAAATCATATTTTAGTTTTTCCATTTTCTGAGAGTGATAGCTTTTTTATTTTTCGACCAATTGTCTTAGGTAGGGTATCATTTTTTGCAGGATGAGGTGAAGGTTTGATTGGTACTATTTTGGGGGGCATACGCCTTTTTGATCGCTTGGTGTTGCAATTTTGTAATTTTGGTATGTTACGATGCGGCGATACCCAATATGTATACTTTTTTTTATTTATTTCACTTTATCACAATGATAGCATATTTGAAACAAAAAATTGATATTTTAGTGTCTTCATGTTCTGAGAGCTAAAGTTTTTAAATTTTTTGAGTGATTTTCTTAAGTAGGGGCTTATTTTTTGAGGGATGAGGTGATGGATTCATTGGTATCATTTTATGGGACATACGCATTTTTGATCGCTTGGTTTTGCACTTTTTGTGATGTAAGGTGACAAAAATTGCTTTTTTGACACAGTTTTTATTTTTTTATGGTGGGTCATGTGATATATTTATAGAGCAAGCTGTTATGGATGCGGTGATATCTAATATGTGTGTTTTTTTTTCTATTTTTATTTTAAAATCAGGGGAAAGGGGCGTTTTCTTCTTTTTTCATTTGAAACTTTCTTTTTTTTATTAAATATTTTTACTTTTTTATTTTTTTTAGATTTTAACTTTTTAGGGTCTGATCCCCTCTGCAATGCATTACAATACATCTGTACTGTAATGCATCGCCTGTTAGTGGATTACACTGAGTCATACACTAACAGGTTGCCTAGGAGACGGGCCTGGGGCTGGATCCCCTGGGCACCCATAGAAGGCAGGTCCCAATGCCAATGGGATCCCTCACCTGCAGCAGGTGACCGTGGCATAGATGGGGTAAATGGGGTAAAAAAAAAAATTTGGCACAAAATGTGACAAAAAAAGTGAAAGTGTAATTAAACGAATAAGTTAAATTGAAACAATTTTCCTATATTCGTACCTAATTAATAATAAAGTCATCAATTTTTTGTCAAAATAGTGTGCTTACAGTGTAAACAGTTTATGTTATACGCTTTAGGCTACATGCACACGACCGTTGGTGTTTTGCGGTCCGCGAAATATGCGGCTTGGACGCGGACCCGAACAACGGCCGTGTGCATGAGGCCTTAGGCCTCTTTCACACGGGCGTCATGTTTGACGCCACATAATTATGCATCATTTATTAGAAAGGTGTTATAATCATATGGTAAATTTATTTTCATGATAACTAGTAGAAAATATAGAAATACATAGTAGCATGGCGGCGTGTGGGAGGGCGTTGAGCTGCCGGTGCTCGGGGTATGGTCGGTGTGGACGGAGTGTGGGACGGTGTTGAGCGGCCGGCGCTCAGGGTGTGGTCGGTGTTGACAGTTGGCGGTGTGGACGGCGTGTGGGGCGGCGATGATCAGCCGGAGTGCGGTGTGATGATTGCTCTGCGCGCCGGCCAATTCTAGAACCCTGTTATTGTAACGGAGATAATGTCTAGTTATTTATAAATATGTAATTGTAGGGACAAACAGCTGACATAAATATATATGTGCCAGTTAATCATTTATATCTTAATTTCTAGGAAGAAATAACAGAGGAACAATATAGAGTTCTAAGAAAAACAGGAAACCTTGTTATTTCATGAGGAATACAAGTATTCAGTAAAAAAGGCACCTTAAGAGAGAACAAGACCTCTTTAACACAAATTAGCGTTTGTCGTCATTTTAGCAACGTTTTTAAGTGCCTGCTATCACCATTATGTCCTAGCGGTTTATGCAATTTTAACTAACCAGGATAGTGTATTTATCAACAAAACGGAACGCCCCATCACCCGCTGACACCCGACCACTATATACTCAGCTGTGTTCACATGCATCTGCTAGATACTTTTCAATATTTTTATTGAATTTTCATAACCATAAGGACAAACATCAAGTACATGATGCAAGGTGGACACAGCCACCAATTGTAAGGCACAAAACATCTTCATTTGAAGCAAGTATCCCATGGCACCCGCACGGGTGCTGCCAACATAGAATCCCTGCCCCAGATATGAAATCATGCATCTGCTAGATAGATAGATATATGGATAAATCAATAGATATTAGAAGTTTTTATTTTGTATATTTATATAGATTTATAGTTTTTATTTATATTTTTATATTTATATTTGTATATTTTTTAAAGATAGTTAGCTGTATAGACAGTAATAGATGGATAGCTGTGTAGATAGATCGATAAATAGATATCAAATAGCTTGATTTAACTGTGTTATTCTGGCTCTTTGTTGTTTCAGCTGTTTGTGCAGCATGATGTCTAACCCCTTAAGGACACAGGGTTTTTTCATTTTTGCGTTTTCGTTTTGCGCTCTATGCCTTCCAAGAGCCATAACTTTTTTATTTTTCCGTTCACATGGCCATATGAGGGCTTATTTTTTGCTGGACAAGTTGTACTTTCCAACGCCATCATTTAATAATGCATACGGTGTAGTGGGACGCGTAAAAAAAATTCCAAATGGGGTGAAATTGCAAAAAAAAAGCAATTTCACCACAGTTTACGGGTTTCTAAATTACGACGTTTGATTTGCGATAAAACTGACCATTTAGTTTTATTCTACAGGTCAGTTGTTTTTTTTTTGTCGCCATGTTTTGACCGCTATAACGTATTTGTAAATAAGTGTATGGCGTTGTATGGGGGCTTATTTTTTGCGGGTCGATCTTAACTTTTAGTTGATACCATTATGGGGTGTGTAGGACTTTTTGATCGCTTTTTATTAAATTTTTTTTGAGGAAATGAAGCGTCCAAAAACGGCAAATCGGCCATTTGGGCGCTTTTTTTTCCATTTTTCTGTTTACCGTATGGGAAATATATTTTTATATTTTTATACTATGGGCGTTTTCACACATTGCGACACCCATGATGTGTATTTTTTTTAATTTTTTTTATTATTTTATTTTAATTTTGGGGAAAGGGGGGTGATTTAAATTTTTAGTTTTTTTTTATTTATTTATTTATTATTTTTTTTATTTTTTTTACACTTTTATATAGGTCCCATAGGGACCTATTTAAATCAGTTACCTGATTGCTTCTATCATAAACTCCAATACACTTGTATTGGAGTTTATGAGCATTTTACTACTTTCCTATGAAGTCCTATTGCTAACAAGGCTATCCCTTACAGCGCTCTGATTCTCCCGATCACCACAAGTTTTACTTTCGGTTTTAGCGCGCGCAGATGCCGTGATCAGGATTGATCACGGCATCTGCGGGGTTAAATGATCGCGATCGGCAGCGCTGCCGACCGCGATCATCAGCTGCGGGTGTCAGCTAAAGGAATCAGCCGGACCCCCCGCAGCGATGGTGCCCGCAGCAAGCAGGAGCGGGCGCCATCTTCAGGGACTGGACACATGACGTACCCATACGTCATGTGTCCTTAAGGAGATAAACAGCACTATTGGGTTTGTGGAACGCTTGGGTGGGTTATGGGCGGAAAATGGGGCGTTTTGGTGACATCATCAAAGGTCCTAGATAAAATAGATAGATAGATAAATTGATAGATAGATAACAGATAGATAGTAATATAAATATATTAGAACATGCCCTGACGTGTCTAACATGTCTGTAAACCTCTGTTCTTAGGCTAAGAAATAGGGCAAATAGGTAGACAGAATCGGCCCGGGAAAGTTGGGTGTCGTAATTAACTATTGTTAATATTTATAAATGATACGTATCTGTGTTAGATGCGGTGATCAAATATTTTGCTTAAGTCACAACAGCCTTTTATTTATTAAACATGTTCGTATATAATTAAAGCAAATTTCAAAGATCGCAGGTCCACTAACAAAGGGACTGCTGCCTTGCGGGACCTTCGATGACATCACGATGGGCGGGGTTGTGGGCGGAGTGGGCTGGGGTTATGAACGGAAAATGGGGCGTTTCGGTGACATCATCAAAGGTCTTTTAGATTTTAGGAAGATAGAAGGATCAATTAGCCGCTGCCAATATTTATAATAGTTTAGTAAGAGGTTAATACAAGCCTAATATCATTTTATTTTTTAACATATTAAACTTAATTAAATTATTAAATTACTGACGTGTTGGAATGCATCGTATACCTTGCAGGACCGTCGGTGACATCACTAAAGGTCATTTAGCTTTAGCAAAGCTAGACGGATCAAATAACTATTGCCAATATTTATAATAGCTTAATAAGATGTTATTATAAGCTTAATATAATTTTATTTTTAAACATATTAAACTTAATTAAACTACTGACGCTTTATCGGATCTTAAAGAATAAAAGGGAATTTTAATGGGCGGTATTTTAAGTGTGGTTTGGGCGTGATTGTGGATGGGGTTATGGACGGAGAGGGCGGGGTTATGGGCAGAAAAAAGGCATGGCCACCGGTCGCTTTGAGTTTGACAAGAACAGTATCCCTTAACTACTTTTATCCCATCCCATCTACTAATCTGGTGGCCACCATTGAACCCTTCCCTGCTCTCCAATATCCTTTTTAGAATTTGGAGCCCAAAAAATAAATCCCATATTCCACGAACGGCTTTAAATTTGATTTATAAAGAGGCAATATTACATTGGGATCCAGGTTTTTATCTTTTATCTTTTGCAGCTGCTGCCTGACATTGAGTACTGCTGCTTAACTTACTTGTAACCAGAAAATCCACGTCATTCTATTGTTGTTGTCCTTGGTTTTATTTGTAGGCAGCCAAATGATTTCTGGGGCCCTGGTGCATTACTTTACATTACTTTGTGAATGTGATGTCCTTTTCCATTTCCTACCTAGCTCTTCATAAGTTTGGAAGGCTTTTTGTGGACTGCGGTCTTAAATGATGTGGTTAATAAATCAACCATTACTGAACCTAATACTGAATTTAAACAAGCCTGTATTAAACATACAGTGGGAAAAATAAGTATTTGATACACTGGCAATTTTGCAAGTTTTCCCACCTACAAAAAATGGAGAGGTCTGTAATTTTCAACTGTGAGAGACAGAATCTAAAAAAAAAATCCAAAAAATCACATTCAATGATTTTTAAATAATTCATTTGCATGAAATAAGTATTTTATAACCAACCAACCTGCAAGAATTCTGTCTCTCACGGAGCTGTTAGTTTTTCTTTAAGAAGCCTTCCTGCTCTGCGCTCGTTACCTGTATTAACTGCACCTATTTAAACTCGTTACCTGTATAAAATGCCTTATTGGGTAAAACCGAAATAACATTTTAAAAAATAGACGTTAGATATCGCCGCCTCCGTAACAACCTGCTCTAAAAAAGTCACGTGATCCAACCCGTCTAGTGTATGCTGTAAAAAGAATAAAAACTGTGCCAACAAGGCCATTTTTGTCACCTTACATCACAAAAAGTGTAATACCAAATGATCAAAAAGTCATATGTGCCCCAAAATGCTACCAATTATACAGTCATCTCATCTCTCAAAAAATGAGACCCAAAAAGCATAATGTTAAGTGTTCAAAAATCATATGTACTTAAAAATAGTACCAATAAAACTGTCACCTTATTCCATAGTTTCCAAAAGGGGGTCACTTTTTGGAAGTTTCTACTGTAGGGTGCATCACGGGGGCTTCAAATCGGACATGGTGTCTAAAAATCAGTCCAGGAAAATCTGCACTCCTAAAACAATCTGACACTACTTTCCTTCTGCACCCTGCTGTGCGCCAATACAGCAGTTTGAAATCACCTATGGGGTGTTTCTGTAACCTGCAGAATCAGGGTAATAAATATTAAGTTTTGTTTGGCCATTAACCCTTGCTGTGTTATAGGAAATAATGGATTAAAATGGAAAATCTGCCAAAAAAGTAAAATTTAGAATTGTCATCTCCATTTTGCTTGAATTCTTTTGGAACACCGAAAGGGTTAATAAGGTTTGTAAAATCAGTTTTGTATAACTTATAAATGAGGGGTGAAGTTTCTAAAATGGGTGGTTTCTACTATGTAAGCCCCACAAAGTGACTTCATAACTGAACTGGTCCTTTAAAAAGTGGGTTTTGGAAATTTTTTAAAAACTTTAAGAATTGTTACTACAATTCTAAGCCTTCTAACGTCATAAAAAAATAAAATGACATCTACAAAATGATAGCAACATAAAGCAGACATATATGAAATGTAAAGTAATAAAGTCACTATCCGTCTTAAAAACAGAGAAATTCTAATTTTGAAAATTGTGAATTTTTCCAAATTTCAGGAAATGTATTTATTTATTTATTTATTGTAAATAAATAAAGGCGATTTATATTGACTCAAATTTACCACTATCATGAATTACAATGTGTCACAAGAAAACATTCTAAGAATGGCTTGGATGAGTAAGAGTGTTCCAAAGTTATTACCACATGTCAGATTTCCAAAATTTGGCCTGGTCATTAAGGTGAAAAATGGCTTGGTACTGAAGGGGTTAACTGAAACGCCTTTTGCCACTTAGCTCTTGGTCATTAGCGCAGAGGTTAACTTACTTTTCCTGTATTCTGGATTTTACAATAGGATTGTTTACTCCATGTGCTGAATAAAAGACGTGAACAGTGCACCTCTTTGTGTGTAATTCGTTAAGTTAGATTGCGTTTGTCTATAAATGTGCCGTAGATAACAATCAGATCATATTTTTTTGGCAATCTGTGCAGAAATTCAGGGACTTTCAAAGGGTTCACTCACTAACTGTTTGGACGTTATGCACTTGTTTCTAACCAGGGCCGGCTCCAGGTTCATGTGGGCCCTTGGGCGATAAATCCCAGTGGGCCCCCTTCAGGCATTTTTTTACATTTACATGTCCACCTGTGGCTCCTACACGGTATAATGACCCCCAGTGGCCCTATACACAGTATAATGACCCCACAGTTGCCTTCCATTCAGAATAATAACCCACAGTCGGCCCCCTATTCAGAATAATGACCCACAATGGTCCCCACACTGGGGGTTATACTGTATGGAGGGGGCACTGGGGGTCATTATACTGTATAGTGGTCACTGGGGAATATTTACTTATGTTGAATGGGGGTTCTGGGAGTCATTATTTTGTGTAAGGGGCCCTCACAGTATAATGACCCCCAGTGCTCCACACACAGTATAATGACCCCACAGTGGCCCTCCATTCAGAATAATAACCCCCAGTTGCCCCCTATTCAGAATGATGACCCCCAGTGGAAGCATTACTGGAAGCATTATCTGCTACAATCCAACCGACCACCTGTTCGCACTGGTCTGACTTCAAGATGTCCTGATGTCCTGCGCCACCCTGCTCGCCTTCTTTATATTCAATGTTATATATATCCACACATACAGCGAGAAAGTGTGGTAGAGACTACAAACCATCCAGACATACAGCGAGAAAGTGTGGTAGAGACTACAAACCCTCCAGACATACAGCGAGAAAATGTGATAGAGACTACAAACCATCCAGACATACAGCAAGAAAGTGTGGTAGAGACTACAAACCATCCACACATACAGCGAGAAAGTGTGGTAGAGACTACAAACCATCTATACCTACAGCGAGAAAGTGTGGTAGAGACTACAAACCATCCACACATACAGCGGGAAAGTGTGGTAGAGACTACAAACCATCTATACCTACAGCGAGAAAGTGTGGTAGAGACTACAAACCATCCACACCTACAGCAAGAAAGTGTGGTAGAGACTACAAACCATCTATATATACAGCGAGAAAGTGTGGTAGAGTCTACAAACCATCCAGACATACAGCAAGAAAGTGTGATAGAGACTACAAACCATCCACACATACAGCAAGAAAGTGTGGTAGAGACTACAAACCATCTATACATACAGCAAGAAAGTGTGGTAGAGACTACAAACCATCCACACATACAGCGAGAAAATGTGGTAGAGACTACAAACCATCCACACCTACAGCAGGAAAGTGTGGTAGAGACTACAAACCATCTACACATACAGCAAGAAAGTGTGATAGAGACTACAAACCATCCACGAATACAGCGAGAAAGTGTGGTAGAGACTACAAACCATCTACATATACAGCAAGAAAGTGTGGTAGAGACTACAAACCATCCACACATACAGCGAGAAAGTGTGGTAGAGACTACAAACCATCTATACCTACAGCGAGAAAGTGTGGTAGAGACTACAAACCATCCACATATACAGCGAGAAAGTGTGGTAGAGACTACAAACCATCCACACCTACAGCAAGAAAGTGTGGTAGAGACTACAAACCATCTATACCTACAGCGAGAAAGTGTGGTAGAGACTACAAACCATCTATATATACAGCGAGAAAGTGTGGTAGAGACTACAAACCATCCACACATACAGCAAGAACTAAAAGAGAAACTTGGATACCATTGAGTGAGCGCAGATCAAATATTAAAAAATATAGTGAGTCACAAGTTAAATAAAGAAAAGAAACAAAACAAGATTAATATGTACAGCGGGCTGATTGGGCGGGTGCAGGAGCTCGGCATGCAGAGGGTTTGCGCTGCAGTGACGGGGACCCGATGACAGAGAAGGCAGCCGGATGCCCTCCATAGGCATCAGAGCTTGCCTTCTACGGAAGCCTTGGAGATCCAGCAGGCAGGCTGTCAGCATAAAAGCTGACAGTTAGGCCTCATGCACACGACCGTTGTTTGATTCTGTGTACGTTGCACCGTTTTTCGTGATTTTCTGCGGACCCATTGGTTTTCAATGGGTCCGTGGAAAACTCGGCAAATGCACCGTTTGTCCTCCGCGTCCGTGAATCCAGTCCGTCCAAAAAATATAACCTGTCCTATTCTTGTCCGCGAAAAATGGTTCGCGGACCCATTCAAGTCAAAGGGACCGTGCAAAAATGCGGATGGCCCTTAGTGTGTCATCCGCGTTTCACATCCGCATTTTTTTGTGGATCCCTTGGCAGGTATTTGGCAAAAATTGTCAGCCTGTCTTTTGGTTATATCTTTTGGGCATGTCCACTAAAGAAAACGGAAGACACACGGAAACACAACAGAAGCAAAAACGGACACGGATCACGAAACAACGGAACCCCATTTTGCGGAACTAAAAAAAATACTGTCGTGTGCATGAGGCCTTAAGGATGAGCAAATCGACTTCGGATGAAACATCCGAAGTCAATTCCCATAAAACTTTGTTTCAATACTGTACGGAGCAAGCTCTCCGTACAGTATTAGAATGTATTGGCTCCGATGAGCCGAAGTTATTACTTCGGGAAGTCTCGCAAGACTTCACATAATAACTTCAGAAATTGATTTATACAGTAAAAAACCATTTCCGAACTCGGGTTCGGTTCCAAGTGGTACCTCTAAACAGTTTAAAAAAAAAATTGTTATGATTTTGTCATTCATGGATTGACGCCTGCTACATTCATACAGCTAATTACCGCAACCAGGAATCATGCCGATCGTGGTATATAAAGCCTTAAGATGCTGTCGTGAGATCACGGCATCTAGAGGGTGAAAAACCCGGAAGCTCGTGCTTCTGGGCTTCTTACCGGCAACCCCTGCAGCCAATGAGGATGCCGGTAATTAATGCTCGGCGCTGGTAGTGAAAGGGTTAAATGAGGTCTGTCATTTTAAAGTACTCTTATAGGTCAGTATCTATGTAATTATGTTTTCTAAGAGAATATACAATCAACTAAGTATATCAGCATCAACTAAGCTGAAGACGGCGCAGCAATGTTGAGCTGCGCTGCTATCTGTGACTTTGACCCGCTCACGGCAAGTCTAAAATTGTGAGCGGGGAAGGGGAGAGGCCGGCCTGTCTCATTCATCAGTTTCTACGCATGGCTTAGATGTAGAAAAGGTCTAAATGTAAGACAGCAAGGATGCAACTGGTGATGGATGCGCCGAAGTTATGTAGAGGCCGGCGTCGTCTAAAACGACAGTCTTAATAAATTTTTTTTTAAAATGTGAACATGTATATAATGATGTAATGAGTAATGTGTATTTAAAGAGCATAGTTACATCCCACAGTTACTCATGAGTAAGGGGGTGTGACCCCCAAAATGTGCGCGGTATGGGATAGGACCCATCTCAGCGTTCTCATATGAAGGAAGGTCTGCGAGCTGTCGACTGTTTATAGATAAGATAAAAGTACTTGCTGTATTTGCGGAATGTGAGTATTTGTGTTTCCTCACTGAGATTTACGAACTGCGATACGTCTGACGAAGCTACGCCGGACTGAGATTGAGCGAAGCTCCGAGTCCGGCTGTGTTCGTTACTCCACGTTAGAGCTGTTTGCACATATTGTCATTTCTGTCTGTAGTGAATGTTCTGGAAAAGCAGTTTTAGGTCTCGTTCCCATTTCCGTGTCAGTGTCACATCTGTGAAAATAAAGCGTACATGTTTCATCTGTGAAGCTGTCCGTGAAGGATCCGCGGTTTGTCCGTGTGTCCATTTTTACCATCCGTGTGTCCGTTTTTACCATCCGTGTGTCATCCATAATTCACTGACGTTGCTCAGCTGAATTGCCACGGATGCCATCTGTGCCGAGTCCGTGATTTTCACAGACCCATAGACTTTAACGGGCGTGCTTGGTCCCCATCACGGATCAAAGTAGTGCATGTCTCCGTGGTGATTTTTTTACTGACCCACAATCAGAAGAAAAATACTGAAATGTGAACAGACACATTTAAATGAATGGGTACGTGTGCGGACAGCACAAGTCATTGAAAAACGGAAATGTGAACGAAGCCGAAATGGCAAACACAATTGACCTGAGCTGCAGATTTTGAAATCCGCAATGCAGGTCAATATCTGCACGGAAAAAAATACACAAAGTGAACATGAGATTTATGTAATCTCTTCCACTTTGCTGGTGCTGCACTAAAATCTGCGCGGATAATACGCAACAATTCCGCAACGTGTGCAGATGGACTAAGATTGCATACCCTGCAGCAGCTGTTATTGTATGCTGCTTTAACCCTCTGGTTTCCAGAGCACTCGGTGGTAGGCACAAATCTTCCAACGGGCTCCAACCACACAGCAGTACAGTTATTGGACGGGTGCTTGACCGCGGTCTTTACAGTATGCACAGTGCACAAAAACGTTCACCCGCTGCTAGCAAGAGACGGAGCTCCCAGACCCGGAAACTTGCAATGGGAAAAAAAAAAATCCTCCAGCGCGGTCGTCCGCTGTTTTATTCGGTATACATTAAAAGTACAGGAACATGAGCCATAACAAGCTGACGCGTGAAAGTCTTAGGCTACTTTCACACTAGAGTTTTAGCTGGATCCGGCAGGGCTCAGCAAAAACGCTTCCGTTACTGATAATACAACCATCATGAACGGATCCGTTTGTATTATGTTTAACAGAGCCAAGACGGATCCGTCATGAACTCCACTGAAAGTCAATGGGGGACGCATCCGTTTTCTATGGTGTCAGAGAAAACGGATCCGTCCCCGTTGACTTGCATTGTGAGTCATGATGAATCTGTCGTGCTCCGCATCCCACGAAGGAAAGCAAACCGCTGCTCTCCGGTATGAGAACGGAACGGAATGCATTTTGGAGAATTCCGAGAATTCTGTTCTGTTCTATTTATTGAAAATGAATGGGGACAAAATGGAAGCGTTTTTTACTGGTATTGAGACCCTATGGCGGATCTCAGTACTGGAAAATATTAATGCTATGGGAAAGTAGCCTAGTCATAACCTACTGTTCTACTGATCCACCTTCCTGCCCCTCATGACATGTGCCCTCACATCCATCCAATCCATGTCATATACAAACTTAAACCATGAAAATCAAAGCAAAAAAGGAAGAGACATATAAATACAGATGCGGGAATAAGAGTATCCATTCAATATTCAACTATCAGATTATGTCTCTGATTTAATCCCTTTGGAATTCTGCTGTTTAAGCACAAACCAACTGGAAGGTGGCATGAAGCAGGATGTGCTCAACCCAAAAGTGCAGTTGTGCCCATATATACATACATACAGGGGAGCAGATCCTGCGCTTGTGGCCCGTTGCTAATGGCGATCCCCATCAAAAATGCATACGGTGGAGGATGCCCGCAGCGGACCACAAGTACCACAATAGACATCCTACACAAGATGGCAATAGTGTGGATGTAATAAATAATATAACAATAAAGCAATAACAATTGACAAAACAGGTGCACACTGCGGTCTTACTAAGCCCTCAAACTGATGTTAAAATTGAGAAGTTAGTCAACATGTCCTACAGTGGAGGACATGTCTTAAGCCCGAGCACCACGCCAAGGTCTCTCAAGTAGTTTGGGACCTAACACTCACCTACTTGTGCCATATGGGCAATACCAGGGGCCAGTGGGCAAAATTACAGGAATGTAAAGGCCGACTCGCAGCAGACTCCTCAGTTACCTTCAGCATGTGACCATGCCTGCAATGGGAGGGGGGAGAGGGCTGTGACCACCTTTCAGTTGGTTTGTGTATATATAATTTTTTGGAGGTGTACCCATGTAAATGTAGCCTGTTTTCCATCCACAGGCTACATTTGGGTGCACCTGTGAGGCTTGGGCTATATCAGCCAGTCTTGGGTGGGGCTCACAGCCTTCTCCCTCCTCCCATTGCAGGCATGGTCACATGCTGGAGGTAACTGAGGAGTCTGCTGTGAGTCGACCTAATACATTCCAGCAATTTTGCCCACTGGCCCCTGGTATTGCCCATATGGCACAGGTAGGTGAGTGTTAGGTCCCAAACTACTTGAGAGACCTTGGCGCGGTGCTCGGGCTTAAGACATGTCCTCCACAGCAGGACATGTCGACTAATCTCTCAATTTTAACATCAGTTTGAGGGCTTAGTAAGACCGCATTGTGCACCTGTCTTGTCATTTGTTATTGCTATTCTGCTGTTTAAGGCCTATTGCACACGACCGTATGGTTTTGCGGTCCATAAAAAATGGATCCGCAAAAAAACTGATAACATCCGTGTGCATTCCGTTTTTTGCAGAACAAAACATCTGGCCCCAAATAGAACAGTACTATCCTTGTCCATGATGCGGACAAGAATAGGACAAGTTCTATCTTTTAACAGAACGGAAATACGGAAACGGAATGCATACAGAGTCCCTCCCGTTTTTTTTGCGGCCCCATTGAAATAAATGGTTCCGTATACTGACCGTGTACGGAATGCAAAAAACGGCCCGTACACTTGCAAAAAAAAACTTTTGTGTGAAAGAAGCCTAACATAAAAATCCAATAGGATTCACCATTCAGATCTGTGTACAGTTTTTGATATGTGTGTGAACTGGGTGCTATATGTAGTGACCAGCGTCATTTGTTCAGTTTTGTCTTCTTTGCTTTTTTGACATTTTTTATATGACATGGATTGGAGAAGTTAATTATGCGCACACATGTAAGGGCACATGTCTGGAAGGTGGATTGGTAAAATAATTGGTTATGACTAAGACTTGATGTCGAAACTCGTCAACCTGTTATGGCTCATGTACTTTTAATATTTACCGAATAGAACTTTTAACAGCGGACGACTGTGCTGGAGGATTTTTCTCTTTCTCTTTCTTTTTTTTTTTCTCGTTGCAAGTATACACAGTGCATTGCAAAAGATTTCACCCCCATCAACTCTGGGGGCTGCTGCTGTGTGGCTATATATGCCTGGAAACTGAGGTGTGTTCTGTGCAATAAGTCTAGTGCAGTCATCAGGAAGTCACAGACGTGTCACAGACGAGTAAGGCATGTGGACCCGAAAGCAACTGCTGCTCCTATTCTGCTGTATAGGAGGCATCGGAGGGGTAAGTACCGGTGTACCGGGGGCTGTCATGTCATATCATACATTGTGCTAGCTTATAGGCAAACTTTCACAACTTTCTAAAGCCCCACTTAGTTTTTAATGCATGCTAGGAGTTGTAGTTTTACCCTAGCTAGCTCAGGCTAGCTCAAAATAAACAAAATATAAAAAAATTAGAAATGTATAAAAAATAGAGACCTTGTAATACCCCACATATCGCCATAACAAGGAAACATAGGTTTTTCCATGATACAGGTTTTATTTTTTTGTTATAATATATGGTATTATAGTTCTTTTAGCTTCCTTTCGTTGTTGTATTTTTTTTTATTATGAAATGAATTTTTCGGTTCAGTCCTTTCTCCTACAAAGGGGTGAACACTACAAGGATCACAGAGTATTTGTCCTTGAACTACTGGAGTTCATTCTGAAACATAATGTGTTTCTATTCAACGGACGTGTTTTCCACCAGCTCAGGGGGGTTGCTATGGGCAGTCCTTGTGCCAAGACCTTTGCAAACCTCTTCCTGGGCTGGTGGGAAAAGGAGATAGTCTTTGCTGAGGGGATGGAACGTTTCACGGATGTCGTCCCCCTTTGGGTGAGATAAATTGGTGACGTATTCATCCTCTGGGGGGGCGACGACATTCTATTCCGTGAATTCGTTTCATCCCTTAATTCTAACCAGTTGGGACTACATTTCACATCTGATATTGACCCTCGACATCTCACCTTCTTGGACCTCTCTATCACTTTGAATCCATCAGGCCAATTAGTCACCAACATTTTCATAAAACCCACTGCAACAAATAACTTGTTGCAATGGGAGAGTGCTCATCCGCTGGCACTAAAGAGAGGGTTTCCAAAGGGCCAATATTTAAGGATGCGCAGGACTTGCTCTCAACTAAGCGATTTCAAAGTGGCCGCCAGGGATCTTGAATGCAGGTTCCAACGTCGGGGGTATCCACGCAAAACACTGAGACAGGCCTACCATCACTCTCTTCATGTGAATAGAGAACACTTATTGTCTCCTAAGCAAAAAGAGACTGACTTCACTCCCACTAGGATCATCGGTACCTTTGATGGGGCCCATCGAGCAGTCCGTATGATCCTAGAGGAAAACTGGGACATTCTTAAAACGGATCCGGACATTGGGGGGCTGATACCATCTAAGCAAGCCATTATTTACCGACGCAATCAAAATCTCAGGGACATGCTGGTACATAGTTTCTGTCCTGGTCAGGACAAAAGAACATGGTTACAGAGCCCCGTGACAGGTACTTTCCCATGTGGCTCTTGTAAATTCTGTGGCTTCATTGATAAAAATAAGCGATTCGCGATAGTAGCGGCGGTAACACCTTTCTGATCAGGCATTTTGCCAACTGCAAATCCACAGGAATCATATATTTGATGACCTGTATCTGCGGGATCAAATATGTGGGCAAGACCTCTAGGGAGTTTAGACGCCGCATCGGTGAGCATGTCGCCGATGTCGCTAAAGCTAAGGATACACCGGTGGCACGCCACGTATCAGAATGCCACCGTGGTAGATCTTCTTCCATTAAATTTCAGGGGATAGATTTTATCAGTGCGTCACCCAGAGGTGGTAATTTGGATTGATTACTTTTACGGAAGGAGGCACGGTGGATACTGTCAAGCCTCTTGGCCTCAATGATGCCATCTCATTTGTGCCGTTTATTTAAAAATGAGTATGGCGGCACCTATACGATCCATAGCGCGGTTATTCTATCTGATATGATTTACAGCGCGACCAGATCTACTATATATACTATCCATAGCTTGGTTAGATCATCATATATCACCATAATCTCTGATTACGTGCCCTACCTATATATTTCTTGTCCTGTATTTGGGCAGAGTATATGATGGTAAAATCAGATTCGGTGAAACGGCGTTGTTACACAATCATGTTTCATGTCTATTCGCCTCATCTGATGATTTCCTTACTCCCCTAGTCTCCCTTATTCTATGTCCGATATTAATCCTGATATTAAAGGATATGCCGCCTCTTTATCCCTCCTTTCAATGTAGCTCAGTGCGTTTTTCCCCCCGTGATAGATCTTTGCTCTCAGTCCGGTCAGCTGATCCGGAGACATGAGCCGCACTGGCAATGTGATTGGCAGCCGGGGTGGGGGCCTGTCCAACGGGAGCGGGGCATTGTCCTTATAGGTTCGCGGTGTATGAGCCGCTTCGCGGCCATTACACCGCCGAACACTAGTGCACACCAGCACGCCGTCCCTCAGCTCAGTAGGCGACGGCTCAGGCAGAGTCTTAGCGAGCCAGATTGAATCACCGATCCTCATACCAGGGGCTCGGCGCTAGGTTGAATTGAATGGGGCGAAGTTATTATACACTACTGTCCATTACCAATTCATTGATCCGCTAGGGGCACTCTGCCTGCAGCAACTACCCTGTGGTGCTGAGCGGTTACAACCTCAGCAACGATTCAAGTACGGTGGTGCTTGCTTAAGCCCACTTATACTTGTTACTCTCGGTGCATATATGCTCCTGATGACGTGTGTTTAAAAACACACAGAAACGCGTTGAGCAAGTATCAATGGAGATACACATCATTTTACCAGAGGTGAATATTCTATTCTCACCTGTTGGTCACACTTGATGTGTAAATCCAGCACCCATTCCCGTAATATAGAGATGGTCATGCATGCGACCATGCTCTGTTAAATACGGTTATACCGGAGGTAGACCACCTTCCATTGGTATTCATATTCCAGTTGCTAATTCCTTATCACAGAGACCGAGTAAGGAACATAACACTATGTCAGTTTTTCTCCATCTCTGTGATTGTTAGTTCTGGCCATATTAGCCGTAACTAGTAATTTGGGGCATTACCCCCGTTTCTCGTTTTAACTTGATACCACTAATTAAAGTTTTGTTGTTTTATTTTAACGTACCTCTCTAATTATATATAATATAATGAAATTAATTTTTGAAATAATTTATGAGCACTTTTTTATATTATTGTTTTTAAATTATTAACTAGAAGCAATTTTGTTTACTCTTTTTTTAGTTATACATATTCTTTTATTTTATTGTATCTATTTTTTATAACATTTTATACACTGTTAACCCTTTTTTAAATGATGTATTTTTTTTGTATAATACATGTGTGTATTATCATTGTAATATCAATAAAAATACATGAACACTTGTATATCCCATACAATCCCTAAAAAATAAAAATGGTATCTTTAATTAAGTGATCCCAGTCCTTTAAATGCGGAGCTCACGCATATAATAAAAAAGATTTAAAAGATCTGGTTGGTGCTATCTTGATTGAGACTTGTAAATAATCGGTGTCGGATTTATTGTAATCTCATAGTGTTCTTAACGGAACATAACTTGGAAGCACATTATCCACTCATTGTCTACCAGCGTTTTTATTGTTGGATAGTTTATAACGCTTCAGTGTGGCAGGTAGCTTAGAATAGACTGTTAGGGCTCGTTCACATGAATGTTTTTTGCTTTCCGTATACGGAACCATTAATTTCAATGAGTCCGGGAAAAAAAACGGAATGTAATCCGTATGCATCCCATTTCCGTATTTCCGTTATTCCGTTCTGCAACATTTTGAGTCAGGTCCAATTATTGTCCGCAAATCACAATCAGTGGCTCCATTCATGTCAATGGGTCCGTATAAAAAACGCAATGCATACGGAACACATGTCCGTATGTCATCCGGTTTTTGCGGATCCATGCTGTAGAAATGCTATGCCCAGCCCGTTTTGCACATGTGTTTGGTGTTTGCAATGATTTCAAAGTTCTTGTTTTTGTGGAAAAATGGAACGGAGACACAACGGATCCATGAAAAACGCAAGTCACCTCCCCTGCAGGGGTTAAAGACTCTTTCAATGCCTGTAACCTCCAAGCTGGCCACGTTGCCCTGGTGGACCTCCTAAAATGTTTGGATAGCATTAAGATGGTCACCAGTTTTTCATTAGTCACATCAGAAAAATGTTTTCTCCTGCGTGTTTTCAGACTATTGGAGGTCCCACTCCTTGTCCTGACTAAACCACATTGGCTGTGTTAGTAACACTAGAGATTTCCGTGTGTGAACAGAGCCTACGCTTAGAATGTCCACACCTACAGCAACCAGTAGTCTGACTCTAACCACGTCTGCAGTTTAGACCTGGAGATAGATTGGAACCTAATGTCGGCATCTTCTGCTCACTACTATTTTATTTCCAGGGTCACAATGGCTTTGAATTTCTCATCCTGAAAAAGGACAGTGAGAGATCTGTGTACAGTTTTTGATATGTGTGTGAACTGGGGGCTATATGTATTGAGCAGCGTCATTTCTTTAGTTTTGTCTTCTTTGCTTTTTTGACATTTTTTATATGACATGGATTGGAGGGGTTAATTATGCGCACACATGTCAGGGCACATATCTGGAAGGCGGATTGGTAAAATAATTGGTTATGACTAAGACTTGATGTTGAAACTCGTCAACCTGTTATGGCTCATGTACTTTTAATATTTACTGAATAGAACTTGGATTTTAACAGCGGACGACTGTGCTGGAGGATTTTTCTTTTTTGCTTTCCGTATACTACTCTGGGAAAAAAAACGGAATGTACTCAGTATGCATTACGTTTACGTATTTCCGTTATTCCGTTCTGCCACATTTTGAGTCAGGTCCTGTTATTGTCCTCAAATCACGTTCAGTGGCTCCATTCAAGTCAATGGGTCCATATAAAAAGCGGAATGCATACGGAACACATGTCCGTATGTCATCCGGTGTTTGCGGATCCATGCTGTAGAAATGCTATGCCCAGCCCGTTTTGCACATGTGTTTGGTGTTTGCAATGATTTCAAAGTTTCTGTTTTTGTGGAAAAACAGAACGGAAACACAATGGATCCATGAAAAACGGGCCGCAAAACTATACGGTCGTGTGAACAAGCCCTTAGTGGGTGTTTGAGATGTTTATAAACACTTATGGTCGGTGCCACCATCTGGGTGGGGGAGATGACGATAACCATCCTAAGGTGCGGATGGCCTGACTATACCTATTACTGGCTTTATTGTGCCCGGAGCCAGGACGGGGTAGGCCAGGAAGGGGGCCTACCCTAATTGAAAGGATAAAAAGAAAGGGAGGGAGGGTGGGGCACAGCCGCCGTTCATGCCGAGGCTGATTGCTTGAGGGGGGGAGGTATAAGTAGCGGCCCAAGCCCCTCCCACAAATGCAGGCTGAACTTTTTCAGCCTTACTACTTATGGTCGGTGCCACCATCTGGGTGGGGGAGATGACGATAACCATCCTAAGGTGCGGATGGCCTGACTATACCTATTACTGGCTGAATTGTGCCCGGAGCCAGGACGGGGTAGGCCAGGAAGGGGGCAAAAGTAAAGTCCACCTGTAGGAGGGTGTAGTGGGATTACGGCTACCGAGGAGCAGGATGAAGGGTGTAATGGACCGGCTCAATGCGTGCGGCTGGCCAAGCTGGCCCCTGTACTGGGACCTGTTTGTGCGATCTGGACCGAAAACATAGCGAAGAGGCCGTCCAGCCTTGAAGAAGGGCCCAAAAATTCCGCCGACTAGCTTTTTTTTTTTTTTTTTTAAACCCGGAACTGCAGAATGAACGGGAATGACGTGGAGGGGTGCTCCATATGAACCTAGACAAGCGATTGAACTTGTATGTGCATCGGACTGACGGCTAATAGAACTTAACCCTAAACCCGGGACTACAAGCATGACAAAAGTACCCAACCTTTTGACGAGCCGGACCTGGGTAATACAGCCGTAAGACCGGGGTTGACCACCTGGACGGGATTCAAAAGGTTGTGTGAACCTGGACCAGGGTGAAAACTCCCACTGATATTGGACCCGGACTAGAAACGGAAAAGAGATAAACCAGCCGAAGCCATGGGATTCAATTACGTTTAAAATGCGAGAGCGCACCAGTGGAGACAACAGAACGTCTGCGTGATTCCAGAATGACCCCAAATGGGCTGAAAGGAAAATGGCTTGGTTGGAACAGAGAAAAAGCAAACGCTGAGCGATTCGGGAATCCACGTTATACTGCGGGAAACATGACCTGAGTGATGTTAGGCAACTGTAAGTGAATGATACAGGACCTGGGCGAATCAGGCAACTATACATAAATATTACATGACCTGCGTGATTTAGGAAACTATATTTATGTATGATACATGGCCTGAGGGACTCAGGCAATTATATACGAATGATACATGAACCTGAGAGGTTCAGGCACCTAAATGGAAGAAAAAATGACCTGAGTGGTTCAGACAGAAATGCATGTATGATACATGACCTGAGCGCTTCAGGCAAGAATATGAATGACACCTGACCTGTGCGATTCAAGCAACCGTATATGAATGAAACATGACCTGGACGATTCAGGCAGCTATACCAGAATTAAACATGACCTAAGCAATCAGGCCACTGTACATGAATGACACATGACCTGAGGAACTCAGGCAACTATATATGAATGATGCATGAACCTAAACGATTCAGGCAACTACGCAGAAGAAAACATGACCTGCGTGGTTCAGCCAATAATACATGTATGGAACATGACCTGAGCGAAACAGGCAACTAAATATGTATGATGCATGACCTAAGAGATTCAGGCAACAATACATGAATTAAACATGACCTGGACGATTCAGGCAACTATACAAGGATGGAACATGACCTAAGCAATACAGGCAACGGAAAATGTATGATACATGACCCGAGGATTCAGGCAACTTAACATGTATGATACATGACCTGAGGGAATCAGGCACCTATGCAGAATGAAACGTGACCCGAGCGATTCAGGCAAATATACATGTATGAAAACATGACCTGAGGATTCAGGCAACTAAACATGTAGGATACATGGCCTGAGCGATTCAGGCAACTGAATATGTATGATACATGGCCCGAGGATTCAGGCAACTAAACATGTATGATACATGGCCTGAGCGATTCAGGCAACTATGCAGAATGGAACGTGACCCGAGCGATTCAGGCAAATATACATGTATAAAACGTGACCTGAGCGATTCAGGCAACTGAGTATGTATGATACATGACCCGAGGGATTCAGACAACTAAACATGTATGATACATGGCCTAAGCGCTTCAGGCAACTATGCAGAAGGAAACGTGACCCGAGCGATTCAGGCAAATATACATGTATGATACATGACCGGAGCGATTCAGGCAACCATGCATAATGAAACGTGGCCCGAGTGATTCAGGCCAATAAACATGTATGAAACATGACCTGAGTGATTCAGGCAACAAAATATGAATGATACATGACCTGAGCGATTCAGGCAACTGAATAAGTAGACACATGACCCAGGATTCAGGCAACTATACGTGTATGACACAATACCTGAATCATTCAGGCAACTATGCTGAATGAAACGTGACCCGAGCGCTTCAGGCAACTATACATGTATGATACTGGACCTGAGCGATTCAGGCAACTATACATGCATGATACAGGGCCTGAGTGATTCAGGCAACTATACATGAATGATACAGGACCTGAGCGATTCAGGCAACTATACATGTATGACACATGACCCGAGCGATTCGGGCAACTATACATGTGTGATACAAGACCTGAGTGAATCAGGCAACTATACATGTATGATACATGACCTGAGCGATTCAGGCAATCATATGTGTATGATACCGGGCCTGAGCGATTCAGGCAACTATATATGTAAGATACATGACCTGAGGGATTCAAGGCAACTATACATGCATGATACATGACCTAGGCGATACGGGAATCGACCTTATAATGCATGAAGCTTGACCTGAGCGAACCAGGCCACAATACGTGTATAGTACAGGACCTGAGCGAATCAGACACCTATAAATGAATGATACAAGACCTGAGCGATTCAGGCAACTATACATGAGCGATTCAGGCCCCTATAAATGAACGATACCAGACCTGAGCGATTCAGGCAACTAAATAATGAATGATGCATGACCTGAGCGAATCAGGGACTAATATTATGCTGAATAAAGCCAGAACTGAGCAATTCAGGCAAACTATGACAAAGTACAAGGGCCACAGGTTTATGGGAAGCGCCGCAGCGGAAGCTTGACGTGCAGTGAGATGGCGGGAGGCTGCAAGCATGAGGCGGCAAAAACCCGACGAACCAGAACCATGGAGGCGTGATACTCGGTAAGGAGGGTTAAATAATAACACTATGAACAACGTGGGCCCTATGGAAAATAAGAGCCCAACCTTTGTATTGTATACCAATTCTGAAATGTATTTTGCTATGGACAAGGGGGAGCAGGCGGGGAGGAGCGAGACCAGGGGAACAATAGGTAAAAGACCCAGGAAAAGGAAGAGCAGGCATGAACCAGTGAGGGGAGAGAGACAGGGGTAGAAAGTACAGAATTTAGTAAGCGAAGGGAATATGCACCATTTAATCTGCAGAAGATGCCAGAACTATACAAATCAGCGGTAAAAGGGTTGCAGGCCATACCTAGGGAAAGAATGGAGAGGGAGTAGGAGCGGGACAGGAGAAGAGTTACAATGAGGCATGCAGTAGAAGGTGAGTGGAGAAAAGGGGTGCCAGCGCGAACCACCGTGGAGCGCAAGTGAAAAAGCCAACTGCACAGTAGCAGTGCTGCGGAGGTACGGAGGAGCCCTCTGCATGAAGGACTGATGATGTGGGGAGGAGGCTGGGCAACTAGGACCGTACTAGTCTGCACGTGTGTGTGGTGGTAGCCGTACCGCCGTGCCGTAACCATGGGGGTGGAAGCCTCCATACTCCCTGCCGCTAGCGGTTCCGTAACCGCACTGAGGCAGGGCCATGGACACCCACAGAAGGGAGTGTGGCACAAAGATATTACATGTTATGCCTGGTGTGCGTTCCAAGCTGGAACACACACCATTGCTGCGAAAAGGGGGCGCTGGTAGTGGGGAGCTTAGACGGGGGTGTCTGCGGCGCAAAGGGCGGGGGGAATTTCTTAACCGGTCCTGCCGGCGCTAAGGAAGGGCAGGGGACAGTCAGTGAGAGGACGGAGCTCGTGTAACGTGCTGCAGGAAGGAGGATCATGCGAGCCCTGACCCAGAAGTGAGCTGAGGGACGCCGCTCCCTCAGTTTGGCGCCTAAAAACATATGAACGTTCATAACAGTCTTGATAACACCTGGGAAGAAGTTAACAGCTATAAATAAATGTACTTGGTCACCTGTACACTAGTGAACAACATCTATAGTGCAGCAACTGCAAATAGCTCCCCAATGAGTGCCGCACAGCGGAGAGCTGACAACTGCGGAAGGCACAATGCCGCAGACAGAGACCCAGCCCAGGGGGGAGTGCCGAGTGACGTAACGAGCCGGCAGTCACCGGGTGCCGGGCATTGAGGCGGCAGCGGCTCCCCCCCAGCTAACCTGATTCCCGGAAATCGCTTCAGGAAGCTGTGAGTAGCGCAGGGACGGCTGGTGCGGGCGCGCTTACCACCTGTGAGAGCCATGATGTGTTGTGGTGATTGGCGGGGAGGAGACGGGAGGCACGTGCAGGACAACGTTAGGGAAAGGATACGCAAGGATCCAACGCACGGCCGCCGTTCATGCCGAGGCTGATTGCTTGAGATGGGGAGGTATAAGTAGCGGCCCAAGCCCCTCCCACAAATGCAGGCTGAACTTTTTCAGCCTTACTACTTGTGCAATCCACTCGTTGTTATAGCAGGTTTTAATCCAGCTGTTGGTCAGCAGTTGGTGTGAATCAGATGTTAGATGCCACCACGTGTGATCAGTCAGTTAGCTTCAGGTCTACTGTTAGGCCTCATGCACACGACCGTTGTGTGTTTTGCGGTCCGCAAAACACGGAAGCCGCCCGTGTACCTTCCGCAATTTGTGAAACGGCCGGCCCATTATAGAGATGCCTATTCTTGTCCGCAAAACGGACAAGAATAGGACATGTTATTTTTTTTTTTTCTGCGGGGCTACGGAACGGAGCAACGGATGCGGACAGCATATGGAGTGCTGTCTGCATTTTTTGCGGCCCCATTAAAGTGAATGGGTCCGCGCCCGAGCCACAAATGGACCATGTGATTGGACCATGTGATGTGACATCACCACAGGTCCTTTAGGCGGCTGCTAATGATCGCCACTACGCGATCAAGTGGATAAGGTGAGTAAATTTTTTTTTTTTTAACCCCTTAATCCACATTTTACTAAGCATTCTGTATTGAGAATGGTATAATTTTCCCTTATAACCATGTTAGCAATGTCCTAGCAACCTTGCGGGAAAATCGCACCGCATTCGCACTTGCTTGCGGATGCTTGAGATTTTCCCGCAGCCCCATTCACTTCTATGGGGGCTGCTTTGCGTGAAAAACGCAGAAACTAGAGCAAGCTGCGATTTTCACGCAAAACAGAAGTGATGCGTGAAAATCACTGCTCATGTGCACATAGAAATGAAAGGGTCCGGATTCAGTGCGGGTGCAATGCGTTCGCGTCACGCATTGCACCTGCACGGAAAACTCGCCCGTGTGAAAGGGGCCTTATACGACGGCTTTTCTAAGGGAAACACCTTTTCTGGCACATAAATGTATTGCTTTGAGATGGTACGACCCCAATAAGCCGAACTTGTCCATTTGGAAACTGCAGATTAACCATATCCTACCCTATATAAAGCGTTGGTGTTTTAACATCGCAATAAACCACAAAAATTTGACAAGGTCTGGGGCCTGTGGTGTGAATCGTTCCATACTTTATACCCAATCTCGAGACTGCGACAAGCTCTGTCAGCAGCTCGAGGATCCATGGTTCAGTCAGCTTAGAGGGATCATCTGGATGTAATGTGCTAGATCACGCTATTTACTGATGTGAGACATTGTTAACAGTGCAGTGAGTGATTGGAGAAGTTGAATGTAAAGAAACGTTAACTCTGTTTGTAAGAATTGTAAGTGGAATTTTTTGATCCTGATGACATTACTTTGATGTTAATAAAAGAGTTAAAAAAACAAACAAACGCCACTTTCCCCTGATTTTATAATAAAAAAGAGAAAAAACACATATTTTAGTTATCGCCGCATCCGTAACGACTGGCTCTATAAATATATCATGCGATCCACCTCGTCCTATAGTCACCATAAAAAAAAAAAAACGGTGACAAAAAAAACACTTTTGTCACCTTATATCACTAAAAGTGCAACACTAAGTGATCAAAAAGGCGTATGCCCCCCAAAATAGTACCAATCTAACCGTCATCCCACATAAAATGAGCCCCTACATATGACAATCACCCAAAAAATAAAAAAAATATGGCTCGTCAGACTATGGAGACACTAAAACATGATTTTTTTGTTTAAAAAATGCTTTTGTTATGTTAAATGTAAAAATATTTTTTTTAAGTATACATATTAGGTATTGTCACGTCCGTAACAACCTGCTCTATAAAAATGCCACATGACCTAACCCCTCAGGTGAACACCGTAGAAAAAACAAAAAGTGTCAAAAAGCCATTTTGTCACCTTACATCACAAAAAGTGTAATAGCAAGCGATCAAAAAGTCATATGCACCCCAAAATTGTACCAATCAAACCGTCATCTTATCCCACAGAAATGATACCCTACCTGAGATAATCGCCCAAAAAATAAAAAAAACGATGGTTCTCAGACTATGGAGACGCTAAAACATGATTTTTTTCTTTGTTTCAAAAATGATATTAGTGTATAAAACTTAAATACCGTATTTTTCGCCCCATAAGACGCACTTTTTTCCCCCAAAAAATGGGGTAAAAGTGCCCCTGCGTCTTATGGGACGAATGCTGATTAGTATTCGCCGCATAAGATCCTGGGGGGGAAAAAATGCGTCTTATGGGGCAAAAAATACGGTATATGCGTGTGTTCCGCATTTAAAGGACTCATTTAAAGATACAATTTTTATTTTTTAGGGATTGTATGGAATATAAAATTGTTCATGTATTTTTATTGATATTAGAATAAGTAAAGGCACATGCAATTAAATGTGAGCCGGCCTATTTGTGTTCATACTAATACGTCTTTTTACTGAAAGGTGTTCAGCAGGCCAGGTACCAGTTAGATGGTGAGTGGCCCCCAACTTGAAATGTATTATCATTGTGTATTTATTATCATTTTAATTTTAAATAGTTTATTTAAATTTTTTTATTTAAATCATGGATTCTATATTTTTTATTAATGCGTTTTTATCATAAAAAAACTAACACTAGTTTAATAAACTCCTTTAAGATCAAATGGTGTGAATATTTTTTATTTGTATCATCTTGTTTGCCTTTAACTGGTTGTTATAGTTAAAAGGGTTTTTCCGGGAGTAAAATATTGATGACCTATCCTTAGAATAGCTAAACACAAGAGGCACTCCATGTGTGGAACCGATATTAGATATAACGAGGTAAAACCACTGAATCCGCTCGCCAAATGTTTTCAGGTTTTAATACATTTCTGAACAGTGTCCGACAATTCCCCTTTTTTTTTTGGGGGGGGGTTTCCATTTCTATGTTCAGGAAAGGTCATTAATATTTCATTGGTAAGGTTCCCCGTACCTCAGCAGATCAACTCTTTCGAGGGCTGCGGCCTCTTCATAGGTCAGTGACGTCACATTCATAAGTCACATGGTCTATGTGCAGCGCAGTCCCATTCAAGTGAATGGGCCTGGGCTGTAATACCAAGCACAGCCTCTATAAAATGTAAAACTCTATGCTCGGTCAGCTGTGAGGACTGAGAAGGGGTTGTATGCCATCTGGACCCAGTAATTTGTTTATTTTAATCTTTTTAAGATGCCACTGTATTGACTGAAAAAGGCCACATATAATGCAGATCAACTCTTTCGAGGGCTGCGGCCTCTTCATAGGTCAGTGACGTCACATTCATAAGTCACATGGTCTATGTGCAGCGCAGTCCCATTCAAGTGAATGGGCCTGGGCTGTAATACCAAGCACAGCCTCTATAAAATGTAAAACTCTATGCTCGTTCAGCTGTGAGGACTGAGAGGGGGTTGTATGCCATCTGGACCCAGTAATTTGTTTATTTTAATCTTTTTAAGATGCCACTGTATTGACTGAAAAAGGCCACATATAATGGGGAGTTTACTTTGACATTCTGCATTTCATCTGACATTTTACTTTTCCTCACTGAATACAGTGGAGCAGGGGCGTAGCTAATGGCTCATGGGCCCTGGTGCAAGAGTTGAGCTTGGGGCCCCCCTTTCCTCAGTGCTTTGTGGCCAAGGGCAGGGAAGCATTCGTGCTGCCTACAGCAAAAATTGAAACAGCAAGCCCCCCCCCCGCCAAATTCTTGACCTAACCCCCTCCCTCCAGCCAGAGGTGTAACTTGACTAGCATGCACTTTCTATAATACTAGTGTCTTCTTATGTGGCACAAGGGTCTTTGGACCCCCTCAGGCTCCTGGGCCCGGTTGCGACTATAGCTACGCCCCTGCAGTGAAGAAATAAATAATAAATTTGCTTCATCACCCTCTTCAACTCCTCCCTTATCACTCTCTACAACTCCTCCATCATCAGTCTTTAAATGCCCAACACAGGTTTAAAGGGCATTCCCATCTCGGACATTGGAGGCATATTGCTAGGATATACCCCCAATGTCCTAGATGGGAATACCTTGCTAACCTTTTTACCCTTACTATTCTTGAAGAACATTGTAGGGTTAGTTTTACTCTCTTTGGCAATCATCCTCTCTGTCTCCAGCTTTGCTGCCTTTATCTGGCTTTTACATAATCTATTTTTATATATTTTTTTAGTGCTTCTTCACTACTTACTGCTTTAATCATGCTTTATTTTTGTTAATTACTGCCCCCTTCACATTTCTTGCTCCTACCTCCTTTATTACCATAAGCTATGTACCTGTCATAAACAAAATTTAGGATGCCTTTAAAAATCTCCCTTTTAGTCTGTACTCTTACTTTTGAGGACAATGTCCCAGTCAATGAAGTTAAGGGCCTCTCTAAGCTGATCAGATTTTGCCTTCCAGAGGTTCAGTGTTTTTGTCTCCCTTGTGAATGTCCATTGGGGCCTAACAATTCTTGCCATGTATGGATGCTTATTAGCCCCCGACCAAAGCAGCCTCCAATCATATCTAACATGTGGCTAGTCGTCTTGCCTCATGCTGTGATCTTGAAATCCCTGAAAATGGTGCACTACAATGGTAAATGCAATTGACAATATATGGCAAAACCCTCACGCTGATATTAAAATGAGACTTTCGCCAATATATTCTGATATCAAGAACATACTGGAGCCCGCGCACCCCGTCAAGGTTTCTCAAAATGGCACGGGACCTAACGCTAACCTGTCTATGCCATATGGGCAATTTATGATAGGTGCATAAAGTCCGACACACAGCCAGCAGCTCCCAGCTCCCTTCAGCGTGAAATCACACATACAGTGGGAGGAGGGAGGAGGCTGTGAGTCCCATCTATAACTGGCCCATGTGACACAGGCTGCACAGGTGCACCTGAATGTTACCCATAGATCAAAATCAAGGCACATTTAAACCTGAGGTTGCCCCACCTCCAGGCATACATATACAGACAAAATCACAGAATAAAGTGGTCTAAAAGGCAAAAGATGCTCAAAACCCCAAATTCTGTTGCGCATTTCTACCTGGGGGAGCAAATCCTGCCCATGTTATCCGTTGCTAACAGCAATCCCCAGCAAAAATGCATACAATGGAGGATACCGGCAGCGGACCAAATGTACCACAAAAACATCTTACACAGGTCTTAATAGCAGAAAATTCTCAAAACCCCATATGCTGTTGCGTATTTCTAACCGGGGACGCAACGGATCACATGTGCAGGATTTGCTCCCCCGGTTAGAAATGCACAACATTTTGTTCTCGTAGTAATATTGAATGTTTTGTCCGATCCTTTAGTTCTCCTGGCCATAGTGAATGTTTTGTCCGATACTTTTGTTCTCCTGGTCATATTGACTATTTTGTCCTATTCTTTTGTTCTGGTTATATTAAATGTTTTGTATGATCCTTTTGTTCTCCTGGCCATAGTAACATAGTACTGTATATAAGGCCGAAAAAAGACATTTGTCCATCCAGTTCGGCCTGTTATCCTGAAAGTTGATCCAGAGGAAGGCAAAAAAAAAAACTGTGAGGTAGAAGCCAATTTTCTCCACTTAAGGGGAAGTACTACACAGCTTAGTGTCATCTGTAAAAATAGAAATTGTGCTATTAATCCCATCCTCAATATCATTAATAAATTAAATAATAGAGGGCCCAGCACTGAACCTTTGGGTACACCACTTATAACCCGGGACCATTCTGAATAGGAATAATTGACCACAACTCTCTGGACACAGTGGTCCTTCAGCCACTTTTCAATCCAATTACAGACTATACTTTCCAAGCCTATAGACCTTACTTTTTCTATAAAAGTCTATGAGGGACAGTATCAAAAGCCTTTGCAAAATCCAGAAACACTACATCCACAGCCGCCCTCTGTCCAGGCTACTACTCACCTCCTCATAAAAACAAATCAGTCTGACAACTTCTGTCCTTGGTAAACCCATGTTGGTTATCACTTATAATATTATTTACAGTCACATACTCCTGTATATAGTCCCTTAGGAGTCCTTCAAACATTTTTTCCACAACAGAAGTCAAACTAACTGGTCTATAATTACCTGTGGAGGACCTAGATGCTTTTTTGAATATGAGCACCGCATTTGCCTTGCGCCAATCACTTGGCACTGTACCAGTACCTAGAGAATCCCTAAAAATTATAAACAGGGGCACCGCAATGACTGAACTGAGCTCTTTAAGCACTCTTGGGTGTAATCCATCAGGACCCAGAGCCTTGTTCACATTTACCCTATTTAACTTATCTTGAAAGCAATAAATGACAAAAAGAAAGCATATAAATCACTAAAACAGGAGAAGAGCCAGGAAGCACTGAAAAACTATAAGGAAAAAATAGAATATGTAAAAAACTAATAAAAACTGCCAAACTAGAGACCGAGAGATTAATTGCCAAAGACAGTAAAACTAACCCTAACATGTTCTTCAATTATGTAAATGGTAAAAAATATAAATCTGAAGGAGTCGGCCCTCTACACAGCAATGAGGGGGGTGTTGCAGAGAGTGACGAGGATAAAGCTAAGCTATTAAATATTTTTTTCTCCACTATATTCACTGAGGAAAATAAACTGTCAGATGAAATGCAGAATGTAAAAGTAAATTCCCCATTAAAAGTGCCCTGTCTGACCCAGGAAGAAGTACAACAGCGACTTAAAAAGATTAAAATAGACAAATCGTCAGGACCGGATGGCATACACCCCCGTATCCTAAGGGAATTAAGTGATGTCATAGCCAGACCTTTATTTCTGATATTTACGGACTTTATACTGACAGGGAATGTTCCACAGGATTGGCGCATAGCAAATGCGGTGTCAATATTCAAAAACGGTACAAAAACAGAGCCTGGAAATTATAGGCCGGTAAGTTTAACATCTGTCGTGGGGAAACTGTTTGAAGGTTTTCTAAGTAGAGATGAGCGAACTTTAAAAAAAAATCCGGCGTTCGGCATTCGGGTTGTGGTAAGTCGCGCATCCCGTTATGGATTCCACTATAGCGGCATATGGAATCCATAAGGGGCGGCTGCCACCAACCCGAACTGTTAAACAGCCGAAGGACCTGGGGTGACGTCACTGTCATGTGATCAGTGCAGGGGGCGTGGCTCAGCACGGGATCAAATCCAGTGCTGAGCCACGCCCCCTGCACTGAACACATGACAGTGACGTCACCCCAGGTCTTTCGGCTGTTCAACAGTTCGGGTTGGTGGCAGCCGCCCCTTATGGATTCCATATGCCGCTATAGTGGAATCCATAACGGGATGCGCGACTTACCACAACCCGAATGCCGAACACCGGACTTTTTTTTAAAGTTCGGTCATCTCTATTTCTAAGAGATGCTATCTTGAAGTATCTCAATGAAAATAAGCAAATAGCGCCATATCAGCTTGGCTTCAAGAGGGATTGGTCATGCCAAACGAATTTAATCAGTTTCTATGAGGAGGTAAGTTCTAGACTTGACAGCGGCGAATCAATGGATGTCGTATATCTGGACTTCTCCAAAGCATTTGACACTGTACCTCATAAAGGCTTAGTATATAAAATGAGAATGCTTGGACTGGGAGAAAATGTCCGTAAGTGGGTAAGTAACTGGCTGAGTGACAGAAAACCGAGGGTGGTTATTAATGGTACACACTCAGATTGGGTCACTGTCACTAGTGGGGTACCTCAGGGGTCCATATTGGGCCCTATTCTCTTCAATATACAGGGTGGGCCATTTATATGGATACACCTTAATAAAATGGGAATGGTTGGTGATATTAACTTCCTGTTTGTGGCACATTAGCATATGTGAGGGGGGAAACTTTTCAAGATGGGTGGTGACCATGGCGGCCATTTTGAAGTCGGCCATTTTGAATCCAACTTTTTTTTTCAATAGGAAGAGGGTCATGTGACACATCAAACTTATTGGGAATTTCACAAGAGAAAAAATGGTGTGCTTGGTTTCTTAACGTAACTGTATTCTTTCATTAGTTATTTACAAGTTTCTCTTTGTTTACAGCAATTGACATGTCGCCGATGTTAACATGTGAGGAGCGGATAGAAATTGTGTTGATGTCTGGTGAACGCAGTAACTGGGTCATTGCAGCAGATTTCAATGCAAGACACCCTACGAGACCACCCATCTCCATCAAACTGCTTGCTAAGTTTTGTGAAACTGGTTCAGTGTTGGATTTGCCAAAATGTGGACGCCTGAAATCTGTCACTAATGAAGAAACATCAGTGGCTGTCCTAGCTTCATTCAGCAAGAGCCCACAGCGAAGCACTCGCCGCATGTCACTGGAGAGTGGCATTAGTCGGACATCCCTTCGGCGGATATTAGCTACTCACAAATGGCACCCTTACAAACTCCAGCTACTGCAGCATCTCAACAAAGATGACCCAGATCGGAGCACTGAATTTTCAGAATGGGCAAAACAAAAATTGGAACAGGACCCTCAGTTTACGCAAAAGATTTTGTTCAGTGATGAGGCAAACTTTTATGTGAATGGTGACGTTAGCAAACAAAACCACCGCTATTGGTCTGACACTAACCCACATTGGATAGATCCCTCCAAGACTGTTGGAACAAAAAAATTGATGGTATGGTGTGGTATATGGGGTACAAAGATAGTGGGGCCATTCTTCATCAATGGAAACCTCAAGGCCACTGGATATGCGAAATTGCTACATGATGATGTGTTTCCCTCTTTATGCACTGAAGCTGGCACGTTCCCTGAGTTTTTCCAGCAAGATGGTGCACCACCACATTATGAGTGTCAGGTCCGAGCATTACTAGATGAACAGTTTCCTGGAAAGTGAATTGGTCGTCATGGGCCAGTAGAATGGTCCCCAAGGTCTCCCGATCTGACCCCCTTAGACTTTTATCTTTGGGGTCATCTGAAGGCAATTCTCTATGCTGTGAAGATAAGAGATGTGCAGCACCTGAAACTACGGATACTGAAAGCCTGTGCTAGCATTTCTCCTGCGGTGTTGCTATCAGTGGGAGAAGAGGGTTGCATTGACAATCCAACACAATGGGTAGCACATTGAACACATTTTATAAGTTGTCCGAAACTTGTAAATAACTCATGAAAGAATAAAGTTACGTTAAAACCAAGCACACCATTGTTTTTCTTGTGAAATTCCCAATAAGTCTGATGTGTCACATGACCCTCTTCCTATTGAAAAAACTAAAGTTGGATTCAAAATGGCCGACTTCAAAATGGCCACCATGGTCACCACCCATCACATATACTAATGTGCCACAAACAGGAAGTTAATGTCACCAACCATTCCCATTTTATTGAGGTGTATCCATATAAATGGCCCACCCTGTATTTATTAATGGTCTTGTAGAAGGCTTGCACACTAAAATGAAAATTTTTGCAAATGACACTAAACCGTGTAAAGTAATTAACACTGAAGAGGACAGTTTTCTGCTACAGAGGGATCTGGATAGATTGGAGGCTTGGGCAGAGAAATGGCAGATGAGGTTTAACACTGACAAATGTAAAGTTATGCACATGGGAAGGAATAATGCAAGTCACTTGTACATACTAAATGGTAAAACACTCGGTAAGGCCTCTTTCACATCTGCGTTTTTCCTTTCCGTCCTAGAGTTCCGTCCTCGAGGCTCTAGGACGGAAAGATACTGATCAGGATTATCCCCATGCATTCTGAATGGAGAGAAATCCGTTCAGGATGCATCAGGATGTCTTCCGTTCAGTATGTGAACATTTTTTGGACGTTCACAAAACCGCAGCATGCTGCGGATTTGTCTCCATCCAAAAATCCGGAAGACATGCCGCAAGGACGGATCCGGAATTAATGCCCATTGAAAAGCATTAATCTGGATCCGACTTTAAGCTAAACGTCGTTTCGGCGCATTGCCGGATCCAACGTTTAGTTTTCTGAATGATCCAGGGAGTTATTCTGATTGCCTGATTGGAGTCGGGAAGGAATTTTTTCCCCTTAAGTGGGGAAAATTGGCTTCTGCCTCACAGTTTTTTTTTGCCTTCCTCTGGATCAACTTGTAGGAAACAGGCCGAACTGGATGGACAAATGTATTTTTTCGGTCTTATATACTAAGTTACTATGTTACTATGTATATCTACAGTTAGTCAATTGAGTATTTACTGGATGTACTAACAGTCCCAGCACTACAGATATCAACTCCTTTCTCTTCTTATGTATATACAGAGCTAAAAAAACAATTTTGTAACTCTACCTTTTCCTTATCTTCAGTGACTACTCCCCCTTTACCATTATTTAGGGTCCCTACCTGCTCAGACCTAGGTTTTTTATCATTTATATATTTAAAGAATTTTTTAGGATTTGTTTTGCTCTCTTTTGCCACCTGCTGTTCGTTTTGTATTTTTGATAATTGTATTTCCTTTATACAGATTTTATTAAGCCCTTTGTAATCTTCAAACGCTACAGCTGACCCCTCAAATTTGTAATTTTTAAATGCCCTTTTTTTGTCTTTTATTGCCCTTTTTACAGTAGCTATAAACCATGGGGGGTTAAGGTTTAGCCGTTTATACTTGTTACCTAAAGGAATAATTTTTTTGTGCAATTACTCAATGTGGATTTAAAGCTCTCCCATTGATCCTCAGTATTATTATGTGACAGTAGCTGCTCCCAGTCTATGCCTTGAAATGCTGCCCTCAACCATGGAAATTTGCATTTTTGAAATCTAGTGTCTCTGCTCTGCCTGACAGAGTTTGCTTCTTACAGTTTAGGGGGAATATAATTATATTGTGGTCACTATTACCTAGTGTTTCTCGTACAGTAACATTTCCAACAAGCTCTGCATCATCAGAAATTACCAGATCCAACAGAGCATTGCCCCTAGTGGGAGCTTCTACAAACTGGCCCATAAAGTGGTCCTGCAGCAAGTTGAGGAATTTTCTCCCCTTTGCGGTTGAGGCAGAACCATGACCCAGTCAGTGTCTGGGAAGTTAAAATCTCCCATTATGACCAGCCTGAGCAGCCGCTCTATTTGGTTATACAGTTGTGTTTCTATCTCTTCTGTGATGTTAGGGGGTCTATAGATTACTCCAAGTATTATTTTTTCAGTGTTTTTATCCCTTTGAACTTCCACCCATAAGGTTTTAACATCCTCACCATCCGCACCTACAATTGCCTCTTTCGCACTTGTCTTCCGATCACTCCGAACATACAGGCACACGTCAGCACCTTTTCTATTGACCCTGTCTTTCCTAAATAGTGTAAAACCCTCAATATTAACAGCCCAGTCATGTGAAGAGTCCAACCATGTCTCAGCCCCACCAACTACATCTATGTGTTCTTCTAGTACCATAGCCTCCAGCTCCCCAATTTTGGCATTTGTGAAAATATATTTCAATTTACTATTACCTGTAAAGTGAATATCTGGTATTTTTTTGTTACCATGGTTGATCTTTGTATTTATCAGGTCCATGTTACCAGCAGTTCTATTTTTCATCGGTGTATAGTTCTTCCCAGTCTTCTCCCTACTTTCCCCGCTAACCCTAGCCCCCACTAAATCTCACTGTCCCCTCCTATATCCTACTCTCTACCAACACTATCTACCCCCTTATTAGAATTACCCCCCACCCTCCCCCCAGATCCTAGTTTAAAAGCTCCTCCAGCCGTCTAACCATTTTTTCCACAGGGCAGTTGCACCCTCCCTACAGTAGAGCCTGTAACCGACAGAGGAGTTGGCCCAGTTCTCCATGAACCCAAACCCTTCCTTCCTGCACCAGCTTCTGAGCCTTTTATTTAACTCCCTAAGCTCCCATTGTCTCTCTGGTGTTGCTCGTGGCACTGGTAGTATTTCTGAAAACACTACCTTGGAGGTCCTGGACTTGAGCTTCTCTCCTAGTTCCCTAAAATCATTTTTAAGGACCCTCCATATCCCCCTGACTTTGTCATTGGTGCCAATGTGTACCATGACCCCAGCTCCACCCAGCAATCTGTCAATCCAATCCGCAATATGCTGAACCCAAGCACCCGGCAGACAACACACTGTTCGGCATTTATGGTCACGGCGACAGATAACCCTGTCTGTCCGCCTAATAAGAGAGTCCCCTATCACCAGCATCTGTCTGACCTTTGCTGCACTCCTTTTCCTATCCTTCCTGCAGCGGTCATCCTCCTGGTTGCTAGGAGAAATGCCCTGCTGCAGTGTTGTTAGCCCTGGGCTTTGATCCCTAATATCATCCAAACAGGCATATTTACTAGGGCGTTCCAGCTCAGGACTAGCCTCCCTGGCACTTTTTCCTCTACCCCTGCTTCCTACATTAACCCAACTGCTGACCTGATAGTCCTGATCTTGCCCTCCTCCCACCTCCATTTCACTGACCCCAGTCACTGATCTTACCGTAAAGAATCCCCTTCTATGTTTGTGTAGAAACCTTCTTTCCTGCAGACGCAGAGGATGTCGCTCGTCACAATCACAGTCCTGGGGATAAATAGATGATGGGAGTGATCTCTGTACTGTCCTCTGATATATTTATACATAGTAATTAAATCTCCCCTCAATTGTCTTTTTTCTAAAGTGAATAACCCTAATTTTGATAATCTTTCAGGGTACTGTAGTTCTCTCATTCCATTTATTACTTTAGTTGCCCTCCTCTGAACCCTCTCCAGCTCTGCTATGTCTGCCTTGTTAACAGGAGCCCAGAACTGTACACAGTTCTCCATGTATGGTCAGACCACTGATTTGTAAAGTGGTTGTCACTACCAGAGTTTTGAGGAGTTCTCACAGCTCTGTTTCTCTGCCCCTGTGATGAGGTCTTTACTTTCATTTTCACTCCTTTCCCTCTTCCCAGCTGTTCCTTCTCTGATTGATTCCTCTTCCTTTAAATCACCCCTCTTCCTGTTTCACCTTGTGGGTTATATTTCTCATCTTGAGTTGTGTCAGCCACTGGAGTATCTACACTGCTGTGGTCTCTGTACACTGGACGTGTGTTTTGCTGAAGCAAGCAACATCGGATATTGTCTGCTGAGATTGGATCTGTCTTCACTGCTGCTGCAGCCCCTATAGATAAGTTTGCAGACATTGTTGGTTTGTTTATTTGCTGACTGGATCTGAGGTGACCCCGGTTCCGTCCGTATACTGAGCAGGGAGCCGGTGGCCGTGCCCCCCCCCCTTTATCATGGGGGTTTCAGGTCTCACTCAGCCTTAGGTACGCGGGCATGCCTCGACCCACCATCAGGGTCTGGGCATGTGCATAGCAGCGCAGGGAGAGCTCTTAGGGTCTGACAGGGGTTACCTTTTATGCTCCCTAGTTTGGGTCCGCTCAGTAGCTTGTGCACTGATTGTACTCCTGTTGTTCGCATATACTTGTGACACTCGGACATTAGGGCGTACCCATACATCCTATGTCCTTAAGGAGTTAAACCCAACAGAAGTGGTAAAGGTATTATCAAAGATCTCTAAAAACAAAGCCCCAGGAATAGATGGTATTCCTTTTGAACTTTATGCTCAATACGGGGAACTATTAATCCCTAAACTGCTTGATATGTTATGTGTACAATATTTCTTTATTGATTTTAAGCAAGATAGTAGAAGCACATGGAACAAAAGCGCAATAAGCGCCTATAGTATAACATAGTAGAAAGCACACATTAGTGCAACAACAACAAGGCATACAGGTGAGATATACAAAATACAAGTCGGCTGCACATAAGTAGGATATATCAAGCACAATGAGAAGCTCAACACTGGTAAATCAGCATTAAAACAAGGAGGTCGGAAGAGGCGTAGCATATCGACTGGACAGCCACATAACCCACTGATTATGTAGTCGGATTCTGGAACTCGCAGATTCGGCAAACGTTAATTCACAATGCATGTGTTCATTGACAGATTGCACAACCGCAGCTATCTCCGGAGAGTGTGCAAGTTTCCATTTTCTTGCAATAACATTCCTAGTAGCACTAAACACGTGCGCCAATATCCCTCGTATTTTGGGGGGAAAATTTACCAGACCTATACCAAGTATTGCTAATTCCGGGCTTATGACAACATGCGAGTCAGTAACTTCTCTGAGAAGAGATTCTACAGAAGACCAAAGGGGGGCGACTGTGGGGCATGCCCACCACATATGCAGTGGGGTACCTACAGTCCCACATCCTCTCCAGCAAAGAGGGGAATATCCCGTCGCTAAATGAGCTAGTCTATTGGGTGTCAGGTACCAGCGCAATTGAATGCGCCTGGCTTGCTCAATATGGTTGATGCATCTGGTGTATTTGAAAGACCATTGGAAGGCAGCGTTCCACTCCTGGACAGAAAACACCTTACCTATTTCAGTCTCCCATTTATGAGCAAAAGATTGTTTAACTGATATTGCAGCAGGAAGTATAGCTGCATAAAGCGTAGAGATTGTAGGTCTCAGGGAGCGAGGATTTCTGATAAAAAGCTGGAATTGGTTAAGGGCCAGTGCTGGGCGAGGAGGTAAGGACTGTAGGTAATGTCTTATTTGTAAGAACTGATAAAAACAGCTGTTAGGGAGAGAGTACTCGGCATGCAGGGCTGCAAATTCCACTATGGAGTTCCCTGTATATAAACTGTCCAGATGCTCTATACCCCTAGATCTCCATAGCTCCAGCGAGAGATTCGGAATATGATATTCCAGTGCCAGAATAGGGGTAGCATCTAACGGCACATGAAACAACCTAAAGGTCTCTGTGATTTGCTGCCAGATATATACCATAGCCGTGGTAGTGCTCAACTTGGGGGTGTATTGGATAGCCGATAGACTACATGCTCCTAACAGGGTCCTCAGGGAGCGAGATTTTTCCAGTGAGCTCTCAAGTGCATGCCACTTCTGAGGAGAGGACGGGAGATAGGATTCAAAAGCCTGATCTGCTAAATTTGCTAAGTAATACTTGTGAAGATCAGGAACTCCTAAGCCTCCGAATCGGATAGGAGGATGCAGTGACTCCTTGGATATCCGAGGACGTCTACCATCCCAAATAAATGACATAAGATCTCGCTGCAGTTGTGCAATCCTACCCTTAGGTATTATAATTGGTATACATCTAAAGAAATACAATATCTTAGGAAGTGCAAGCATTTTAGCCGCATTGATGCGCGCAATCCAGGACATATGGACCTTAGACATTCTGAGATAGTCAGACTTAAGGTCAGCTTGAAGATTGAGCAGGTTGACAGAGAGGGTTTGAGATACCGAGCGCGCCAATTCAATTCCTAGATAGGTAATAGAAGTGTTAGCCCATTGAAAGGAGTAGCGCTGACGAAGGATCTGTTTGGTCGCATAGGCCAGATGAAAATCCAGAACATTAGTTTTCTTTTCGTTTAGCTTGTAGTAAGAGCAATCAGAGTAAGAGGAGAGTATAGAATAAACAGCCTCTAAAGATTGTTCTGGCTCCGTTATCGTTAAAATCACGTCATCTGCGTAAAGGCCTATGACATGAGAAGTGCCTCCAACTCTGATTCCTCTGACCTGCGGGCACGTGCGGATACTAGCCGCCAGCGGTTCTATGACCAGTGAGAAGATAAGTGGGGACAGGGGACAGCCCTGACGGGTACCATTCGTGATCGGGAATGAATCAGAGGTGAAACCAGAGGCCAGGACTCTCGCTGAGGGAGCTGAGTATAAACCCAAGATCGCCTCACAAATAGGCCCATGGAAGCCAAATTTATTAAGTACCCGCTCCAGGAACCCCCAATGAACCCTGTCGAACGCTTTTTCAGCATCAAGTGAGAGAAACATTGTGGGGCCCCCAGAGCGGTCCGCTACCTGAATCAGATCAAGCATCCTTCTGGTTCCATCCCGACACTGCCTCCCGGGCACGAACCCCACCTGGTCCGGATCTACTAGAGAGGGAGAAAAGCATTAATACGTGTAGCTATTATTTTTGCAAATAACTTTAAATCAGCGTTT
Source organism: Bufotes viridis (assembly GCA_033119425.1). Taxonomy (NCBI): domain Eukaryota; kingdom Metazoa; phylum Chordata; class Amphibia; order Anura; family Bufonidae; genus Bufotes; species Bufotes viridis. Next base: position 43,802,423 of record CM065590.1, on the reverse strand, counting down.
AGCAGCGATATAGGTCGGAAATTTGCTGGCTCGTCAGGACTTTTGCCCGGCTTAGGTATGGTTACTACCGTAGCAGCCAGCATTTCAGGGGAATGTCTCTGGATACAAAAAACTGTTAAATAAAGAGGTGAGATGAGGTATCAGCTGCTGCTGAAAAGTTTTATAATAATTGGAAATGAAGCCATCCGGACCAGGGGCCTTATTAGTCGGGGTGCGACGGATAGCTAAGAGAATTTCCTCACTGGTCACAGGCGAGTTCAGGGTTTCCAACTGCTCCCCAGTCAAAGTCGGTAGCTGCACTGAGTCCAAAAAGGAGCCAATGAGCTCAGAAGTTGGCTGTGGGACCATAAGATCATCCTTCAAGTTATACAGCCCCTTATAATAGGACGCAAAGCGCATTAGCGATCTCCTGAGGATGCGTGTAGGTAACATTATCATATCGCAGCTTACCAATCTTGGACTCAGCCGCTCTGCGGTTTAGCCGTCTCGCTAAAAGGGCTCCCGCTCTGTCCCCCATATGATAAAGGTGGTGCGCAGCGTGCGAAGCGCCTTCTCATGCTTATAAAGCAGAAGGGACTTCACCACAGATCGGGCGTTCTGAAGTGTTTTAAGATTAGCAGAAGTAGAATCTCGTTTGTGAAGCTTATCTGCCGCGTCTAGAGCAGTAAGTGCGTCATTCAGTTGTCTATCTCTTAATTTTTTAAGACGAGCAGCGGACTGCAGAAGGATTCCACGCATATATGCCTTGTGTGAGAGCCATAAGATGGTGGGGAGATTTCAGGGCTGGCATTATACATAAAGAAGTCAGTGAGTTTGGACCTAAAGTCCTCAACTCGCTGAGGAGACTTCAGCAAATAAGGATTAAGTCTCCACTGAGCAGGGGAGCATGCAGGAATACCTAGATCCAGTTCAAGGGAGATTGGGGAATGATCAGACCATGTAGCACACCCAATGTCAGACCGAAGTGCCTTATGTAAGAGGTCTCTCGAGATAAGAAAATAATCTATGCGGGAATGTGACAAGTGAACCGGAGATGAATAAGTGAATTCTCGCTCGTCTCCATGATGGTACCTCCAGATGTCATGATACGGTGTGGCTTTAAGGGTGAGGCCCAAATCCTCACGGTGGACCCCTGGAGCCGAGCGACAATCAATGTCTGCACTGACCGGCATGTTAAAATCCCCTCCAATAATAACTGCCCCTTTCGCTACTGCAGCAATTTTCCTGAAGAACTTGTTAAGGAAGGACCTCTGTCTGACATTGGGTGCATAAACTGATGCAATGGTACAGAGAACATCGTCAATAGTACAGACCAAGATGATAAACCTGCCATGAGAGTCCACTACACAATCATGTTTAGTAAATGCTACGGAGGCTCGGATCCCAATAAACACCCCAGCTTTGCGTCTTTTAACTGAAGGGGAGAAAAACATGTGGGGGAACATCCTAAGCGCACATCTATACTGATCCTTCTCCAACAAATGAGATTCTTGCACTAATACGACATCATAGCGAGCCTTAAGGACATCAGACCAAAGTTGTGAGCGCCTGAAGGGGGAGTTGAGACCTCTCACATTGTTAGAGAGGATCTTAAGACCCATTGTAATATATAAATATTGCAGCTGAGAGCCCACTTATGCCATGATACATCATCCTAGAGCCGAGAGGTGCAAGATGCCCACCATAGTACGCCTGGTAACATACATTAGAGAACATAAAAAGAAAAAACAAAAAACAAAATGAACTAAAACACATATAAACCGTAGCGGAGTAACCCGCTTCTAGTAGTGAGGCCTGCAGGTTAGGAAAGCAGACCGTTGGGGGGAGGGAGGTAAAAGTGTGAGTAAAAACCCACATGTATACCCCGACCCCAGTACCCCATCATGAGATGAAAACCAAGTCCGGACGTTCATCAGGCTGCCTCCCAGTCCGAAGAGATCTTGTCTGGTTTGGTAAGATCACCGGGTTGCTTTTTCTGGAAGTCCGGTAGCAGTCCCCACTGATGCAGGGCAAGAGCCGCCGCTTGAGGGGAGTTCCAGATATGCTGGGTGTCCTTATGCAGAACTATTAGTTTGACAGGAAAACCCCACCGGTAACGGATTTGATGCTCTCTTAGGATCTTCGTCACTTGAGAGAATTCCCTCCTTTTGGCCATGGTAGCCGCTGATAGATCAGGGTATATTGCTAACCCCGCAAAAGATGGCGTCGGAGCTGGGTTCTGTCGCAGCAGCCGGAGAAACTGATCTTTAATGTGATAAAAGTGTATCCTCGCAATGACATCACGGGGAAGGGAAGGATCCAGGTTTCGGGGTTTAGGGACCCTATGTATGCGGTCTATTATAAGATCAGCTTCTGAGGTATCAGGAAGGGCCCCTTTGATCAATCCCTTAAGAAGCGGATCCAATCCTTCAGGTCCCACCGACTCTGGCACCCCTCTTATCCGCACGTTGTTGCGTCTATGTCGGTCTTCCAAATCTTGCAACTTAGCTCTGAGGGTGCCTACCTCCTCCTCCAACGCCTCATGCGCATCAATAAGCGAATTGTGCGAGACGGCAAATTCCGCCATCTTGCCCTCCACATGTGCGGTACGGTCCCCCAGGCTATGAATCTCTCGTCGCAGCTCTTTCAAAGCGCAGGAGAAATCCTCCTTTATGGACGCTCGGAGGGAGTCCAGCAAGGAGCGCATGTTGTCCGTAGTGAGCGGGTGAGAGGGAGTAGGCAGCTGGGGCGAAACAGCAGCTCCGAGAGGGGCTCCGGAGGAGGAGGCAGGCGAGTAGGCCGCAGGCGGAGACGGAGACAGAGTACGTACTGGTGTCGGGCCGGCGGGCGCTGTTTGCGCAAAGAATTCAGTGAGTTTCTTCGGCGGTTGCCGCTTCCGAAGCTTGCCCATGACAGAGAAGTAGTGTAGGTGACACGAGGGTCACACCTGCCGTCCAGAGGAACGCTGTGGAAGCCGTTGTAGGAGTACTAGGAGCGGAGCTGAAGCTCTAAGCGACCGGCGCCATCAGCGAGCAGGCCACGCCCCCTGCTTGATATGTTATGAACACCCAGCTGGAACCCTCAAATTGTGGTGAACGAATAATAGTAACAATAGATGCATCAAAAGCCCTTCGACACCATAGAATGGCCCTTTTTATTTTCTACATTGACGAAAATGGGGTTTGGTGCCGGCTTTATCTCTTGGGTAAAGCTTTTATATACAGACATATCAGCAAAGATAATGGGGAATGGAGAATATTCTGATAATATACAAATAGAAAGAGGAGGTAGACAGGGTTGTCCCCTCTCTCCCTTACTTTTCGCCATAGCTATTGAACCTTTAGCTAATATGATCAGACAAGATATAGAAATAGAGGGGTTCAATTATGGTGTTCATGAGGAAAAAATAGCTTTATATGCCGACGACATTATACTATTCGTGGGCTCTTATAAGTCTCTTGAGAGAATATTTCAGGTTTTTAAACAATATAATATGTATGCTGGACTTAATATAAATTGGTCCAAATCCGCCTGTATTCCGATTGATCCTCTAAAGAACTTTATACCAGGACCCTTAGGCCCCTTTCACATGGGCGAGTTTTCCACATGGGTGCAATGCGTGAGGAGGACGCATTGCACCCGCACTGAATCCGGACCCATTCATTTCTATGGGGCTGTGCACATGAGCGGTGATTTTCACGCATTACTTCTGTGTTGCGTGAAAATCTCTATATTGTGCGTTTTTCATGCAACGCAGGCCCCATAGAAGTGAATGGGGCTGCGTGATAATCGCAAGCATCCGCAAGCAAGTGCGGATGCAGTGCGATTTTTTTCGCATGGTTGCTTAGCAATGGGACCAGATCTTTATTATTTTCCCTTATAACATGGTTATAAGGGAAAATATTAGCATTCTTAATAAAGAATGCTTAGTAAAATAAAGATGAAGGGGTTAAAAATAATAAAAATTAACTTACCTTAGCCACTTGATCGCGTAGTTGCGATCTGTCCTCTCTTTCCCTGCATCAGCTAAGAACTAAAGGACCTGTGATGACGTCACATCACATGGTCCAATCACATGGTCCATCTTACCATGGTGATGGACCATGTGATTGGACCATGTGATGTGACGTCATCACAAGTCCTTTAGTTGTTAGCTGAAGCTGGAAAAGAGAAGACATGTAAAGGTAAGAATGATCCTGTTAAATATTTAGGGATCCAAGTAACCGCTGGCTCAAAAGATTATATACACTTGAATGTTACTGCCCTAATAAAAAAGATTAAGAAAAAAATAGATTCCTGGAAAAAATTACATATTTCAATGGCAGGTCGTATCTCATTATTGAAAATGTGTTTACTACCTTCTTTAAATTATATACTATGGAATTCACTGGTAGTTATTCCCAAAATAATTTTTTAAAAAGTAGCGAGTCTGATATGGAGAAGAAAAAAAAAACAAGAATAAGAGCACAAATGTTGAATATTAAAGAGAAAGAAGGTGGATTATCAGTCCCAGATCTGGAACTTTAAGAAGAAGATATAAGCAGACTATAGCTGGGATCAATAAAAGGTTGGACATCTGTAATATTTTCCAGTTAGTCGAGGCTGGTATATTATCTAAACTTTAAACTAGAAAAATACCTATAATAGAGTTAATGGCAAAAGTTTAGAAGGAAACCAAAGATTTATGGTCCCAAACTAAATTCCACACGGACACATTACTATGGGATAATGTCTATTTCATAGAACTGGAGTCAATTGAACATAAAATTTGGTGGAAGTATGGGATTTATAAAGTAGGTCAGATATGGAAGGATGGGGACATAATTTCATATCAAGAAATAAAGAATTTATATGGAATGGGAGATGGGGACCTGATGTTCTTCTATCTACAACTGAAATATGCTCTGAGTGCGCAGTTGGGTAGGGGAACACAGATCGCCACTCTCCCCTTACCACTAGTTAACATCTCCAAGCTAACTATGGGGGAAAAATCGGTGTCAAAAAGTTATGATTGCATCAAAAAACAAAAAAGATAGCAACCAGGAGTTCTGGGAAAAGGCTATTAAGGCAAAAAATAAGGTTTCAATCAAATTTCTCCCATAGAATTTTGCAATTTAACATATTATACCGTCTATACTACTCTCCTAGAATTGTAATGAAAATTTATAAATGTCAAGAAATCAGATGTTTAAAATGTGGAGAGGTAGGTGTAGACGACGTTCATATTCTATGGTCGTGTATAATTGTTCTGGGAGAAGGTAGTTTTAATTCCTTCAGAATTCCTAGAGACTTTGAAATATTTATATTGGGGGTAATGGAAAAAGTGGTTAACCTTGAACATCGGGTTATAGCATCTAAATTATTGTTTCAGGCTAGACGATGTATAGTTGGTCTTTGGAGGGACAGTGCTGCACCCACGGTTATGAAGTGGGGAAATCTTACTAGAGGAATTCTATTTAACAAATAAAAGGAAAAAACACAGCTTTGCTAGAACATGGCATAAATGGCTTAATTAGCTGAGGATGATGGGGTGGGGGGGATTTGGAGAGGAAGGAGAGGTGGGGTAAACCCGCCCCCCCCCCTTTTATTTTTTATTTTTACTTTTTTTGGACAAACACTAGGTACAGAGTGGGTGGCGGGTGGGTAATTGTGAATGAAAATGAAAGAAAAATGTATTTTTAAATTTGATGAAAGTATGATATTATATTATGTTGTGATTGAAATTAACAGATTGTTATCATGTAATAATTTTTTTATTCAATAAAGACATTAACAACCAAACACTAATCTGATCGTAACCTCATCGAGGTAGTACCCGTTACCTTAAATGTATAACACTGAGGTACACCAATCTCTTATGAAAAATATTAATCTTTATTAAATATCCTTAAAATACACATTAAATACCATAAAAAAGAGGAGAAACAAGAAATAAATGCGCCAAACAACTTGCTATGCCGCGTAAACGCAGCTCAGTGTAGATCCTAAACCAGAAGTATACTGTTGTTAACCATTTAGAGAACAGACCTAATGCGTCCAGAATAAAGACTAACCTGTCTATTTGTGGGACTTAACACGATCTACCTAACAGTCAGATAATCATAGCCTCCCGATGGAGAAACACTAGCAACTCGTGCCTTACCTCGGCCACATGCACCCCGTGAAGCAAGTAGGCGCACCCCTCGACGCGCGTTTCGCGTACAGCTTCTTCAGGAGGAGAGCGTTCTCAGGACCGACTTTGAAAGCCCTTCTATTCTGGGAAGGGACTGATCAACCTCCAGGCTGTCAGGTTGAATCTGTGCAGATCTGAGCAGAGGTGAGTGTCCCACGACACCAGGGTCTGCTGTGGGGGGAGCCTCCAATATTGTCCTCGACTCAACTGGGTGAGCTAGGTTAACCAGGATCTCTTCGGCCAAAACAGTATGATGGCTATCACCGAGGCCTGATCCTGACGGATTTTCATCAATACCCTCGGTATCATGGAAAAGGGAGGGAAGATGTAAGCCAGCCTGAACCTCCAGGATATTGACAGAGCGTCTAACGCCAGGGGGTTGTCCTCCCTGTAGAGGGAGCAGAACCTCTCCACCTTGGCATTGAACCTTGTTGCCATGAGATCCACCTCTGGCATACCCACTTGAGGACTATCTGCTTGATTCTCCGGATGTAAAGACCACTCCACCGACGGAAGACCGCGGCTCAGCCGCTATCATATTGAGGGAGCCTTGGATGTGGATCGCAGATAAGTGGGAAGGTACAACTCTGCCTAATCCAGAATCACCCCGATCTCTGACAAGAGGGGAAGTGATCTCGTGCCTCCCTGCTGGTTGATGTAAAGTACCGCAGTCACATTGTCTGACTGGACTTTCACCGCTTTGCCCTGGATCTGAGGGGCTAAGTGAAGGAAAGCTAGCCGGATAGCTTGAATCTCGCGGAGATTGGATGAAAGAAGCCACTCCTGAGGAAACCAGGTCCCGTGAACTGGAGAGTCGTCTAGGTGAGCGTCCCAGCCTACTTAGGACGCATCTGTAGTCAATATGACCCAGACTGGCTGGGTCATAGACTTCCCGTCGAAAAGATGGCACCACCATCTGAGGGAATACCGGGTTTGCCAAGTTAGGGAGCACAGGGAGTTTAGCCCAGCAGGGCTGCCATTCCATTAGGAGAGGACCTCCGACTGTAGAGGGCGGAGGTGCCATAGAGCCCAAGGGACTGCTTCCGCAGACGCTGACATGAGCCCCAACATCTTCATGAGAGTCCGGATTGGAACTCGCCGGGGAAAGGAACTTGCAGTGTTCTGAACCCGGAATCTTCTTTCTGGAGTCCACTGGAGCGACATCCCAGTGGAGTCGATTATGAAGCCTAGATATCTTACTGAAGTCGACGGGCTCACGTTCGACTTCTACCAGCTGATGATCCAACCTAGGTGGAACAGAAAGGAGATTGTTACCTGAAGAAGTTGGGTTAGGACCGCTAGAGCAGAGGCTTTCAAAGCCAGTCGTCCAGATAAGGAATGATGGTCAGTCCTTGAAGCCTCAAAGCCGCCACCACAGAACCACCACCTTGGTAAAAATGTGAGGGGCAGAAGAAAAGCCAAAGGGAAGGGCAACAAACAGAAGATGCCTGACGACACCGGACACCTGGACCGTGATCCTGATATACTTCCTGGAACCAGGATGGATCGGGATGTGCAGATATGCATTCTTGAGGTCCAGGGTTGCCATCACGTCTCCAGGATTGATGACGTGAACTACTGACCTGATGGTTTCTACACGAAACTTCACCTTCCTTATAAATCGATTGAAATATCTCAGATCAATAATCATCCGGAGATCTCCTGAAGCCTTGGGAACCAGAAAAAACTGGTGAATAGATCCCTAGGCCCCGTTCTCCTGCCGGAACCTCCTCCAGAGCCCCTTTGCAAATGTAGTCCTGAATGTAGGCCTCTAGGATCGCCTCCTTGGCAGCTTGTAGAAGGTTGATCTTGACAAACCTGTCCAGAGGAATAGAGGTGTTGTTGACTAAATAACCGTTGAAAATGATATTCAGGACCCCGGGATCCGAGATCTCTTGGATCCATTCTTCTCAGAAGTGGGAGAGACGACTCCGACGGGTACATGAAGCTTAGGAATGGGGAAGCTTATTGGCAGGGCAGCAGGAGTAACGGGAATTAACCAAGAGCCTCGAAGAGGCTCGTAGTCAGGAGGTGGATTTTCCATCTTTGGCTCCTCCACGAGAGCACCTTAAGCCCTTTCGCTGTGCTCTTCAGTCACTCTGTATTTTGAGGAATTGTCAGGGACCCAAGGCTTAAGCCAAAATGGAATATGGGCCACTGATCCCAGGGCCATGCTATATATAGGCCCCTGATGTTATTTGATAGTATTGTTACAGGGTGCCAAAGGCGCACTTGGTCTCCCATGAGCCACAGACCTGCTGCTTAGCTTCAATAGCAAGGATTTGTGTTTGGCCTTGTTCCCAGGACTTGCTTTGCTAGCGGGGAAGCTCCCTCGCTAGCTTCAACTGGAGCTGTGCGGTATCGCACAAGAAGTCCGTAGCCAGGTTGATGGTCTTGAAAGCAGCCAGTATGTCGTCCTGGAAAAAAACTGTGGTTCACATCAACTTGAATTTGATCCAGGCGAGATCGGAGGAACGTAGAGACTTCAAAAGCCGCTATGGCTGTGGAAGCGGAAGCCGCAGCTGCCGTAACACCCCGTCTTAGTGTGCACTCTGCAAGGGGGTCCTGCAGCTAGACCCATCGTCTGCAGGAACCAGAGTGTGCTTGGACAACTTGGCAATAGCCATGTCCACCTTGGGAATGGATCCCCACGAATCCACCAAGTGTTAAGCCATCGGGAACATGGATTTAAACTTCTTTGTTAAAACCGGACCTTTTCCAGGTTTTTTCCACTCTATATCATGATAGAGAGGAGGGTCTCATCCGCTCTAAAGACACGATGTGCCCGAGTAGCGGGAACGGGAGGCTCCCCACAGTCAACATCATGGTCCCCCGACCTGATGGACTTGAGCAACTTCTGTGTCTTTCCAGGGGAGAAAACACAAAGTCAGCTCCTCCTCATCCGAGGAGAGAAGAAACTAAGTAGACCAAGGTCTCTCTACCGGGACAGAGGTCTCCATAGAGGCCTGGGCATGAATAGGAAGCCTTTCCATCCAGCAGGCCTATGACTCCTTTAATAGAGCCATTGATACATATCCTGCAACTTAGGTTCACTAGAGGTCAGAAACCTCTAACGGCAGCTGTAACACCTGGTGCAGGCCAAGCCAACAGACCCAGGGATTCCCAACCGGTCTCCCAAGCTGGTCCCAGCCCAGCCCCAAGCTGTTTAGCTTCTGCGATCTCACAAGTGCAGGTTTGATCAACTTACAATAACCGTTGACTGCGGCAATGGTAGCAGGATAGATGCTTCCTCTTGAAATCCACTTCCCTGCCTTCCGAATCCCGCGGAGAAGACATCACTGCGGGAAAAAAAGGGACAAATAAAACATTTGTAAACCACCTATCTACGCAGGAAAGGTAGAAAAGCAGCCCGGAGGCAGCTGAGGAAAAAAACACCACAGTGGAACAACACCAATTTTAGGACTCTGGGATCTAGCTGAAAAAGCATATGTAGCCAGAGACTGAACTGGAGCACACAGCCTCCCAAAATAAGGGAAGGGGAGGGATAGCCAATCCACCCTTCCCCCAGTAAATCCTCCACAGGAAGATGCAAAAAAAAAAAATCGCATCTATGAAAAAAATCGTGCCCGTGAAAAAATCACGGCCGGATTACCCGGAGGTGATGCAAAAGGAGAGTCCCCGCGTCACCTCCGGAAGATGGCGGCACACAGGGACCGGGAATCCTGGACCAAGGACGCCGCCAAAATACCCCAGCCAGGCGCAACTGCGCGGGGCCGGCAGCAAATAAGCTGCCGGCCAAACTGACAAGGTACCTAGGAAAAAAGGGCAACGCCGTTACCCAAACGAAAAGAAGGCTCCCCGCACTTTCCATAAGAAAGGGGGGAACAAACCGCCTAGTCCACCTGTCCAGGAGGACAGAAAAAAACACAGTGGGCTGGGGGTTGACTTCCTCCTTTTAAGGAGATACTTAATTGTTAAATTGAGTTATTAGTCTTGGGCTCATTAAACATTCCGCCGGTCCTGCCAGTCCACGGCGGGTGGTTAACCCCATCTGTGCTGCTGGTAGGACGTAAGGGAATAAATCCTTTTATTTAAACTCAGTTGGCAGTACTTCACTATGTCGGGCCATTTCTTCTGGTCTTTAGGAGATTAGAGCATGGACCTCTGTGATAATCCACGCAATATACTGAGGAATAACATCATAAAGACAATCCTTTTGACTCCTAGTGTGAACTCAGACCTAATTTAAGCAGCGCGTTTGTATTTCAGTTAATTGGGAAAGGTACCCACAATAAAGACCGCAGCGCAATAAGGGAACTTTGATTCAGGACTGCAACTTCGCAGCATTTTTTGTGTTAGTTAGTATTTTGTATGATTTTGTTTGATCATTTCTAGTTGGTGTTTTTTCTTTTTTCTTTTTCTTCTTTGTTCGATTTGCATCTATTTGTCTCAGATGTAATTTGTACTGTAATAAGATGTTAATGAGAACAAAGGGGCTGAAGAGTCAGGCTACGGTAATAAGAGTCTACATTTTTGTCCAAAACATCTGGCACTAATCGTACGACCTTTACTTCTCCAATCCTACGCCCACTTTTTTGAGATACTCTTTTTCAATGGGAAAAAAATGGTCAGATAGTTGCTGGACATTTTAGTCTTCCAAAGAGAGTTATATATAGGGGACTAAGAGCAGAAGAGGTCTTTGACCAGACTATGCCAGTTGTTCCCAGCCTCCTATAGTTTCTCCAGAAGCATTGGTGGGCTTGTGCTTAAACACGACAGCCTATATGAACAAGCAGATCTAAAGATCTATACTGTATGTCCATGTCCAGACCAGCATATTTGGTAAAAAACAACAACCCTGTAATGTTAGGTATAAAATTGAGGGTTAGTAATTGGGTTTGAAGACCTCTGCCCAGTGTCGGAGTAGAGTTGCTTGGGCCCACCACAGGAAATTCTCAGGCCCAAACCTTGAATCATAATATCGATAGGTTTTTGATAAAAGACTCAGATGCTAGAGGCAAATCATTAACTCCAAGGATGCTCCAAATGGAGTTTTTCTCATGGCCCTCTGGGGCCCACTATGGTATTACAGCATGAGCCCACCGGAGGATCCTTTGGTACTCTGGTGGTCCAGTCTAAATCCGCATACTGTCATTAACTAGGAAAATCATATTGGGTATTTGTACTTTTCATAATACAAGTTTTATTTCTGAACTCATAATAGCCCTTTAAGGTAGTGTTCACACAAGCATCGTGGTTGTTAATGGAAAAACTAACGCAAGGGAAATGTATCGCAATAGCAGAAAAACTGACGAGACGCAAGTATCAAGAGGAGTAGAGCGTTGGAGATAGAAGAGAGAGACTACAAAATGACTCCCCATCTTGCATCTCAAAGAGGCTGCGTTTATGCAGATAAGATTTTATGAATTTTGTGGTGGACATTCCTAGTCATGTTAAAATGTCCCACAAAAAGTGAATCAAATGTAGGCGGTATGCATAATATAACCGACTAGAATCCAAAATACAGGCAGTCTCGAAGGTTCCTTCTTCATCATTTGGTGCAGATCAATTGGAAAGGACGAGATGCAGCAAGGTCTCCGAAAAACATGGCTGCTTTGTCCCTGAAACACTGCCATGTGTGTCTTTAGGTTGTGTGTGGTATGACAGCTTTAGCCCCATGCCCTTCAAAAAACCTGAGCCCATGGACATCTGAACAAGCAGATCTAAAGTGTAAAAATGGGGTAGGGATTAAGGGAGGCTTACAGAGTAGGGAGAATTTCAGACTACTGGTGACCACAATAGACACTGCATAACAGTTGGGATAACTGATCATAGCTATGTTCTTACAAAGTAGAGCAGCCAACATGTAAATATCATGTAAGCATTCAATGTAATTTTTAAGACAGTCACTAGACATCTTGGATGGTACAAAAAAGCAGTTGGATCCAGAAACTGTAAAGAGCAGAGGGCATGTAATTAGAAGGATTATGAGATGGTAAATAATGTCTTGAAAAAATCTCTTGAACCTGTTATCTAAACATCTACAAGATTTTCTATTCTTACTTCTAACTGACTGTTGACATCAGTTTTTCTACAGGTTCCTAAACATGGATTATTTGGATAAATACATACCTACTACTTTCAATGTCTTCCAGCAACCCAATATCAACCATTACATTGAGTCGGTTGTTCAGTTGAACTTCAGTCTGTTCGAACTTCTCAAGATCATTGACTGGCCTGAACCTCCATCAGCTGTGAATAATTTTTATTTCTCAACAAACCCCCAAAACTGTGACTACCGCTTGCTAAACCCTCGAGATACATATAGGGTTGGTGAATTCTTGGAAGTGCTCATCACAGCTAGGGATCATAAAGGGCAACCAAAGAGCTATGGTGGAGACTTCTTTCAGGCCAAGCTTCACAACACCAAAGTGAGGGCTGGAGTGACCGGACAGGTGACGGACCATGGCAATGGTACTTATTTAGCCACGTTCTTGCTTCCGTGGCCAGGGAATGCTAAAGTACACATCAGGCTCATTCATTCCAGTGAGGCTGTGGATGTTCTGAAGAGGAAGAGGGAGAGTGATCCCGGAAAGGTGATTAAAAAAGGTTGAATCTTGTACTGTTTACAGCATATGTGCTACTAATGTAGCTTGCCCTTGATTGACAACTAATATGGCCACCATTATATCTACCAGGAAGCTTGTATAAAAGCACCCTAGACTCTTGAATGAATGTCCTACTTAGTTATTCAGAGGTTTATCACTGCATACGTCTCCCATAGTTTTGTGTATACAGCTTCTATGCAGAGCTGTGTGTCTCCATGGTGACAGACTACAAATAAACCTGTTGTAGTCTGATCCTTCAGTCATGTTGACAGCATTTGGTGCTCTCCTTTTCGTTATTGAAGTTATCAAAAGATCTTAGATGACAGATGGAAGGGAGTATAACTGCAGGATCAGATTGTACAGGGTATGTTTATAGTCTATCAAGGAGACATATAGACCTGCACAGGAACTGTGGACACAAAACAGTTTATACTACTACTAGAACAATTGAAAAGTGTATCTGTTTTTCATTTTAGATACAAATATAAAACAATGTGCAGATGAAAATGGGTTGCAAATGTAGACCTTTCCTTTTAAAGAAATGTTCTCAGACTAGAAATGTCTATTTTTATTACAGAAAAGGTACCACCCAAGCTTCATCAAAGTAATTAGAACAGAACTTCAATACCAAACATGTTGTGAAATTCATCAGTGTCCTAATCAGTGGAGCAGGTTTCCATTAGAGAGAAGTGACCATTTGTATTACCATATGACCGACAATTGGTCAAATCACTAATAATTATTACTCCTGGCCAACTCCTTTCATGATTTTTTGATGGCCTCCATCCATCTTGGTGTTGGTTGTCCTCTTCTTCTATTTCTTTTAATTCTTCTTGAATCTTTTCTTAAGATGTCTAGAAGAAAATAAAGCTTCCATTCATTAATTTGTGGGAGGTTCAGCTTAAGTTAGTCAAAGAGTGGCTCATTTAATTTCTTTTCTGTAAAGTCTTAGATCCTGCTCTTAGCATTTAGGAAAAGCTTTTAAAAGAATGAATGGAAAAGATGAACAAAAAAATCCATTGGGACATTTTATTTTTAAACAGCTTCAGGTCCAACCTTTTTGAACTTGGCAAAAAGAAAGATGCCACCTCCATCCTTTAGGAAACTAGCATGCATTAAGCCTTTGATGTGAAATGATGTGATGATGGAAAATAAATATTCTCATTAGGAACATCTATTTGGAGTTTCATAAATTGTGTAAGCATTTTTTTCTGCAGAAGAGTTTCCAGATAAGATCTCTAGAAAAAAGTAATAACTGTTGAGAGTCAGTCTGTACCACTAAAGCACAAGAAGGCAAGAAGATTGGTCCAAGATTTATATCATCTGACACTGCAAGATCCAGCCATGTAGGTCAACTCCACCTATAGGGGGTAGTGGAACATTTGCCATTGGGGGTTTTCCACTTTTTTACGATATAGCCTGGATATGCAGTGTCTAGAGGAAACATGTACAGTACATTTTTATATTGTAAAATGGTGGGCACATCGAATCATTGAAATCGTGGGTCCAAGGAGCTCCAGCCCAACACTAAAAATGTATATCTATGCTCTTGAGGCTCTCATGTCATCTCTTACCATTAGATATGCAACCACAGACAAAACAGGGGGTTCCAGTTCTTTATATATCTCAGAATATGGCCACTTTCAGGTTTTGAAAGCTAAAATCTATGTACCAGATCTTCATATTGATACAGTTGATTGGTCATCTCTTGTCCCCTAAACCCCCTCCGCACAAAAAAAAAAATCTTTTTCCCATTTGTAAAAATAAAACACCAATATAACATGCATTGGAACTAGAGATGGACAAATTTCTAGAAATTATTTTCGGGTCCAATTCTAATGCATTGGTCAGCAGATTCATACAAATAATTTTGACCCGAATCGAAAGTGCTCAGAAGAGTCGTGGATGAGACTTTGGGTTCTCTTAGGACTTTATCCAACCCCTTTCATGCCAAAGGGGTAATTGGAACACAAGTCAGTCCCATCAATGTCTTGCAACCAATTGTCCTTAAGCTATAACATAGGCTTTTGCCTGAAAAATTTCGTGTTTTGGGTCCATCACTAAACTGTATGTCCTTGTCCAGACCAGCATATTTGCTAAAATACAACAACCCTGTAATGCTAGGGATAAAATTGAGGGTTAGTAATTGGGTTTCAAGACTTCTGCCCAGTGTCGGATTAGAGTTGCTTGGGCCCACCAGAGGAAATTCTCAGGCCCAAACCTTGTATCATAATATCAATAGGTTTTTAATCAAAGACTCAGATTCTAGAGGCAAATCATTAACTCCAAGGAAGCTCCAAATGGAGTTTTTCTCGTGGCCCTCTGGGGCCCACTATGGTATTACAGCATGAGCCCACCGGAGGATCCTTTGGTACTCTGGTGGTCCAGTCTAAATCTGGCTACTGTCATTAACTAGGAAAATCATATTGGGTATTTGTACTTTTCATAATACAAGTTTTATTTCTGAACCCATAATACCCCTTTAAGGTAGTGTTCACACAAGCATCGTGGTTGTTAATGGAAAACTAACGCAATGGAAATGTGTCGCAATAGCAGAAAAACTGAAGAGATGCAAGTATCAAGAGGAATAGAGCATTGGAGAAAGAAGAGAGAGACTACAAAATGACTCCCCATCTTGCATCTCAAAGAGGCTGGGTTTATGCAGATGAGATTTTATGAATTTTTTGGTGGACATTCCTAGTCAGGTTAAAATGTCCCACAAAAAGTGAATCAAATGTAGGCGGTATGCATATTCTAAGCGACTAGAATCCAAAATACAGGCAGTCTCGAAGGTTACTTCTTCATCATTTGGTGCAGATCCATTGGAAAGGATGAGATGCAGCAAGGTCTCCGAAAATCATGGCTGCTTTGTCCCAGAAACACTGCCATGTGTGTCGTTAGGTTGTGTGTGGTATGACAGCTTAGCCCCATGCCCTTCAAAAAACCTGAGCCCATGGACAGGTGTGGCGCTGATTCTGGAAGAAAGCGGTCTTGTTTTTCCAATTCTGTACAATTCTAGGTCCATGCATGTTTTTAAAAAATGCAGTTTTTGACTTCTAGGTCTATTTCAGTGGTTATTTTCACTACAATGACAGCAGCGCGGTGGTGGAGTGCAATCTAGAGGTTTCCGGAAATGACATCTGCAAATATACGGATCCTGTTAGTGGTGACACATGGCAGTGTGTGAGACCTCAGAAGATGCCTTGCAGTTCATTGGTCTTTCACTCAGTGGGAGGATACCGCAAAGTGACGAACGCTCTGGAGGACTCTCTACTGAGACGGTGAGCGACACCCTTTTCATGAATCTTTGTAGATCTTTATGTCTGTCACAGTGGATGTCTCTGAGGGTCACATATTCTTCGGCACTCAACACAATTACATGGAAGTAGATTGTTTTTTTGTGGATGGCAAAATGAACTTGAGCAACCAGTTTCTGGCAGCTGCTCTCAGGTCAAGCAGAATAACAGTATGCATTAAATAGATGGTGGAGGAAAAAAAATGTACCCAAAAATACAGTTTTGCGGTAATTTAAAATGACTATGTACCAAAGCTCCCACAGAGGTCTATCTAATGATCCTCACATAACCCGGCCCATAACTATAGCAAGTGGGCATACACTACATCTCAAGGGGACAAGGTTTTATCCTCCGCATAGATGGGGATTCTTTACTGTAAGAGCAGGGAGACTAAGGAAGTTTACTCCATGGGGTTTTGCCATGGTTAATCCATTAATCTAAAGGGGTTGTCCCATGAAAAATATTCAACAGTTTTCTTGGATCCAAATATTTTTGTAATCATATATAATAAAAAATCTAGTATATCTCCCGAGTATTTTAATAAAATGTATCTGTATAGCGCCACCTGCTGTTTGTTCTTTTTATTTCTCTATCCATCGCAGTAACATCACTGAGGTGGTCGCACATGCTCAGTTCCATCCTTCAACTACCACCAGCTGTATCTACTGTCAGAAGCTCTCAGAGAGAACTGCAGCACAAAAGACACAACCCTGAAATGTTGAAGAGGATGTTGTCAACAGATCTTAAGTGTGATCAGCATAGCAGGCTGCATGTAACTTGTATAGATGCACATGTGCAATCAGTATACACACCAAACAGTCCCTGCAACTCAGCAATCACTACTGACTGAGCCAAACCCCAGGACAATAGTGTGCTCAGCCTCTACATACTCCAGGTGGCCTTTTCTGGAAATGTCTAGGTACACAATCTTAGGCCCCTTGCAGACGAGCGTTCCTCCCGGAGCGAGTCCGCAACAAAGCTCCCGGCCTGAACTCCCAGCGCTGCCGGGGGTCACATAGCATTATACTGATTTATCATGCTATGTAACCCTTACAGTTCTGGAATGTATTGGATAACACTGACATAATGCTGCTAGTGTTATCCAATACATTCCATAACTGTAAGGGTTACATAGCATCATAAATCAATATAATGCTATGTGATCCCTGGCAGTGCTGGGAGGTCAGGCCGGGAGATCCGTTGCGGACTCGCTCCGGGAGGAATGCTCGTCTGCAAGGGGACTTATAGTTCAGCAGTGCTGTGGCTTCTACACTCCTAGTCTCCACTTGCTGTTAGCTGCCCTGGACATCTGGCTGGTTTTGACACTCTACTTGTGATATTCTGAAATGAGACCACAAGGCTATAACTTTTCTTATCATGGCTTCAATTCTCAACCTAGCTTCTTTGGCACCTAGGCTCTAGATCAGGCTACTGTGGGGAGTCGCTCTGGTAGATAGCAGTGCGGGTGCAGTACAGAGGCAAAAGGGAGTCCAGAAGGTGCAATAATCAGTGTTTTATTCACACTTGCACAACATAAACAACAAACAGTCTCTTGGTGTTAAATCACACACATCCGAAATCATGAGGCAAAACAAAACAGTCCAAAAACAGGTTCCAGTCACCTGGGAGGTTTTAGGTGCAGGTTCGCACCTGGCTGTCAGTCCAGCCGCAAGGCGATCGACCTCATGCTTCCAGGCCGTCTGCACTCCTCCTTGCTTGGGCTCTTGCTTCCAGCATGAACTCCACACAGCACAGAATGGATCAGAACTCCCAAACTCAGATGATTCCACAGCCTAACAGCAGCTCCAGGACAATCACACCCTCAGCTGCTGAGGAGGCTGCCTTTAAAGGCCCGGATAAAGTCCGGCCTGGACCGTGGGAGTAGGCACCCACCCAACTCTTTGCCTACTCCCAGTAAGAGCCGGCCCGGATTGGCTTTGCAGCCAAACTAACTAACAATGTCAAGCAGCACTAGCTGCTGCTGACACATAAAAACCCGGCTCTCACCTCACCGAGGCCAGGAACCTCGGTGACACGTACCTGCCATCGACAACGGTACCTTGCACCTTACCACATACCCCCCTTTGTTCAACCCTGAGGGGTGAACACATGTGAGGCAGTGGACGCGGGACAGGGCATCTGCGTTACCCTGCAAGCGGCCTGCCCTGTGTTCTATCGAAAACTTGAAATTCTGCAGAGACAAGAACCATCTGGTGACCCGAGCATTCCTGTCTTTCGCCTGGCACATCCACTTTAGAGGGAATGGTCGGTCACCAGACGGAACTTTCTCCCTAGCAGATAATAGCGGAGAGACTCTAGTGCCCACTTGATGGCTAGGCACTCTCTCTCCACTATACTGTACCTAGTCTCGGCTGGGGTGAGTTTGCGACTCAGGAAAACCACGGGATGCTCCTCCCCATTGATTTCCTGAGAAAGTACAGCCCCGAGGCCCACTTCAGAGGCATCGGTCTGTACCACAAATTCTCTCTTGAAGTCGGGCGTCACCAAAACCGGGGACCCACACAGGGCCGACTTCAGAGCAGAGAAAGCCTCCTCCGCCTTCTCACTCCAGCTAACCTTCCCAGACTTTCGCCCCTTCAACAGGTCTGTCAACGGCGCTGCTATTGTGGCAAAGTGGGGCACAAATCGCATGTAGTACCCTACAATTCCCAGGAAGGACTTTACCTGCCTGGTGGTGACCGGTCGGGGCCAGTTGCGTATGGCTTCTACCTTAGTTACCTGCGGCTTGATGACTCCGCGCCCAATAACATATCCCAGATATTTGGTCTCTTCCAACCCAATCGCACACTTCTTTGGATTGGCGGTTAGACCAGCTTTCCTCAGGGCATCTACTACCGCCTGCACTTTGGGCAAATGGCTTTCCCAGTCGGTGCTGTGGATGATTACATCATCTAAGTTGGCCGAGGCGTACCGACGATGAGGTCGCAGCACAATATCCATTAACCTTTGGAAGGTGGCGGGGGCGCCATGCAGGCCAAAGGGTAATACCTTGTAATGATACAGGCCCAAAAGCGGTTTTTTCCTTGGCCGACTCCGTTAAGGGTACCTGCCAGTATCCTTTAGTGAGGTCGAGCACAGAAAAATAACGGGCTTGCCCTAAATTCTCAACAAGCTCGTCTACCCAGGGCATGGGATACGCATCAAACTTGGACACTTCATTTAACTTGCGAAAATCGTTGCAGAACCGCAACGTCCCATCCGGCTTGGGTATTAGGACTATGGGACTGGCCCACTCACTTTTCGACTCCTCAATGACATCGAGCTTCAACATTAATTGCACTTCGTCCATGATGGCCTGTCGCCGAGCCTCGGGTACCCGGTATGGTTTTAACCGGATTTTGGCCTGAGGCTCAGCGACGATGTCATGTTGGATGAGAGACGTGAGGCCAGGGAGGTCCGAGAACACATCCGTGTTCCGACTGATGAACTCTCTGACTTCCTGAACTTGTTTGGAAGACAGGCTGTCTGCAATTTTTACCGTGGCTACCGCTTCGCAGGCCTCGAACTGTGGGGCTGGACCCTTGTCACCTAGAAGCCCTGGCCGGGTGTAGTTGTCGTTGGCCGTGTCCCTGTCTTTCCACGGCTTCAGTAAATTCACGTGGTACACCTGCTCCGGCTTGCGCCGCCCCGGCTGGTGTACTCTGTAATTTACTTCCCCTACCTTCTCGATTACCTCATAGGGGCCCTGCCACCTAGCTAGGAACTTGCTGTCAAGGGTGGGCACCAGAACCAAAACCCGATCTCCCGGGTTGAAGTCCCGTACCCGAGCCTGACGATTATACACCCTACTCTGGGCTTGTTGCGCTGCCTCCATATGCTCCCGGACCAGCGGCAACACCCTTTCCATCCGTTCCTGCATCTGGGTGACATACTCAATGACACTTTTGTGGGGGACAGGCTGTTGTTCCCACGCTTCCTTGGCGATATCCAACAGGCCCCGAGGGTGTCTGCCATAAAGCAGTTCGAAGGGCGAGAACCCAGTAGAGGCCTGGGGCACCTCTCGCACTGCGAACATGAGATAGGGCAGAAGCAGATCCCAGTCCTTCCCATCTCTAGACACCACCCTTTTTAACATATTTTTAGAGTTTGGTTAAACCTCTCGACAAGACCGTCTGTTTGCGGATGGTACACGGACGTCCGTAACTGCTTTATACGCAACAATTTACACAGTTCCCTCATAACTTTGGACATAAAAGGGGTCCCTTGGTCGGTCAGAATCTCTTTTGGCAGGCCCATACGGGAAAACATTTCCATTAACTCTTTGGCAATGAGCTTAGCCGAGGTATGTCGCAGAGGCACCGCCTCTGGATATCGAGTAGCATAGTCCAGAATCACCAGGATATGTTGGTGACCCCTAGCAGACTTCGGTACGGGTCCGACCAGATCCATGGCAATACGCTCGAATGGGACCTCAATTATTGGGAGAGGGACCAGGGGACTTCTGTAATGCGGCTGGGGGCTATTTACCTGACAGGTCGGACAGGATTTACAATATTCTTCTACCTCCTTAAACACACCAGGCCAATAAAACCGCTGCAGTATGCGGTCCTGGGTTTTCTGCCACCCCAAGTGTCCCCCAAGAACATGTTGGTGGGCAAGCTCCATAACAAGCTTGCGATATGCGGTGGGCACCACCAACTGTTCAACTGGCTCACCTCGGAGTTGGTTCACCCGATACAACATATCCTGAAGAACAATAAATCGCGGAAACATTAATTCAGCCCCAGGTTTCTGGGGTTTACCATCAATCATTACAACACTTTCCCAGGCCCTGGTTAGGGTTTGGTCCCGGTGTTGTGCGGTCCCAAAATTTTCCCCGGAGACATTGAGGTCTGCCAACTCAGGTCCCGGTGGCAAGTCCTCCGTGTCTCCCACCATTACCCTCAGTGGGGTTGTCTCCCCCTCTACCGCTGGAGCAGTGGTCACCCCTACCGCTGGGCCTTCAGACTCGGGCTCCCAGGGTTCTGGCCTTCCAGTGGTATCAGGCCACTCTACTAGGGTTACCCCTGTCTCGGGTCCATCAGACACTTTTATTGCCGGCCACAGCGCCGGGAAACCTGGGAAGTCCCTCCCAAGTATCAGTTCATGTGGGAGTTTGGTAGCAACAGCCACCTCGTGGGTCCACTTACCAGCCGCTGTGGACAAAGTCACTAGTGCAGTGGGGTAGTCTTTTAAGTCTCCGTGGATGCACAGGACCCCAATTTACGGCCGGTATACTCCGCAGGCCGTACTAGGGCAGCTCTTACCAGGGAGACTAGACTCCCGGAGTCCAGCAGGGCCACCGCCAGGGAATCTCCCACCTCTACTTGACACAGGTGGTTTTTATCCTGCACCTCACGGGTGCCAGTTGCGCACAGCTTCCGTGCATACAGGGAGTGGCGACCCCGTAGTTCACAACCATCGGCTCACCCCGATGCGGACAGACGGCCCTGATGTGGCCTGGCTCCTGACACCTCCAGCATACCACGGGAGGCGGATCCGCAGGGGGTACATTCCGTGCAGGCCTCTCTGTCGCCGGACGTCGGAACTGGGGTGGAGGCCTCCGGGGTTTGACTGACCCCTTCCCAGCAAGACTCCCCTGCAGGTTTCTGGTGGCCTCGTAACGCTCCACCAGGTCGACCATCTCCAGGGCACATACCGGAGACGCCTGGCCGACCCAGTGCTGGAGGGAATAAGGCAGGGCCCTCCAAAAGATGTCGGCCAGCAGACGGTCCAGCATAGCAGCCGGACTTAGAACATCAGGCTGCAGCCACTTTTGCAACCTGTGCAGCAACTCATAGTACTGCGGCCTGGCGGGTTCAGCCATTTTAAAGTCCCACTGGTGGACCCGCTGAGCCCGGACCAACACGTTTACTCCCAGTCTGGCCAGGATCTCCCCCTTCACCGTGGGGTAATCAGCAGCCTGGTCATCTGCTAGGTCAAAAAAAACCTGCTGGGGTCCGGACGCCAGGAACGGAGCGACCACCTCGGCCCACTGGTCACGGGGTAACTTCTCCCTCACGGCCACCTTCTCAAAGACCGCCAGATACGTCTCAACGTCGTCCGAGGGGGTCATCTTTGGGATCGCCGCACGGACCGCTTTCCGGGCATCATGGACGTGGTGGGACGCTCCTGCAGCTTGTAAAGCCATCACGTGCTGTAACAGTAGCTGATTGGTCTCCCGCTGCTGCACGTTAGCCTCTATGAGAGCCTTCACAGCAGCCTCCATGTTGCCAGAAATTCCTGCTTGCAACTTTGCTGGCTTAATATATTCCATGCACTCGTGCTTAGCAAAAAAAAACTTCGGCGTTCACGCCAGCCTCACTGCGCATGCCCGCATCCTCCACCAAATGTGGGGAGTCGCTCTGGTAGATAGCGGTGCGGGTGCAGTACAGAGGCAAAAGGGAGTCCAGAAGGTGCAATAATCAGTGTTTTATTCACACTTGCACAACATAAACAACAAACAGTCTCTTGGTGTTAAATCACACACATCCGAAATCATGAGGCAAAACAAAACAGTCCAAAAACAGGTTCCAGCCACCTGGGAGGTTTTAGGTGCAGGTTCGCACCTGGCTGTCAGTCCAGCCGCAAGGCGATCGACCTCATGCTTCCAGGCCGTCTGCACTCCTCCTTGCTTGGGCTCTTGCTTCCAGCATGAACTCCACACAGCACAGAATGGATCAGAACTCCCAAACTCAGATGATTCCACAGCCAAACAGCAGCTCCAGGACAATCACACCCTCAGCTGCTGAGGAGGCTGCCTTTTAAAGGCCTGGATAAAGTCCGGCCTGGACCGTGGGGAGTAGGCACCCACCCAACTCTTTGCCTACTCCCAGTAAGAGCCGGCCCGGATTGGCTTTGCAGCCAAACTAACTAACAATGTCAAGCAGCACTAGCTGCTGCTGACACATAAAAACCCGGCTCTCACCTCACCGAGGCCAGGAACCTCGGTGACACGTACCTGCCATCGACAACGGTACCTTGCACCTTACCACACTACTCACCAAGTCTCTGCACACATGTGCACCCACTGGATTTGTATTCCCTGCCCACTTCCTGTCCTGGATGTTCTGACCCAGGATCTAGTGCCCTCTGCTGGAATTAGAGGTTACTGCAGTGAACCTTTGTCTAATGTACAGCCCAATATGGCTTTGAAAGTTCTTCATATAACTGTTAGGGTACTTTCACACTAGCGGCATCCTTCTCCGGCAGGATGTTCCGGCGGGTGAACAGCCTGCCAGATCCGTGCTGCTGCTAGAGCACGCGTGCTGCCGGAGGGACATGTCGTAGTTTTATTGCGGCCGCCTCTCAGCATGTTTGCCCGGCGTCACGCATGCACTAGCGGCAGCACGGATCCAGCAGGCTGTTCACCCACCGGAACATCCTGCCGGAGAAGGCTGCCACTAGTTTGAAAGTAGCCTTAGGTTACTGATCCAGTTACATACAGTATATTTCCTACAGTATTGGTGGTTGATTTGGATGTATATGTGGAGATATAACCCTACACATGGAAACTGGTTAGCTTAGGCTGATGTTGGTAGAGACGGCCTCGTAATGATATTTCTAATTATTCGAATTATTTATCGTTTACTCCTTTAGTTCTGTCACTGACAAGACCATACCTGGTTCAGTTCCTCCGATCAACATCCAATCAGATCAGCGCTTCTCTGGTAAGGTTGGAGACCTCAATATTTTCTAGTTTTACAATCAATTCCTCAGTTCATAACCATGTTCCCTTGCCATGAACTCTTTGCCACCAGATATGCAAATTAAACAGGAAAATTAAGGGAAATTAAGGTATTCTCAGTGGTGTCCTCCAGGATTATAAAAACACGGTGGCTTTCTACCAAAAACAGTGCCTTTCTATCTGCAGGTGAGGTGTGGTACTGCAAGTCCATTCACTTTATTACCAGACACAACCCATGAACAGGAGTGTTGCTGTTTCTCGGAAAAAAAGCTATGCTTTTCTAATTCTTGAGAAGCTTTGTAAGGGGCAAAAATTAAGCGAGGAGGAGGAGTAGATGAAGGGAACCAGATCCACAAAGTCACAATGACTGTATCTTTTGGTTACTTCAGCTATTATTGATGTTGGCACGTTGTAGCTCATTGTGTATTTTTCACACTAGCATTGATTATCAAGACTGCTGAATTGTTATCTTAGCACATCAAGGCCAGATTCATACGTGGCATCAGACGTGCAGACTTTGTGGCGGATTTGCCCAGGGTGTAAAGTTACACAATGTGTGAAGCCACACTGACACAAGGAGGAGGACACCAGGAGTCAAATTGAGCTAAGTGGCATCATGATGCAATGGTGATGGTGCCGATCAATCCTGAAAGACTTTCTTCCCCACCTCAAACCTTAAAACTGCTGACTGCAATGTATAGGTGAAGAGGGGATTCATGCCTGGGGTGATGTGCATGTTGCATGATTAAGAAGATCACTTGGCTCCCCATCACAGTTACACCTTATGGTTGTCCTACACATTAGATGAATGTTGACCAGACATCAGGGGGTGCATGGGGGTGTGCCTGATCCTCTTTTTTTTATGGGAAACAAGCTTGTTGTCTTTACACAGAGAAGAAATGCATGCTTTGACTTGGGTTAAGAGTAACAGATGTCAGGACATGTTCAAGGCTACATGTCTAAGGCCACATTCCCATTCTAAAGCCACTGAAGAACACTATGGTGACAACTGATCAGAAAACCCTAGGTTTCAAACAGGACCCTGGTTGCATCATGATATCCACACCAACTTTCACTCTTCTTGTGAGTCACAGTAACCTGGGTGAAGCTTACCTCATTTTTAACCTTCACTTCTTGCACACTCTTGCAGGACTCATCTCTAAGCTCCCCAGCTGTAGACCTGGTCAAGAGTCTCGCCAGCCTTCTGGATTCTATTATGAAGACACTTGGACATCATTATTGTGCCAGGGACGACATTTTCCTGAGCCTTCAAGCGCCTTAAACTGTCTTAGAGGAAAAGACATCCATATGTTTGGGGACTCCACTCTGAGGCAGTGGTTTGAGTACCTGGAGCGGTTCATACCTAGTAAGAGCTTCACATTATGTGCAGTAAATGTCATAGTAATGGTCTAGTAATGTCCGACTTTAAAGGGTATTTGTCAGATTTAACATCACACCCTTAGGGCCGGCCTATTTTTGGCCTTTGGGACAAAAAAATTTATTCTTCTCGCCTTTTCATTGACACATCTGTTATGGTCTGTGGATGTGGATCCACTGTGCCAACTACCAGTAGTGGTTGGCTCCTGACCCACTGGAATAAGAGACATCAATGTGAAGCACCAGGGGGTCAGGCAGTACCAGGGGCAGACTGGGAACAGAAAGTGGCATTGGAAAAAAAACTAAAAGTGGCACCATGTTAAGGGTGGGTACAAATTTACTGAAAGTAGGGCAACACAAGTAGGCCGGCCAATACATGCAGACAGGGACAAGAGATGTGGGCAGGGCCAGCAATACCATAGTGCAGCAAAAAATACTGCTGCCCGCTGCAGTATTCAATTGTGAGCATGGCGATAGAGTTGAAGTCAGAAGGACACCTACGGCTGCTAACTAGGTGCAAAGTACCTGATGCTCTCAGCATTAATTAACGCTAAAAGCATCTGATCGTTATGCATAAGGCAAGCTCGGGTGGCCCCCTGGGCATCGGCCCACCAGGAAATTTCCTTGTAGGGTCTATGGTCAGTTCACCCCTGGGCAATACTCGTAGTCAAGAAACAGGCTGAGGTCAGGGCAAGCAGCAAGATTCAAAGTCCAGGAATCCAGCAGCAGTCAGTACACAGCAACAAACAGATTTTAGCTCTTTTATCAAGGTCTAGCAGAACCAGACAGAACCTGTAGATCAGGCAATGGGTGGGACAAGGAGCCCAGCATACATGGGGGAGTTAATGAGTTAATTGGTCAGCAGCTGGACAGCAGCACACAGAGCAAGGAGAGGATGGTGTAACCCCTGAAACAGAGTGGAGATACAATGAACTTGGCTCCTATTCACACATACACACACAGGACAGACACATGGTGAGTGGAGCGGTGTTCAATAGCCGCCAGTGGAACAGCATCTCAAGAACCATCCTCCTATTTTCTTTTTTCCTTTATTTTTGATAGACAAAGGGCTCAGGATCATTTTGTGTGCATATAATTACATCTGGTAGGTAATTCTATTTTTATACTATGATACCAACTTTATTGTTTTGTTACCTTTTAGTGCTTTTGTTGAATAAAAGCATGTTTTATGGAAAAAAAAATCATTTTAGTGTTTCCACATTCGGAGACCCGTAACATGTTGCATTTTTTGGTACCATGTCCATCCATCATGTGTTTTATATTTTTTTTTTATAGTTTTATTTTTTTTTGGATGGGGGCTTTTTATTTTAAACTATTTCACTTTTCGGGTCCCTCTTTTAATCTTTTGACCACTTCTATTACACCTTGGAATACATAGCATTTTAAAGCATTATTTCCTGTCAATGTAACACTGTATGTCTGTGACCGACTGAGGCACAGCTATCAAAACCCTTTGCCAACCCCACAATGAAATGGGCTGGCACCGGGGGCCCCCTCCATCTGTCAAACTGCAGTATCTAAGGCATTAAAGAGGCAGGATCTGAGCTAACTCCGATCCCGGCTGTTGTAGTGAGATGTCAGCTGTACATTAAAGCTGGCACTCATTGCCGAAGATGCAATCATGGTTCCACTGGACGTACCTTTTTATCCAATTGCAGCAAAAACACCTGAATTTGGACGTAATGCCTGCATCTACGGGAAGGCTATAATAGCTTATTGTAAAGATACGTCATCAATGTATGATCATGGGGACCCTACTTCTGGGAAAGCCACCTCTGGCAGAAGAGCCCTTCATTTCAGTACCTATCCCAAATTGTCTCTTAAGCATAACTTTCCTTGGTACTGAATGAAGGAGTCAGACCTCTTCCGGATAGGCCTTGAATGTAAAATCTTGGAAAACCTCTTTAAGCCAACCCTTGGTGTAGACCTCAGTTTGAGTAATGTTTTTGTGAACAAATCATATCACGCCTAATCCATAACCCCCAAATCTTCAAAATCCTCCTTAGTCCCAATGATTTTCCTCTACGTTCACATGAGCCAATAATCAGCCATACAAGCATTCATAAGAATGTCCATTGGCCCATCTACACACCTTTCCTCCCTCGCCATAATTCGCCCTCTATACAGCTTGCAGCGGCTCGGCTTAACAAGTGCCCATTGAATTGTTATATCATTGTTTGGCACTGGTTGAGATCATGTAGAAGGACCTTTACACCAGATGCTGCAGGACCACCAACAATCTTTGACCAGACCCTCAATGCCTTATACACACCTATGTATACCCCAGGTTGCATTTTTGATTGCAGTACTCTGTGATAGCCCTTTAAGTTTCCATGAGCCAAATTCACACGATTTCTAGAATGAAGGGTTTTGGGTATTGAATGTTTCTCCCCCTCTTTGCCATTTGGATGACGGTCCGATTAATTTTTGTTGGAACACCATGAACATAGCCCAGAATACATTCTAGTAATCACGAGGGTCTTCACTCATTGGGGCCGATTAATCATGGTCTATTATTTCTTGAATACAGTATGCCTATACTTCCAAATTAATCACTTCAGACCGACACTCTTATACACTATAGTATGGAGGGTGGCTTTGGAGTACCAAATAAAGTGAACAACAGTTAAAAAAAGAGTTGAGCGGACACCTGGATGTTCGGGTTGGAGAAGTTCGGCCGAACTTCACAGAAATTTTCAGGTTCGTCATCCGAACCTGACCGGAACTTGACCTCGAACCCAAACCCCATTGAAGTCACTAAAATGGCTGTAAAATATCCCTGCAAATTGTGGGTAAGTGCCCTGCAAACAAATGTGAATAGGAAAATAACTTAAAATAAAATAAAATAACTAAAAATTAAACAATATGAATTGACAACTCAGCGGACGAGGTGGAATAGGAGGTTGGGAAGGCGTTAGGTGGGAATGCCATTAGCAGCGCGTCTACCAGTGTGCGTTTTGTAATCAGTAGCAGGGCCGGTGCAAGAATTTTTGCCGCCCTAGGCAAGATAAAAATTGCCCCCCCCCTTATCAGATGATCTGCCCATATCATGACATCACATATGTTCCACCCCTTTCTCAGCATTTAAATTAAAAGAGAGTTATATGTTGCAATAAAGCCCCCTATTAAGAATGGTGGAGAATAACTACCATAACTTAGCCATAGCTAAAGAAACAAGCCTGTGTATTAGATTGTTCGCTTACTCGTGAATTTGGCAACTTCATGGTTTCTTACCCAAATTAAGTTCTTTAGTGCAAACAAAATTACTGATTTGTAAAAAAAATGACGCTGTGCGCTCCTGCTCTCTGCAGGATTCCAGGCCGGGATACCACGGACCGCTCATGGCCGTGTGCATGCGGCCTAACACTCAGCATGGCCTGACAGCAACAGATTATAAGAGAATGCTGAGGATTGTAGTATCACAGGGATAGAGCCTGCCCAGTGGCCCCAAATGGCCAGAATGACCTCATATAAGATCTGTGACTGCTCCATCTTCCATGTTTACTGCTCCTATATCCCTGTGATACTAGAATCCTCAGCATTCTCTTATAATCTGTTGCGGTTGCCTAGGTCGCCTTACAGGTGGCGCCGGCCCTGGTCAGTAGTCACATCTTTTGATCAGTAATATACGTTTTTACAAAATTTGGTTTCCTGCCAGCAATGCACAGCTGTGGCTTATCACTAGAAAAATGGGTTAATGTCACCCACCGATGGAACAGGTGATATTCAGAAATGTTAGACCCCTGGCACCCAGAAAGAGGAGAGGGCAATGCACGACAAAAGAGGCTTCATGTCACCCAGCAATTGGACAGGCCATTTTCAGTAATTTAGGCCCCTGGCACCAAGACAGAGGAGAGAGGTCACGTAACAACAAAACAGGCATCATCTCACCCAGCAATGCAGCAGTCGATTATTATAAATGTTGGCCCCTGGCACCCAGACAGAGGAGAGGTCAATGCACGGCAAAACAGGCTTCATGTCACCCACCAATGCAGCAGGCGATTATCAGAAATGGAGGCCCCTGGCACCTAGACAGAGGAGAGGGCAATTCACGGCAAAAGAGGCTTCATGTCACCCAGAAATGGAACAGGCCATTTTCAGTAATTTAGGCCCCTGGCACCTAGACAGAGGAGAGAGGTCACATAACAGCAAAACAGGCATCATGTCACCCAGCAATGCGGCAGTCAATTATTATAAACGTAGGCCCCTGGCACCCAGACAGAGGAGAGGTCAATGCACGGCAAAAAGAGGTTAATATCACCCACCAAAGCAACAGGCAATTATCATAAATTTAGGCCGCAGCCACCCAGACAGAGGAGAGAGGTCAATACACGGCAAAACAGGCTTTATGTCACACAACAATGTAACAGGCCATTTTCAGTCATTTAGGTCCCTGGCACCCAGACAGAGGAGAGAGGTCCCGTAACACCAAAACAGGCTTCATGTCACCCAGCAATGGAACAGGCGATTATCATTAATGTAGGCCGCAGGCACCCAGACAGAGGAGAGGTCAATGCACAGCAAAAAGAGGTTAATGTCGCCCACCAAAGCAACAGGCGATAATCTGAAATATAGGCCCCTGGCACACGAACAGAGGAGAGAGGTCCCATAACAGGAAAACAGGCTTCATGTCACCCAGCAATGGAACAGGTGATTATCATTAATGTAGGCCACAGGCACCCTTACAGAGGAGAGAGGTCAATGCATGGCAAAACAAGCTTCATGTCACCCACCAAAGCAACAGGCCATTTTCAGTAATTTAGACCGCAGGCACCCAGACAGAGGAGAGAGTTCCCATCACAGCAAAAGAGGCTTCACGTCACCCAGCAATGGAACAGACAATTATCATTAATGTAGACCGCAGGCACCCAGACAGAGGAGAGGTCAATGCATGGCAAAAAGAGGTTAATGTCACCCACCAAAGCAACAGGCGATTATCTGATATGTAGGCCCCTGGCACCCAGACAGAGGAAAGGGCAATGCACAGCAAAAGAGGCTTCATGTCACCCCGCAATGGAACAGACCACTTTCAGTAATTTAGTCCCTAGCACCCTGACAGAGGAGAGAGGTCCCGTAACAGCAAAACAGGCAAGCGCGTGCAGACGGACTGCACTTTCAGCAGCAGCTCTGACATGTCTGGGTAGTTTTTAAGAAACTTCTGCACCACCAGATTCAGCAAATGCGCCAGGCAAGGGATGTGCGTCAAACCAGCTAGTCCCAGAGCTGCAACAAGATTTCGCCCATTATTGCACACCACCAGGCCGGTCTTGAGGCTCACTGGCAGCAACTACTCATCGGTCTGCTGTTCTATGCCCCTCCAAAGCTCCTTTGCGGTGTGTGCTTTGTCCCCCAAACACATGAGTTTTAAAATCACCTGCTGACGTTTACCCCGGGCTGTGCTGAAGTTCGGGGTGAGGTTCTTTCGATGACCGGATGTGGGGGTGGCAGAAATGGAGGAGGATGTGGAGTAGGAGTAGGAGGTAACAGGAGGCAACAAATAATGCCCTGCGATCCTCGGTGGTGGAAGGACATGCGCCAAACCACTATCCGCCTCAGGCCCAGCCGCCACTACGTTTACCCAGTGTGCAGTTAGGGAGATATAGCGTCCCTGGCCATGCTTACTGGTCCATGTATCTGTGGTTATGTGAACCTTGCCACAGATGCCGTTGCGCAGCACAACACTTGATTTTATCCTCCACTTGGTTGTGCAGGGAGGGAACGGCTCGCCTGAAAAAGTAGTGGCGGCTGGGAACTACGTACTGTGGGACAGCCACTGCCATCAGCTGTTTGAAAGTTTCCAGAAAAATGGTTAAAAAGAACAATACACCTAAAAATGGCGCCAGAACAACCTTTGCCAGTATATACAAAATTGTGTGTCAAGTAGAGGGTATATTTAAATAACTTCTTAAAAACTTCTTAAAAAGTCAAAGGATGACTATACAAATAAAAATAAAAATAGTCAGAAACTAGCTTAAAAACATGAAAAGGTCCAAATAGCGATGACTTACTTCACCCAGGAGGGTCGGAGTGGGATGAAGCTCAAGACACCCGCTCCGAATACCTCCTGCGCCTGGATCGTGTATAAAGATGTAAAGGATTCACGGCAGTTCCATGGACTTCTGGTAAAGCCTTTTATTAGAAGCACAGGGTAGGGGTAGGTTAGGCTCAACGCGTTTCGGGGGCTGTAGTAAAGTCCCCTTCCTCAGGAGCATGTATACATGGTGTATAATACAGGTATATATAGTATATTGGGTGGAAGTTGCGCCCCAAATTCAAAATTGGTGACGTCACTTCCGCCCATCACATGATCGCAAACACATGAAATAACATATTTAGAAATATTATTTAAAAAATAATGACAATCAATAACAATCGTTTCGTTAAGGGATATTAAAATTTCACCATTGATGGGATACATAATCCTAGATCGGAGTATGAAGAGGCCGCAACGGCTGTATCCCTTCCGGTGTCACTGTAAAAGTTACTTCCGGTGTCACACATAAACACCAGAAGTAGAAGCACATAGCTACGTATTTTTAAGTAATCTTTAAAATATAGTTTCGCTAAACATTATAAGGAGATGTAGAGAAAGGTGTATAATCATAAGTCTATGAAAGTGGAAGTCTCGGCGGGGACGTCACTTACGGTGTCATTGTGGACGTCACTTCCGCCTAGGGACGCACCGGAAGTTGTATGCGTTCCACAGATATACATTCATTCGAACCACAGAAAAGATGCAAAAAGCCAATGGGGATAACTATAAACATTCCTAAAAGAGATGTCGTATAGATAGTGGTTTCTGTTTTTAAGGTGACTAGATATCTGAATTGTGATGAGACTTCCGGTATGCGTTCCACCCTGGGACGCATCGAGAGCCAGTAGTGAATAGAGCATCCGGTTTTGCATTCCTAAAGAGGAGCGTACCAAGGGCATACTTGTAAAAGGACTGGCGCAGCATGTACTACTCATAAGGGATTTTTAGCCCTTTGTTGTTATATGTATTAACAAGACCACCAACTCATAAGGGATTTTTAGCCCTTTATTGTTATATATATTAATAAGACCACTAAGCCCATTGAAAGGATCCCTTAAAGAGATTGTATCTCTACCAATTCTGGTTTCTTTCCCTACTCAGCAAAATGAAAATTGATTATGTCTGATTAGATTAGATTTGATTAGTGTTATGTAAAATAAAACATAAAGAATGAAAAAAAAAATATATATATATATGTTTTCAATACCGTTTATATGTATGTATGAATACCGTTTATATGTACCTTCATTTATGAATAACTTGTAGAGAATTCAAAACTGCTGATACATGTTTTTTCTTTTTCTTTATAACCATTTTTTGATTAATAGTTAGAATACTCCAGTGCTTCATTCAATCCAAATGGAGATAGCGTGTTTAGGAGAAAGATCCAGTGCATCTCTTTGCGACATAGTTTTTGATAAGAGGTTGGTATGTGTTCCAGGGGCGATACTTTCAGATCTGAAGGATCACTGCTATGTTTTTCATAGAAATGCCGTGACACACTATGTGTGAGGACTCCACGTCTTATATTTGAACGATGCTCGTTCATCCTATCTCTAAGTGCCTGAGTAGTTCTTCCAACATAATGTAAATGGCAGGGGCAACTTAAGAGATAGATAACATATCTCGTACCGCAGTGGAGTTCCTGTTTGATCGGGAAAACTGATTTATCACTTATGATTTCTTTGCGGCCGTGAGTTATCATGGTACAGCAGAGGCAGTTCCTTTGGGCACATTTCCTGATGCCCTTAGATATTTGGGTTATTGGATGTATAATGTCCTTAGACATGTCAAGTGGAGGACAAGAGGGGGCAATGAAGTTTTTGAGGGTTTTCTCCCTTCTAAATGTGATTCCGGGGTTTTTTGGAAGGATATCTTTCAAGATGGTGTCTTTTAAGAGGATACCCCAGTGTTTCGTTAGGATCTGTCTAACTTCTCTGTGTTTGGCATTGTAACGAGTGATCAGATTGAATTGAAATCTATCACCATTGGGTTCTTTTTCACGAGGTTTTAATGCTTCATTCTGTTTGAGTTTCTGGGCCCTTTTTGCTGCAGCATTCACTATGCCTTTTGGATAGCCCTTATCCTTAAACCTCTGTTTAAGTGTTCTTATTTGTTGATGCATTGTGCTGTTTTCTGTGCAGTTTCTCCGAATACGCTTCATCTGCCCATAGGGGATGTTATTTTTCCATTTGGAAAAATGACAGCTGGTATAATTCAGAAAACTGTTCGCATCCACCTTTTTGAAGAAAGTTTGTGTGGTAATCTTGTTGTTCTTGCACTTAATGTGCAGATCAAGAAAAATCGCTCCTATTGGGTCAATTTCAGAGGTAAATTGAAGGCCCCATGAGTTTTTATTCAGGTCATCAATATATTTTGTTAGGCTAACTTTGTCCCCATTCCAAATCAGTATGATATCATCAATGAACCTTTTGAAGAAGATAACCTTCTCATGTGTCAAAAGGCCCATTTTTTCCTCAAATAACCCTACGAATAGGTTAGCATATGAGGGGGCAAACTTGGTGCCCATAGCTGTTCCCTTAGTTTGGAGGAAAAACTTATCTTTAAAAGTGAAAAAATTATGGTGGAGAATGAAGCTGATGGAGTCTAGAATGAATTCTTTCTGATTGAGAGGCATCATGGGGTCGTTTTGTAAAAAAATCAGCTGTTTGAAACAGTCCGTCTCCACCAGACGGAATGACAGCATTTCAAAGGCCAGTAATGCTGGCATTCAGGGCCAGGGCTCGAGGGTGGGTAGGTGGGTATTTCCTCCTTCTCTCCAATGTTTGGGAGATGGACAGCTGAAAGTTGCCGTGTGACATGGTGGAGATGCTTGGTGATGGTGACGTATGTGGTGGTGTTGGTGGGACATCCTCTGTTTGCTGGTCGCCAGGTGCCACGGTGAAACTAGAGGTGGCGGGAGAGGCTAAGGCAGCAGCAGAAGAGGGAGCAGGAGCAGCCTGAGACCGTTTCTGGTGTTTAAGCTGTTTACTCCATTGCAGTTCATGCTTTGCATTTAGATGCCTGGTCATGCAGGTTGTGCTCAGGTTAAGAACGTTTATGCCTCGATTCAGGCTCTGATGGCACAAGGTGCAAACCACTCGTGTCTTGTTGACAGGACATTGTGTGAAGAAACTGCCACGCCAATGAACTCCTTGGAGCAGGCCTTGGTGTGCTCGGTGCCTGGGTGCGGTGGGCAGTAGCAGGCGTACTGTCTCTGGAACGGCCGCTGCGCTTTTGCACCCTGCTCCCTCTTTTGCTGTGCTGTTGTCTCTGTGCGACCACCGCCTCTTCCTCAGATCTGCACACGTCACTAGCACGACCTTTAGTCCATTCTGGGTCTAGGACCTCATCATCCTCAACATCATCTTCCACCCATTCATGATCCCTGCCCTCCTCGTCAGTCTGCACATTGCAGAAAGCCACAGCAGTTGGCACCTGTGTTTCGTCATCATCAGAGACGTTTTGTGGCGGTCTTCCCATGTCATCATCCTGCAACATAAGTGGTTGGCCATCAGTACACTCATTGTCTTCCACTTCTGGGGCAGGGCTAGGTGGATGGGCCGGGGAAACCCAGCCAACAGAGTCATCAAAAAGCATGAGAGTTTGCTGCATGACTTGGAGCTCTGAATGCTTTGCTGATTTGCAAGGGGGTGAGGTGAAAGAGAGATGGGCATGGGATGCAGGTGCCAACTCTGAGCTTTCAGCAGGGGATGGGGTGGGAGACAACGTGAAGGAAATGGAGGCACTGTCAGCCACCCAATATACTAGCGCCTGTACTTGTTCTGGCCTCACCATTCTTAGAGCGGCATTCGAGCCTACCAAATAACTCTGCAGGTTCTGTCACCTACTCACACCTGAGGAAGGTGTTTCACTTGGACCTGTAGTTGGCGCTGAATGGCCACGTCCTTTCCCAGTAACAGGAGCTCCACCAACACCACCACAACCATGCCCACGTCCCTTATTTGATGTTCTCCTCATTATTTGCATTCACCCACCAAGCGGAAAGATTGGTTTCTCTCTGGTGTCAATTTAACTGCCAGTAGTCAACAATTAAGTTCACTAAGGCAGTGCCCGGGTCATAAAAATGCTCTGTGGAGCAGAAATGTAAAATATGTATTTGTACGCTGTATGCAAAACTGTTTGGAGAACCCCGAACACGTTTTTTTTCCAGTACAACACAGTACAGCACTATTTTCGTGCTGCAATTTAAAATTGGTATTTGTATGCTGTATGTACAAGTGGTTTGTGGACCAAGAACAAAGATTTTTCTAATAAAACACACAAAAGCAGTATTTCACTGCTATTAATAAAATGTAGCTATATCTACGGTTTATGCAAAAGTGGTTTGTGGACCCAAAACAAGGATTTTTTAATAATACACAGAAAAGCTGTATTTCACTAATATTAGTAAAACATTGGTATTTCTACGGTTTATGCAAAAGTGGTTTGTGGACCCAGAACACAGATTTTTTTCAATAAAACACAGAAAATCAGTATTTCACTGCTATTAATAAAACGTAGCTATTTCTACAGTTCATGTGAAAGTGGTTTGTGGACCCAGAACAAGGATTTTTTTAAATAAAACACAGAAAAGCTGTATTTCACTGCTATTAATAAAATGTAGCTATTTCTACGTTTATGCAAAAGTGGTTTGTGGACCCAGAACAAGGATTTTTTCAATGAAAGAGAAAATCAGTGTTTCATTGCTATTAATAAAACGTAGCTATTTCTTTGGTTTATGCAAAAGTGGTTTGTGGCCCCAGAACAAGGATTTTTTCAATAAAACACAGAAAAGCTGTATTTCACTGCTATTTATAAAACGCTGGTATTTCTACGCTGTATGCACAAGTGGCTTGTGACCCAGAACACGGATTTTTTCAATAAAACACAGAAAATCAGTATTTCACTGCTATTAATAAAACGTAGCTTGTTTCTACGGTTTATGCAAGTAGTTTGTGAACCCAGAACAAGGATTTTTTTCAATAAAACACAGAAAAGCAGTATTTTACTGCTATTAATAAAACGTAGCTATTACTACGGTTTATGCAAAAGTGGTTTGGGAACCCAGAACAAGGATTTTTTTAATAAAACACAGAAAAGCTGTATTTCACTGCTATTAGTAAACTGTAGCTATTTCTACAGTTTATGCAAAAGTGTTTTGTGGACCCAGAACAAGGATTTTTTTAATAAAACACAGAAAAGCTGTATTTCACTGCTATTAATAAAATGTAGCTATTTCTATGGTTTATGCAAAAGTGGTTTGTGGACCCAGAACAAGGATTTTTTTTAATAAAACACAGAAAATCAGTATTTTACTGCTATTAATAAAATGCAGCTATTTCTAAGGTTAATGCAAAAGTGGTTTGTGAACCCAGAACAAGGATTTTTTTTAATAAAACACAGAAAAGCTGTATTTCACTGATACTAAAAAACCATAGCTATTTCTATGGTTTATGCAAAAGTGGTTTGGGAACCCAGAACAAGGATTTTTTTAATAAAACACAGAAAAGCTGTATTTCACTGCTATTAATAAAACGTAGCTATTTCTACGGTTTATGCAAAAGTGGTTTGTGGACCCAGAACACGGATTTTTTTAATTAAACACAGAAAAGCTGTATTTCACTGCTATTAATAAAACAGCTATTTCTACGGTTTATGCAAAAGTGGTTCGTGGACCCAGAACAAGGATTTTTTTGATAAAACACAGAAAAGCAGTATTTCACTGCTTTTAATAAAATGTAGCTATTTTTACGGTTTATGCAAAAGTGGTTTCTGGACCCAGAACAAGGATTTTTTTTAATTAAAACACTGAAAAATGTTGGTATTTCTATGCTGTATGCACATCTGCTTTGTGAAGCAAGATTGCTTTTTTCCCACAAAAAAAAATTATTCACTATTTCACTGCAGAAATGTCAAATGTGTATTTGGGCAGTGTATTTCAAACTGCTTTGGCGACCAGGATCCCCGCTTTTTATCACAAAAATACTGCAGAAATTGAATATATGTTTTAGTGTATTGAATACACAAGTGCTCTGTGGAACCACAGGTCCCAGACTAGACAAATGGACTATGTCATCCTTTAATTATACAAAAGGTAATGTAGAGGACATGCAGTACACTGCAGTGGCTAAAATGGCCGCCAACCCCCACCTCTGTAACAGATGGATTTTAAAAAAAAAATCCTTCGCCGTGGCTGGGTACAGAAATGTAGGACTACTGAAGCTCCCTCCCTCTCTATTAGGCCTCATGCACATGACCGTTTTTTTATGCTGTCCGCAAAAAGGGGTTCCGTTGTTCAGTGATCCGTGTCCGTTTTTGCCTTCCGTTGTGTTTCCGTGTGTCTTCCGTTTTTTTTAGCGGACATGACCCAAAAGATTTTACCAAAAGACAGGCTGACAATGTTTCCCAAGTGCCTGCCAAGGGATCCGCAAAAAAAACGGACACGGAACGCGGATGACACACGGATGGCCATCCGCATTTTTCACGGACCCATTGACTTGAATGGGTGCGTGAACCGTTTTTCACGGACAAGAATAGGACAGGTTATATTTTTTGGACGGACTGGAATCACGGACCACGGACGCGGAGGACAAACGGTGCATTTGCCGAGGTTTCCACGGACCCATTGAAAACCAATGGGTCCGCAGAAAATCACGAAAAACGGAGCAACGGACACGGAATCAAACAACGGTCGTGTGCATGAGGCCTTAGTTGTATCTTCTGGATTAAAGTACGACAGGTTCTACAGATTTCTGGCCTATCCTGTCCGTGATAGCACCGGCAGCAACCTTTCCCTAGGCCAGTGTTTCTCAACTCCAGTCCTCAGGGCCCACCTACAGGTCATGATTTGAGAATATCCCACAGAATGAGTACCTGAGGTGAGTCATGATGCACTGACACTAATTATATCACCTGCTAAATACTAAGGAAATCCTGAAAACATGACCCGCAGGTGGGCCCTGAGGACTGGAATTGAGGAACACTGCCCTAGGCTAACATCAGCAGACTGAAGTGAGACACTATGTGACTCCAGCTTATAAAGAGGCTGGGTCACATGCTGCACTCAGCCAATCACAGCCATGCCATTAGTAGGCATGGCTGTGATGGCCTCTTGGGGCAAGTAGTATGACGCTTGTTGATTGTCTGCTGTGCAGCCCTTTAGAAAGCGGGAAGAATCGCCGAACAACAGACCCGAACCCGAACTTTTATGAAAATGTTTGGGTTCGGGTCCGGGTCCCGAACACAGCAAAATTTGGTATGAACCTGAACTATACAGTTCGGGTTCGCTCAATCCTAGTTATAAATGAAAAAATTATTTTTCTTTTTTAATTAAATAAACCACCCTAAAAATAATGAAAAAACCAAAATTAACATATTGTACCAGATAATAGAATTAATATAAAGGATACAAATATAGAATCCTGTCCTAGTCATAATCCTATTCTTCTCCAGTATACATGCATATGATAATTATCTTCCATGGGGCCCTTGTAGTAAGACCAATAAAAATATGTGAAAAGTATATAAAAAAAGTATATTAAAAAATTCACATCCAAGGACATAAATTATAAAAACATATACTGCTGCAGTCCTATAAGCAGCATACATATGTGGTATTATTATATAATGGTACCGTATTCGTACTTCGTACTTATTCATTTGTAGTTTATTTTCCAATGCTGCAGTTATAGGTATATGTATACCAGTTCACATACAAAAACGTAGTAACCTTAGGGATATTCTATTTAAACCAAAGTCCATCCAGATATCCAGTTAATCCAAGATGTGGTTACGTATGACTCCATAACACAAATTATGTAATGAACTCTATGCCTGCCTTATTGCCAGCAGGTTCTTAAAGGGAACCTGTCACGTTGAACATGGTATCTGAGCTGTAGGCAGCATGTTATAGAGAAGGAGGAGCTGAGCGGATTGATATATGGATTTATATCCATAGGAGGCGATGATATCAGTAATTGACATCCTTCCCTCTATGAGGAGATGGTACTATCAGGTATTGACATCCTTCCCTCTATGAGGAGACGGTCCTATCAGTGATTGACATCCTTCTGTCTATGAGGAGATGGTCCTATCAGTGATTGACATCCTTCCTTCTATGAGGAGACGTTCCTATCAGTGATTGAGAGCCTTCCCTCTATGAGGAGATGGTTCTATCAGTGACTGACAGCCTTCCCTCTATGAGGAGATGGTTCTATCAGTGACTGACAGCCTTCCCTCTATGAGGAGGAGGTCCTATCAGTGACTGACAGCCTTCCCTCTATGAGGAGGCGGTCCTATCAGTAATTGACAGCCTTCCTTCTATGAGGAGACGGTCCTATCAGTGATTGACATCCTTCCTTCTATGAGGAGACGGTCCTATCAGTGATTGACATCCTTCCTTCTATGAGGAGACGGTCCTATCAGTGATTGACAGCCTTCCCTCTATGAGGAGATGGTTCTATCAGTGACTGACAGCCTTCCCTCTATGAGGAGGAGGTCCTATCAGTGACTGACAGCCTTCCCTCTATGAGGAGGCGGTCCTATCAGTAATTGACAGCCTTCCTTCTATGAGGAGACGGTCCTATCAGTGATTGACATCCTTCCTTCTATGAGGAGACGGTCCTATCAGTGATTGACATCCTTCCTTCTATGAGGAGACGGTCCTATCAGTGATTGACAGCCTTCCCTCTATGAGGAGATGGTTCTATCAGTGACTGACAGCCTTCTCTATATGAGGAGGCGGTCCTATCAGTGACTGACAGCCTTCCCTCTATGAGGAGGAGGTCCTATCAGTGACTGACAGCCTTCCCTCTATGAGGAAATGGTCCTATGAGTAATTGACAGCCTTCCTTCTATGAGAAGGAGGTCCTATGAGTAATTGACAGCCTTGCCTCTATGAGGAGATGGTCCTATCAGTGATTGACAGCCTTCCCTCTATGAGGAGCCGGTCCTATCAGTGATTGACAGCCTTCCCTCTATGAGGAGACAGCCCTATCAGTAATTGACAGCCTTCCCTCTATGAGGAGGAGGTCCTATCAGTGATTGACAGCCTTCCCTCTATGAGGAGATGATCCTATTAGTGATTGACAGCCTTCCCTCTATGAGAAGATGGTCCTATCAGTAATTGACAGCCTTCCCTCTATGAGGATATAGTTCGATCAGTGATTGACAGCCTTCCTCTATGAGGAGACGGTCCTATCAGTAATTGACAGCCTTCCCTCTATGAGAAAGAGGTCCTATCTATGATTGACATCTTTCTGTCTATGAGGAGACGGTCCTATCAGTGATTGACAGCCTTCTCTCTATGATAAGGCGGTCTTATCAGTGATTGATAGCCTTCCCTCTATGAGGAGGCGGTCCTATAAGTGATTGACAGCTTTCTGTCTATGATGAGGCGGTCCTATCAGTTATTGACAGCCTTACCTCTATGACTGTGTATACAAAGATAGCAGTCAATCACTGAAAGGACCGTCTTCTCATGCCCGCTTAATTACTGAATACTAGCCTAAGGGCCTGTACAGCAGGGTTGCCAACCATCCATAGAGAGAAGGCTGTTAATCACTGATAAGACCTCCTCCTCATAGAGGGAAGGTTGTCAATCACTGATCGGACCTCCTCCTCATAAAGGTGAGGATGTCAATCACTGATAGGACCTCCTCCTCATAGAGGCAAGGCTGTCAATCACTGATAGGACTGTCTCCTCATATCAGTGATTGACAGCCTTCCCTCTATGAGGAGATGGTTCTATCAGTGACTGACAGCCTTTCCTCTATGAGGAGGAGGTGCTATCAGTGATTGACAGCTTTTCCTCTATGAGGAGACGGTCCTATCAGTGATTGACAGCCTTCCCTCTATGAGGAAATGGTCCAATCAGAAATTGACAGCCTTCCTTTTATGAGAAGGAGGTCCTATGAGTGATTGACATCCTTGCCTCTATGAGGAGACAGTCCTATCAGTGATTGACAGCCTTTCCTCTATGAGAAGACGGTCCTATCAGTAATTGACAGCCTTCCCTCTATGAGAAGAAGGTCCTATCAGTAATTGATGGTCGTCACTCTATGAGGAGACGGTCCTATCAGTGATTGACAGCCTTCCCTCTATGAGGAGACAGTCCTATCAGTGATTGACATCCTTCCCTCTATGAGGAGACAGCCCTATCAGTAATTGACAGCCTTCCCTCTATGAGGAGGAGGTCCTATCAGTGATTGACAGCCTTCTCTCTATGATAAGGTGGTCCTATCAGTGATTGATAGCCTTCACTCTATGAGGAGGCGGTCCTATCAGTGACTTACAGCTTTCTGTCTATGAGGAGGAGGTGCTATCAGTGATTGGCAGCCTTCTCTCTATGAGGAGACAGTCCTATCAGTGATTGACAGCCTTGCCTCTATGAGGAGGAGGTCCTATCAGTGATTGACATCCTTACCTTTATGATCAGGAAGTCCTATCAGTGATTGACAACCTTCCCTCTATGAGTAGGAGGTCCTATCAGTGATTGACAGCCTTCCCTCTATGAGGAGGAGGTCTTATCAGTGATTAACAGCCTTCTCTCTATGGATGGTTGGCAACCCTGCTGTACAGGCCCTTAGGCTATTATTCAGTAATTAAGTGGGCATGAGAAGACGGTCCTATCAGTGATTGACTGCTATCTTTGTATACACAGTCATAGAGGTAAGGCTGTCAATAACTGATAGGACCGCCTCATCATAGAGGGAAGGCTATCAATCACTGATAGGACCGCCTCATCATAGAGAGAAGGCTGTCAATCACTGATAGGACCGCCTCCTCATAGACAGAAAGCTGTCAATCATAGATAGGACCTCTTTCTCATAGAAGGAAGGCTGTCAATCACTGATAGGATCCCCTCCTCATAGAGGGAAGGCTGTCAATCACTGATAGGTCTGCCTCCTCATAGAGGGAAGGCGGTCAATTACTGATAGGACTGCTTTGGTATCGAGGTACCAGTCGATTTCAGGTTTCTGTTTTAAAATGTTTTTAAAGTCATACAATAGAAGCCCAATGTTATTCACTGAAGTCTTGCGTGACGTCGGACTTAGCAGATTTTTGCCTCACCGAAGCACATACACTTACAGCACTAAAACAACGTTTTTGAACGAATCGACTATGGATCTTAGATCCAAAGCTTGATTCGCTCACCCCTAGCCCCCAGTATTAAAAAAGCCCCCATTAGTGGCCCTCAGTATCAATAATGCACATTAGTGGCTCCCGGTATTAATTAGGCCCCATTAGTAGGCCCCCAGTATTAATAAGGCACCCATTAGTGGCCACCACTATTAATAATGCCCCATTAGTGATCTTCAGTATTAGTAATGCCCCAATTTGTAGACTCCTGTTTTTATTTTTCATCCATTAGTGGCACTCAGTATTAATAATGCCCCATTAGTGGCTCCCAGTATTAATAAGGCTCCCATTAGTGCCCCCCAGTATTAATAAAGCACTATTAGTGTCCCCCAGTATTAATAAGGCCCCATTAATGGGCCCCAAGTGTTAATAAGGCCCCCATTAATGGCCCACTATTAATAAGGCTCCCTTTAAGGCCTTCAGTATTAGTAATGCCCCAATTTGTAGACTCCTGGTTTTATTTTTCATCCATTAGTGGCACTCAGTATTAATAATGCCCCATTAGTGGCTCCCAGTATTAATAAGACTCCCATTTGTGCCCCCCAGTATTAATAAAGCACTATTAGTGGCCCCATTATTAATAATCCCCCATTAGGGGCCTCCAGTATTAATAAAGTCCCATTAGTTATTCCTAGTATTAAAAGGCCCCCAATAGTGCCCCCCAGTGTTAATAATGCCTTAGTAGTGGCCTCCAGTATTAATAAAGCATCCATTAGTGGCCCCACTATTAATAATGCCCCATTAGTGGCCTCCAGTATTAATTATGTCCCATTAGTATCCCCCGGTATTAATAATGCCTCATTAGGGGCCTCCAGTATTAATAATGTCCCATTAATGGCCCACAGTATTAAAAGGCCCCATTAGTGGGCCCCTAGGATTAATAATGCCCCATTAGTGGCTTCTAGTATTAATAATGCCCTATTAGTGGCCCCCAGTATTAACAAATGCCTCATTAGTGGCTCCCAGTATTAATAATGCCCTATTAGTGGCCCCCCGTATTAATAAAGCCCCATTAGTGGGCCCCAAGCATTAATAAGACCCCCACTCATGGCCCCACTATTAATAAGGCACCCATTAGTGGCCCCCATTATTATTAATGCCCCATTAGCATCTTCCAGTATTAATAATGTCTCATTAGTTATTCCTAGTATTAAAAGGCCCCCAATAGTGCCCCCCATTGTTAATAATGCCTTAGTAGTGGCCTTTAGTATTAATAAAGCATCCATTAGTGGCCCCACTATTAATAATGCCCCATTAGTGGCCTCCAGTATTAATTATGTCCCATTAGTATACCACGGTATTAATAATGCCTCATTAGGGGCCTCCAGTATTAATAATATCCCATTAATGGCCCACAGTATTAATAAGGCCCCATTAGTGGGCCCCTAGTATTAATAATGCCCCATTAGTGGCCTCCAGTATTAATAATGCCCAATTAGTGGCCCCCAGTATTAACAAATGCCTCATTAGTGGCTCCCAGTATTAATAATGCCCTATTAGTGGCCTCCATTATTAATAATGCCTCATTAGTGGTCCCCAGTATTAATAAAGCCCCATTAGTGGGCCCCAAGTATTAATAAGGCCCCATTAGTGGCCTCCAGTATTAATAAGGCACCCATTAGTTGTCCCCACTAATAATAATGCCCCATTAGTGGCCTCCAGTATTAATTATGTCCCATTAGTAGCCCTGAGTATTAATAATGCCTCATTAATGGCCCACAGTATTAATAAGGCCCCATTAGTGGCCTCC
Source organism: Bufotes viridis (assembly GCA_033119425.1). Taxonomy (NCBI): domain Eukaryota; kingdom Metazoa; phylum Chordata; class Amphibia; order Anura; family Bufonidae; genus Bufotes; species Bufotes viridis. Next base: position 43,758,396 of record CM065590.1, on the reverse strand, counting down.
AGTAAAATTAATGCCCCCATTAGTGCCCTCCTCGTATTATTTTTCCTCGATTAGTGGACCCCAGTATTAATAATGCCCTCATTACAGGCCACAGAATTATTAATGCTCCCTTCACCACTCTTCTTGTGCAAAAAAAATAAAAAATAAAACCTCATCGATTTGCTCATCACTGCTGCTTCCAGTCAATGCTGCGAAACGTCCTGTCCTGTATGCATTCAGTGAGCAGCGAGTGTTAACCGCATCAAATGGATGAGGCGGTTTTATTTTTATTTTTTTAACACAAGCCAGAAGAGGGGGAGCGGCAAAGGCTCTACTAATGAGAGCTCAGTAATGGAAGTGCTCATTAGTAATAGTGCAAAGGTGGCAACCCTACGCACGGCCCACACAGAGCCGCGTGGCCACAGAGAGGGCTCTGAGTGCCCCCTCTGGCACGCATGTGATAGGTTCGCCACCGATGCACTAGGGGGAGCTTCTAGTATATGAATTCATACAGCTAGTATTGACTGATGGCAGCTGTATAAATCCGTGGTAAATATGTGGTGATATGGTGGCAACAAAGTGGAAAAAAACACTAGCTAACAATGTTGTTGGTTTGAAACAGTGAAAAAAATCTTCAAATTTGGCATTTTTACTCTTTTTCTTACGGCATGCACCATACGGTATAAATATGGTAAGACTTTAATAGAAGGGAGGTGAAAGGGAGACAATTTGAATTCATATATATAATGTCATACAGATGACATAGCACAAGAGGAACATGAATAATGTAGAAGATTTTGAGTCATTTATCGATGTTTGTATCACAAAGGAGGCCATATTGATGCACGAATACTACAAGGTGGACCTCAAACTAACATAATCTCTGGTGCCCCCCCCCCCCCCCCAAATAACCTTATTTCAGTACAACAGGGAAAGGTGAGCAGAAAGTATAGAACGAAGAAAACAGATACATAACAACCAACATCTCTCATAGACAGAATGTTGTCAGATGCTCCTGCTGAAATTAGTGGAATCCACCAACAGAGTTCTGAGGTCTATAGGCCACTTTTGACTAGAAAGGTATTGTGGAGGTTTGTTTTCACCTTGATATGAATGGTGAAAAACCTTGAAAAGTCCAAGAGGGTGAATATTTTTATGAAGCTGTTTGTTTTTCTCCATAGGTCTCAAGAGGATAGACTTGCATGTTAATTACCAGTCAGGTCCTCTGATAGCCGTAGATGCTGATGCCGGTCTGGTCATGCGATGGCGTGCTCATGGATTACCTTTAAGGACCACCAAGACCATGATGTCAGACCTTCACTACGAAGCAGCTCACTTGGCTGGTATCAGTGGGGGGCCCTACACTGTGATAGTGATGACCCTATGGGCGCACTTTACCTCCCACCCTGTGAGGTTTTACATTGAACGGCTGGAGAGAGTCCGTCAGGCGATCTCATCTCTTCTTTTTCGGAGCCCTGAGACGACGGTGATCATTAAATCGGCCAATACGGGTTATAAGAATATATATGGCAGTGACTGGTTGTCTCTTCAGCTGGACATTTTACTAAGGGCAGCCTTCAAAGGAATGCAGGTCATAATTTTGGATGCCTGGGACATGACATCAAGCCACTATCTTCCCGATAGCATCCACCCAGGACCTCCAGTCATCAAGAACGAGGTGGACCTTATGTTGTCTCATATATGTCCACATTAATGGAGAAGAGACACTTCTACAAGGCTACATGATGGTCACCTGAAAGGATTCTCAAAAATGTTCACATCTTAATATTTATTGTACACTACATCTTTCGGAAGGATCTACCATATGTGAAAATTTTTGAGTTGCTCATGATTTGCTACATGGTGTCTCCCTAGAGCCATCTTAACACACAAAAATTGCAGAAAAACCTGCTTCACTTGCTATCTGGACCTGGTACTTAAGTGGGATTGTCCTAAACAAAGTCTTTGTAGCATGGAGCAATCTCTAATGCAGTGAACTATGTCTGACAATGTCAACTCTCCTGGAGTATCCGAGTGTCTCTCAAAAAAAAAAACTGGAGATGATGCTTCCTGCGTGCATGGTTGCCTGGATGGTTTATCGTAAACTGCGAGGTTGCTTTTTTGTAGTTCCCTCATTCAACATACCTGGCGACACTGCTCTGTCTGCAGTGTAAATCTCGCGCCTGAGCCATCCCGTTCAGTATACAGCGCAGGCGCAGTGAGTAACATAGTAACATAGTACATAAGGCCGAAAAAAGACATCTGTCCATCCAGTTCGGCCTGTCATCCTGCTAGCTGATTCAGAGGAAGGCAAAAAAAAAAAAAAACCCTGTGAGGTAGACGCCAATTTTCTCCACTTAAGGGGAGTAAAAAATTCCTTCCCGACTCCAATCAGGCAATCAGATAACTCCCTGGATCAACAACCCCTCTCTAGTAGCTGTAGCTTGTAATATTATTACACTCTAGAAATACATCCAGGCCCCTCCTGAATTCCTTTATTGTACTCACCATCACCACCTCTTCAGGCAGAGAGTTCCATAGTCTCACTGCTCTTACAGTGAAGAATCCTCTTCTATGTTTGTGTAGAAACCTTCTTTCCTCCAGACGCAGAGGATGTCCCCTTGTCACAGTCCTGGGGATAAATAGATGATGGGAGAGATCTCTGTACTGACCCCTGATATATTTATACATAGTTATTAGATCTCCCCTCAGTCGTATGTTTTCTAAAGTGAATAACCCTAATTTTGATAATCTTTTTAGGGTACCGTAGATCCCTCATTCCAGTTATTACTTTAGTTGCCCTCCTCTGAACCCTCTCCAGCTCTGCTATGTCTGCCTTGTTCACAGGAGCCCAGAACTGTACACAGTACTCCATGTGTGGTCTGACTAGCTGGCTGCCAGCTTCCTCACTGCGCATGCGCCGAATACTGAACGGCGCAAGATCTCCCCAGCATACAGGGCCTGCAGGAGGAGGTGAACGCTGCCTGGCCCTGTCAATCTAGTGAAGCAGGGCGTAGCCAGAGGTGGGAGAACGGACCCTCTAGGAGCAGGGGCAACGTCCCCCACCCCCCTGCTCCTAGAGGCTAATTAGCATATGATAAAAGTTTGTTTTTCTCAATAACGGCGGCAGGCAGTGAGATGGCACTAATATAGTTATGTTCAGCTGACATTAGCACATCGCTAATGTCAGCCAGCTTAATACCAATTCTTCAGGTGACAGAAACCCTTTAACTCCCACAATGGAGATAGATCTTCTATTTGAATGTCCTAATCATTCACAAGTTTCAGTACACTCAAATGGACATGGTGTCGCCTTCAAGGACTTCTTGCAACTGCTGGGAATGGGGGTGATTTATAACTTGAAAGTTCATATGTCGCCTGCATGTGGCTTTCTTTTGTTTTGGGATTTTTGGTGTTATTTCCAATAAAAAGAGATTAATGAAAAAAGAAAAAAAAACTGGAGATATAAAGTAGAGATGTCTTGGACCTGGAAAGTGGAAAATGTCTTGGACCTCCAAGAGGGCAGGCAGTTCTGTCACAATGCTGAAAGTTGCTCGTTAGTCAGGCAGCCACTGTCTACTCAGCTGAATGTACCTCTTCCAACACCAGTAGGGTAAATGCCGTTGGGTCTTGTCTTGAAGCATACAAGGCCACTTAACCGCTTCAGCCCCCCTAGCTTAAACCCCCTTAATAACCAGACCACTTTTTACAATTCTGCACTACACTACTTTCACTGTTTATTGCTCGGTCATACAACTTACCACCCAAATGAATTTTACCTCCTTTTCTTCTCACAAATACAGCTTTCTTTTGGTGGTATTTGATTGCTGCTGAGATTTTTCATTTTTCTGATATTAATCTAAAAAGACCGTAATTTTCTCAAAAAGAGTGCATTTTTAACTTTTTCTGGTAAAATTGTTCAAATATAATTACATTTCTTTACAGGTTTGTGTCAGAATTCATTGTGCTACATGTCTTTAATAAAAAAAAATCCAATAAGTGTATATTTATTGGTTTGCGCAAAAGTTATAGCATTTACAAACTATGGTACAAAAAAGTGAATTTCAGCATTTTGAAGCAGCTCTGACTTTCTGAGCGCCTGTCGTGTTTCTTCAGGTGCTAGAATGCCAGGATAGTATAAATACCCCCCAAATGACACCATTTTGGAAAAAAGACACCCCAAAATATTTGCAGAGGGGCATGGTGAGTTCATGTATGATTTCATTTTTTTTCACAAGTTAGCGGAAAATGACACTTTCTGAGGAAAAAAAAATAATAATAAAGTTTCCATTTCTAAAATCTCCCACAGACTCACTATGCCCCTCAGTGAATACCTTTGGGGTGTCTTCTTTCGAAAATGGGGTCATTTGTGGGGTGTGTTTACTGTTCTGGCATTTTGGGCTGGGCTAAATTATGAGCAACCCTGTAAAGCCTAAAGATACTCGTTGGACTTTCAGCCCCTTTACGCATCTAGGCTGCAAAAAAGTGTCACACACGTGGTATCGCCGTACTCAGGAGAAGTAGGGCAATGTGTTTTGGGGTGTATTTTTACATATACCCATGCTGGGTGAGAGAAATATCTCTGTAAGTTGACAACTCTGTATAAAAAAAATCTAAAAGTTGTAATTTACAGAGATATTTCTCACACCCAGCATGGGTATATGTAAAAATACACCCCAAAACACATTGCCCTACTTCTCCTGAGTACGGCGATACCACATGAGTGACACTTTTTTGCAGCCAAGATGCGCAAAGGGGCCCTAATTCCAATGGGTACCTTTAGGATTTCACAGGGCATTTTTACGCATTTGGATTCCAAACTACTTCTCACGCTTTAGGGGCCCCTAAAATGCCAGGGCAGTATAAATACCCCTTCAAGTGACCCCATTTTAGAAAGAATGTAGTGTACGGGAGTTGTAATACCCGTCACTACAGAAGGGTCACTTGAGTGCTGTCGTTCCTCTCATCTATGGGGAAGCTGGTATAAGTCCTATTCATAAAATGCAATGTAATGTAATGCTATGTAATTCCCTGTTACTGTGTTATTGCTATATTCAGGCCTGCTAGGGATTTCATTCCAGCTCTAGTCACTAGAGGGAGCTAGGGAGCCCTAGTTTATATAAGGCCCAGTCAGGGAAGGAGAAGGCAGATTAGGCTGTGTCTGAGTTAAGCACAGGCCATGGGCCTGTGAAAGCAGAGCAGGCCTGGAGCCTGCAGACTAGGAGAGGGCATTGCAGTCCCTGTAACCGGGTTCCAGATCCAAGGAGAAGGTTCCCTCCTACGTCCATATCTGCAGAAGCAGGAGTCAAGCTGAGGCAATCCCTAGAGCAAGAGGTACTGTAATGTCAGAGGAGGTACGCAGCAAACTGGAGATTCAAGGATATAAGCCAGAAGTAGGGCATTGGGGCCTTGAAGTATAATTGCCAGTCAGGACAAGCCAGGAAGAAAGTAAGGTTCACCTGCAATTCAAAAGTCCTGTTATTTTACCCTCTGTTTACCTTGCTGGATATAAGCCTGCTGTAATTGGGATTGTACCAAAGCCAATTGTCTGCAAAAGAACTGTTTAAGAGAGTGCCTTCTGTATTACCACTGTTTCAGTAAAGTTTGAATTCTGTTTCAAGATACAAGTCTGCACCTCCATTATTCCTAAAATAAATACGGTGTGCCACCGTTTACTGGCACTGGCGTCACGAAACATCAGGGACTTAGCCATAGGCACGTTAATCTACAACACCAAGGGCACCTCACATTGCACCTGGCTGTGTCCCTCCAGAACCCAGAGAGTGCCCCAGAGGAACAGCGTGCCGGCCTCTCCATCACTGGCATTCCCCAGGTTAGTCCCACACATTGCTCTGACTTGGGGATGCTACATTTTGGCGTCACGAACAGGATACGCACGTTTTACGGACTGTGAGCAAAACGTGAACTTTGTGCCTTAACCAGTTTGCCAAGTGACAAAACGCCTGTTTGTTTATTGAACTTTTTGTGGCCAAGATTTGTGCAAAAATCACCCCAGCAGCGTTCCCGGATATTTCGCTGGTCTGGAGGAAAAAGGGCGGTGTGAAAGTGTGGAGTTATGGACTGTTTTACGTGTCAATACCACCGCTTGCTGTCAGTGAATAGCTGCATCATGGCGCCCAAGATGGCCGCCGGCGCCGTGGGATTTCTTTCTGCGCCATCACTGTCCTCAGTGGCGCGAGGATTTGGCGCCAAGACCCTCCAAGAGGGAGGAGAAAACTGTCCCGGGATGCCGCCCCTGTATGTGGACTACAATGTGAGCACCGCCTACCCGATTGCGAAGTATCTAGGGGGCGGGTCCGATGCAGGGCGAGGCCTCCTGAAGCAGTGGGAGGTCCTGAAAGATGTGCTACGTGCTGCCCGGCGGAGTGATACGGAGCTGTTAAAGAAAAGTGATGAGACTTCCCCTGTCCCTGCTGCGACTGAACCGGAATCCAGCTGTGGGAAAGACGCGCTGGAAGAACAGATCACAACAGACCTTGATGGCCTGCGCCAAGTTGCAGCATCCCGTCCAGCGGAGCCAGCAATACCCTACAGACTGGAGCTCAGCTATGCATGTTGCCACCGACGAGTTGCCGGCCTTAAAGAGGAAGTTGAGCCGGTTGTGACCCCGGGGAGTTCGGTGCCTGTTATCGTTTTCCATCCAGATGGCACCCAGCTGTGGCCTGCTCCGCATGATCAGCAGGCGCAGGAGCCACCCGTGTCACCCACAGAGGAGCGAGAAGAATTTGACACGTACCTGTGAGTAGGCCTGCTAGGCCATTTTTGCTCATCCTCACAGGGACGTCATACTTGTTGCAGGAACTGTCCCTTCAAGTTTGTCAGGCTGGTGGAGCTTGCTGCCAGTTCCCCACGGCCGGTGGCATGTTTGACAAATCAGTTGCCACTGTGAACCACTGCTCCCAGCCTGCCTCTTTCTGTTCCGGGACATCCTGCCTGCTGCTACCATTTTGGCGTCAAGTACTTTAACAAATCCAAGTTGTGCTTTTGTTTGCACTTTATCCCCTTTTAACCCCCATTTCAGGTTGAAAAGGGCTTTTATGTCAGCACTTTAAAAATACGCAGGACTTGCCAGGAAGGTGTTTCCCTGGTATTGTCAGAGTCCTGTATTGTCATTTTATATGTGTGCTGCTGACCGTATTTATTGCTCAAAAATTTTATCCAAGTCTATGTGCCCAGAGATGGACTTCCTATGTGTGAGCCTCTGAGATGTTGCTCTTATTATGGACCTATCGTTTTATTCAGTCATGGACTATCCTGGTATTCCCTAACATCCGCTGTGCCAGGTCAGCGCCCCAGTTCCACTCATTATCCTGAAGGAAGAGAACGACGCCCCTTGTCACTGCACTTCTCCTTTGCCAGCTGGACCTGATAATAATTGTCAATGCAGATGGAATTGATTACTGATGTGTATGTATGCCTGCATGTTCCTTTTCTCTTTCAGGTGAAAATTCCAGACGGGCGGTGCCCTGTTAGAGTACGAGGTCGTACTCAGCTTAAAGCAGCGGGGTATGTAGTGTACGGGAGTTGTAATGCCCGTCACTACAGAAGGGTCACTTGTGTGCTGTCGTTTCTCTCATCTATGGGGAGGCTGGTATAAGTCCTATTCATAAAATGCAATGTAATGTAATGCTATGTAATTCCCTGTTACTGTGTTATTGCTATATTCAGGCCTGCTAGGGATTTCATTCCAGCTCTAGTCACTAGAGGGAGCTAGGGAGCCCTAGTTTATATAAGGCCCAGTCAGGGAAGGAGAAGGCAGATTAGGCTGTGTCTGAGTTAAGCACAGGCCATGAGCCTGTGAAGGCAGAGCAGGCCTGGAGCCTGCAGACTAGGAGAGGGTATTGCAGTCCCTGTAACCGGGTTCCAGATCCAAGGAGAAGGTTCCCCTCCTACGTCCATATCTGCAGAAGCAGGAGTCAAGCTGAGGCAATCCCTAGAGCAAGAGGTACTGTAATGTCAGAGGAGGTACGCAGCAAACTGGAGATTCAAGGATATAAGCCAGAAGTAGGGCATTGGGGCCTTGAAGTATAATTGCCAGTCAGGACAAGCCAGGAAGAAAGTAAGGTTCACCTGCAATTCAAAAGTCCTGTTATTTAACCCTCTGTTTACCTTGCTGGATATAAGCCTGCTGTAATTGGGATTGTACCAAAGCCAATTGTCTGCAAAAGAACTGTTTAAGAGAGTGCCTTCTGTATTACCACTGTTTCAGTAAAGTTGGAATTCTGTTTCAAGATACAAGTCTGCACCTCCATTATTCCCACTATAAATACGGTGTGCCACCGTTTACTGGCACTGGCGTCACGAAACATCAGGGACTTAGCCATAGGCACGTTAATCTACAACACCAAGGGCACCTCACATAACACCTGGCTGTGTCCCTTCAGAACCCAGAGAGTGCCCCAGAGGAACAGCGTGCCGGCCTCTCCATCACTGGCATTCCCCAGGTTAGTCCCACACATTGCTCTGACTTGGGGATGCTACAAGAAGACACCCCAAGGTATTCCGTGAGGGGTATTGTGAGTTCATGTAAAAAAAAATGTTTTTTTCACAAGTTAGTGGGATATGAGAGAAAAAAACAAACAAACAAAACAAACAGAAAAAACAAACAAACAAAAAAAAACAATTTCCGCTAACTTGTGCCAAAAAGAAAAATCTTCTATGAACTCGCCATGCCCCTCACGGAATACCTTGGGGTGTCTTCTTCCTAAAATGGGGTCACTTGTGGGGTATTTATACTGCCCTGGCACTTGAGGGTCTCCGCAATCATTACACGTATGGCCAGCATTAGGAGTTTCTGCTATTTTCCTTATATTGAGCATACGGGTAATGAGATTTTTTTTCGTTCAGCCTCTGGGCTGAAAAAAAAATGAACGGCACAAATTTCTTTATTCGCATTGATCAATGCCAAAAAATGTGCAAAAAAAAAGAGGGGAAAGGACATAGGAGTGCTTGCGAAGTAAAGCTGCGATCGCTAATAAAGATCCAAAAATTTCAAAAGTGATCTTTATAGCGCTGCAGCGATTTTACAGTGTTTTTGCAGTGATCAGAAAAAAAAATTCTGACACTGCGGTGTGGCAGACTGAACGCAAATGTGCGCACAAGATCAGGCCTGATCGGGCGAACACTGCGATTTTTGTAGAGCCTAAGGTGACCGTAATGTACTGATATAGATCTGATTGCGATCAGTCTTGATCACTTATAGATACTATATAGTACTAGTGCTGATTAGCGACAGCGATTACGCTAATCAGCGACTAATCAGTGACTGCCGTGCGGTGGGCGCTAACTACCTAACAAGTAGCTAACTACCTGGCGGTGATAAGGGACCGTAAGGCCCCATTCACACGTCCGCAATTCTGTTCCGCATTTTGCGGAATGGAATTGCGGACCCATTCATTTCTATGGGGAAAGACTTTGTCCTGCTCGGATCCGAAATTGCGGATCCGCACTTTTGGGTCCGCACTTCCGTTCCGCAATTGCGGACAAGAAAAGGCATTTTCTATATAGTTTTGGCAATGTGCGGATCCGCAAAATGCGGAAAGCACATTGCCGGTGTCCGTGTTTTGCGGATCCATGGATCTGCAAAACACATATGGACGTCTGAATGGAGCCTTACAGGGGGGTGATCAATGACAGGGGGGTGATCAGGGAGTCTATATGGGGTGATAAGGGGTTAATAAGGGGTTAATAAGTGACAGGGGGGGGTGTAGTGTAGTGTGGTGCCTAGTGCAAAATTACAAAGCTGCCTGTGTCCTCTGGTGGTCGATCCAAGTAAATGGGACCACCAGAGGACCAGGTAGCAGGTATATCAGACGCTGTTAACAAAACAGCGTCTGATATACATGTTTGATGCTTTTTATTTAAATCTACTGCCTGCCAGTGAATGATCATCGCTGGCAGGCTTTAGTATAACTTCACTTCCGCACGTCGCTGTGAACGCACACGCGTTAACAGGAAATCTGTTAATAAAGCATTTTTGAAAAAAATTATTTTTTAGTGTCTCCACATTCTGAAAGCCATAGTTTTTTTTTTTTTTGGGCGACTGTCTTATGTAGGGTCTCATTTTTTGCGGGATGAGATGGCAGTTCGAATGGTACTATCTTGGGGTGCATATGACTTTTTGATCGCTTACTATTACACTTTTTGTGATGTAAGGTGACAAAAAAATGGCTTGTTTGACAATGTTTTTATTTTTTATGTTTACGGCGTTCATCTGAGGGGTTCGGTCATGTGATATTTTTATAGAGCAGGTCCTTACGGACGCGGCGATACCTAATATGTATACTTTTTTTATTTATTTTGGTTTTACACAACAATATCCTTTTTGAATTAAAAAAAACCATGTTTTAGTGTCTCCATAGTCTGAGAGCCATATATTTTTCAGTTTTTAGGCAATTGTCTCAGGTTGGGTATAATTTTTGCGGGATGAGGTGACGGTTAGATTGGAACTATTTGGGGGGTCATATGACTTTTTGATCGCTTGCTATTACACTTTTTGTGATGTAAGGTGGCAAAAAAATGGCTTTTTGACAAAGTTTTTATTAATTTTTTTTTACAGCGTCTACTTGAGGGGTTAGGTCATGTGATATTTTTATAGAGCAGATTCTTACGGACGTGGAGATACCCAATATGTCTACTTTTTAGTTTTTTTTTACATTTAACACTAAAAAGCATTTTTGAAACAAAAAAAATCATGTTTTAGTCTGAGAGGCATAGTTTTTTTTATTTTTTAGCCAATTGTTTTAGGTAGGGGCTCAATTTTTGCAGGATGAGATGGCGGTTTGATTGGTACTATTTTGGGTGGCAAACGCCTTTTTGATCGCTTTGTATTACACTTTTAGTGATGTAAGGTGCCAAAAAATGGCTTATTTACACCATGTTTTGGGGGGGGGGGGGTGGGTCAAAAAAAAATGTAAAAAAGTGAAAAAAAAGTAAAAATGAAAAAAACACATCACTGAATAAAAATTAAAAAAAATAAAATACACTACACATATTAGGTATCGCCGCGTCCGTAAAAACCTGCTCTATAAAAATATCACATGACTGAACTCCTCAGGTGAACGACATAAACCCTTTTACATTTTTTTTTGACCCAGACCCACTTGGTTCTGAAAGATCCAGTGGATCTGGTGTCTGTATAATACAGTACAGTACACTATATAGTGCACTGTGCTGTATTTTGTACTTTACTAAGTCTGAATAGACCTTTAGCAGGTCTATTCAGACTTTCAGCACCATGGAGACAGGACGCTTCTGAAAGCGTCCTGTCTCCATGGCAACCATCACCCGCTGCCAGAACTGAGCAGGGGGTGATGGGGAGGGAGTGGAGCTCCCTCCCTCTGTGATCCCATCCTGTTGGGGGGCTGCAAAGGCACAGCAGCCCCCCGATGGGAGAGGGAGCTCTCTCCCTGTTAACCCTTCCATACCGCGGTCCATGCGGACCGCGGTATAGAAAGGGTTAAACGGCTGGCATCTGATCAAGCACAGATGCCAGCCGTTTCTATCAGAGTGTCAGCAATGTGCTGACACTCTGATAGATCCAGTAGACACCAGGGAATATCATAGAGGAGGCAGGCGGGGGATCGCACCGCCGCCCGCCGCCCGGAACCACCCCCCCTGCACCCCCCGCCGCCATAATATGATTGGGGGCTGCAGGGGGGGTTAAAGATGAAGACTTTGGGGGCATTAACTCTCTGATCCCCGCGGTCACAGACCGTGGGGATCAGAGATCGCACAAAGCGCTGCAAGCCGCAGGTCTGAAATGACCTGCGGTTTGCAGCGATCGCCCATACGGGGGGGTCACAGGACCCCCCTGGGAATTGTAACAAGGTACCTGCTGAATGATTTCAGCAGGTACCTTGTTCCGATCACTGCCAGCTGAGCAGCAGTGATCGGAACTACTCATGACGTACCTGTACGTCATGGGTCCTTAAGGACTCGGGAAACATGCCGTATCAGTACGTCATGTGTCCTAAAGGGGTTAAGGGAATATTAAGGTTCCAGATGTCCTTTACTGTTTGTGCTACATGAGCCAGTGGTATATCTTGGTTTTGTGCTGCCCTAGGCGAGACTAAACTAGGGCACCCCCCTAATATAAATTTGTCCTACCCCTTCCTGTCAAGGTCAAACCCCTTCCTCTGTAAACCCCACCCCTTCCTATTTAGGCTCCACCCTTTCCCGTTAGAGCTTCACATCTTCCTTTCTGTATTTAAAAGTGAATAACGAAGGTCAGTATTTTGTGCTTTCTGTACCAAATGTTGCATCTATTATTTAAAGAGAACCTTTAGATATAATAATATAAAGTGTAAATTCAACCACTTTACAAAGATCAGTAATCCATGATCCACAGATCCCCCCCCCATAACAGGGCCATCCACAGATCCCCCCCATAACAGTGCCATCCACAGATTGCCCCTATAACAGTGCCATCCACAGATCACCCCCATAACAGTGCCATCCACAGATCCCCCCCCATAACAGTGCCATCAACAGATCACCCTCATAACAGTGCCATCCACAGATCCCCCCCCATAACAGTGCCATCCACAGGTCCCCCATAACAGTGTCATCCACAGATCCCCCACCCATGACAGTGCCATCCACAGATCCCCCCTTACAGTGCCATCCACAGATCCCCCCCCATGACAGTGCCATCCACAGATCCCCCTTACAGTGCCATCTACAGATCCCCCCCCCCATGACAGTCTCATCCACAGATCCCCCTCCCCGATGCTCAGAGGATTATACATTTATTAACTGTAATCAGTAACTTTAACTTTAAATGAGCACTGGGGATACTAGGGTATCTTACTCTCAGCTCCGGTAACAGGCAGCAGTGCAGGCGGTGCTCACTCACTGACATCACGCGGCGCAGGAGCATGACGTCAGTTAGTGAGCACCGCCCGCACCGCTGCCTGTTACCGGAGCTGAGACCTGAGAGTAAGATACCCTAGTAAAGAGATAAGTGCTTATTTAAAGTTGGAGTTACAGATTACAATTAATAAATGTATAATTCTCTGAGCAGCGGGGCCCTGTATATTCTAATCCCCAGGCAAGCGTCCCCGTCACCATGGGAACGCCTGGCTTGGGGTTAGAATATAATTTCTAGTGTTAGAAAGTCGTGGTAACTATCACTAAGCAAACAAGGCATTTTGCCGCCCCATCGGCAAGTGCCGCCCTAGGCAAATGCCTTGTTTGCCTCGTGATAGATACACCCCTGACTTAAGCCCATAGAGAATAGATCTGTGGGCAGGCCCAAAGGCCATGATATAGATCTTTATGTGGTGTGAGACATTTTGGGCAATTTGTCAATCTGTTAGGTCTTCTGGGTGCTGGAGGCAGATTAAAGACATAAATAGCATTATGCATTATTCTAAAGTGTATGTCTCTCCAGGTTTCATTTAATATGGCTTTCCTCATTTAACTCAGAGTTTTTATTCATATGCAAATGAGATGTTCGAGCACCAAGAGCAGGGACTGAATCCTTTGAGCACTGCTTTGTAGCACCCCCTGTGCTCTGCATACTCCCCCCTCCCCTGATTGACAGGGAAAGACATCAGACTGAGGGCAGAGCCTGTCCAAGAGCTGTGTGCTAGTAATATCATATCACTATGTACTATAGCTTCACCACACCGAGATCTACATATCACTGCTTTATTCACAGGCACAATATATGATCAGAAAGAGATCAGTAATAAGTGTTAGCTTTTAAGCATAGAAACCCCATGCATCTCTATGAAGTAATTCTATAGCTTAGAGGTTAAGGTATTGGTTTTGCATGCAGAGATTCCTGGTTTGAATCTTAGGAGAGACTTTGAAGTTTTTTCTTCAGATGTTTTTTTTTCTAACATTCTTATATTTATCATATAAGAAAAGTATAATCATATATTGTTTCTGAATAAACCAGTAATAGGTTTTAGCAAAAAAACTAAAACAAAAAACACTATTCTTAATATAGTAAAACCTTATTAGTGTTAAGCGAAATTATTTGCTGTATTTGTGCGAGGGGAGGCGGGGCTAGCTACGTATTTAATACCTGCCAGCACCATGGCCAGGTGTCGGCTCAACGGTTTTCTCGTCACTTCCGGGTCGTTCAGGGCATTGCAGGAACGGAGGTCGGACGGAGTGTGCTGGCTCACTGCGGCTCGCAAAACGGAGTGTATCGAGCAGGGCGTCTCGTGCTCTGGGTAGAATTAGGGCTGTTCTGCGGGACCTGCGCTGTGGTCTGTGGCCTGTACGTGCGGGGTGGGGGGGGTGGGTGGGTTTCGTGTTAAGGGAGGATGGTGGTATGCTGGCATTTAGTTACCACTCTCAGACAGCAGCGGAAGTACTGCCACAGCCGGTCAGGTCCTGCTTCTTGCGTAGTGCACGCTGGCAGCTGCTGTGGGGAATGAGCGCCATCTGCTGGCCGTCAGTGGTATGGCAGTCTTAGCATAGCCAGTAGCACCAGTAACTGGCTATGATTTGCAGTTCAGTTTTGTACACCGTAATAATGCCTACGCAACCTATCAGGTTTTTCTAGAAGGTTATAGTGTGGGAGCAAGGCTCCTATTGCAAGCATTTTAATTATGGCAATAACGTGGTTTAAATTGCATTTGCATTTCTACTATTAATCTGTTTTTTGTCACCGTATTTTGTCAAACAGACATACACTATCAGATCGTGTCTTGTTTACGGGTGCTGCTGGCACTTGCATATTGTCCTGGCACGTTTCACAGGACCACGAGTATGTAGCTGCTGAGGGCACAGAATTCAAGTCCTGTCACAACTAAGGGCACAGTATTTTTATGTCTGTCATGACTACAGACTTGGATTCAAGTCATGTTACGACTATAGGCGCAGTATTGCCATGTCTGCCACGACTACAGATTCAATTTCAAAGCCGGTCACGACTACGGACTTGATTTCAATCCTGTAACAACTATAGGCGCAGTATTGCTATGTCTGTCACAACTACAGACTCGATTTCAAGGCCTGTCACGACTACAGCTGCAGTGTTATTATGTCTGTCATGACTACAGACTCAATTTCAAGTCCTGTCACGACTACAGGCGCAGTATTGCTAAGTCTGTCACGACTAGACTTGATGTGAAGTCCTGTCATGACTACAGGCGCAGTGTTGCTATGTCTGTCACGACTACAGACTCGATTTTAGGTAATGTCACTACTATAGGCGCAGTAGTGACTTCTAAGTCCTGTCATGGCTACAGGCTCGGCATGAATAATGGTTCACGACTGTAGGTATTGTGGGGATTTGCTCCGGTAGATAGGATTGCGGATGCAGTAAAGAGGCAACGACAATGTCTCCAACTAAAACAGCCACTTGTAAGGAAAACAGTCACCTTGTGGTCGGTGTTAGTTCACACCAGGCAGTAGTGCAGCTTTTACCTCTTGGTGCTTCCTCCAGCCCCAAGGCTGTGCAACCAATTACCTTGGGGAGCTGGGCTATCTAGTTCGCCTGACTGGGACCCCGCGACCCGAGCCTAGGTGTCGTTCTGTGCCCCCCAAGTCCATACAGACAGAACCAGTCCCAGGCCTCTGTCTTGCTACCTTTCCGGTATCCTTTGCCAGGTCCCCACTCTCTCTCCTGACACCCACAGGGAGGGGCTTTATGAGCTCCTGATCATCTCTTTCTGGTCTCACCTGAGGTGGAATAGGGGTGTGGACCCTGCTATCCACCCTTTCCATACCTCTGACCAGCGTGAGAATTGTCACTTTCTCACAGTATGTACAAGTTCACTCGTGTGCAGGTGCCAGTGGTCAATACGTCCTCCATATACTAGTTGGCAGCACAACATTGCATCAGATACGCTGTCTTGGCTTAATCTCTAACTCTATTTTTAGGTTCCCCCGGGGGGCAGATCGGTTGCCGTTGTCAACCCCTCGTAATTGCCAGTTGCTGATTGATTAGTCCCACTTTTCGCAGCAGTGACAAGCCTTATGGCTTAAATCATTATTCAGTAACATAGTATATAGTATATAAGACCGAAAAACGACATTTGTCCATCCAGTTTGGCCTGTTTCCTACAAGTTGATCCAGAGGAAGGCAAAAAACCCCTGTGAGGCAGAAGCCAATTTTCCTCACTTATGGGGAAAAAAATTCCTTCCCGACTCCAATCAGGCAGTCAGAATAACTCCCTGGATCAACGACCCCTCTCTAGTAGCTATAGCCTGAAATATTATTACACTCCAGAAATACATCCAGGCCCCTCTTGAATTCCTTTATTGTACTCACCATCACCACCTCTTCAGGCAGAGAGTTCCACAGTCTCACTGCTCTTACAGTGAAGAATCCTTTTCTATGTTTGTGTACAAACCTTCTTTCCTCCAGACGCAGAGGATGTCCCCTCGTCACAGTCACAGTCCTGGGGATAAATAGATGATGGGACAGATCTCTGTACTGACCCCTGATATATTTATACATAGTTATTAGATCTCCCCTCAGTCGTCTTTTTTCTAAAGTGAATAACCCTAATTTTGATAACCTTTCAGGGTACTGTAGATCCCTCATTCCAGTTATTACTTTAGTTGCCCTCCTCTGAACCCTCTCCAGCTCTGCTATGTCTGTCTTGTTCACAGGAGCCCAGAACTGTACACTGTACTCCATGTGTGGTCTGACTAGTGATTTGTAAAGTGGTAGGACTATGTTCTTATCACGGGCGTCTATGCCCCTTTTGATGCAACCCATTATCTTATTGGCCTTGGCAGTAGCTGCCTGACACTGGTTTTTGCAGCTTAATTTGCTGTTTATTAAAATTCCTAGATCCTTTTCCATGTCAGTGTTACCGAGTGTTTTACCATTTAATATGTACGGGTGACTTGCATTATTCCTTCCCATGTGCATAACAGTAATACCCTAAGGACATATAAGATGGCCTGGGACTTGTTTAGCAAGTTTAAAGACACGTACTCACCTGCGGGAGAGGGGCCTATAACTTACCTACTCACTTTTGCTGCTTTTTGCCACTCCCATCTAAACTTGGCTCATAGCACCATTTAAACTGTACCTCGTGGGTCTACAACATTATTGGCATGGTCATAAGATATTTTACTATATCTATGGTCTGTTATTTTTGGCCCCTTTAGGCTGCCCTTCTACAACAGCTACGGCATAACTCGACTGCTATTAGGTAGGGACAAGTAGGGTGGGTACATACTTTGAGCCGATCCGAGCACAAATGTTAAGCAAAATTATTTGCTGTATTTTTGCGAGGGAAGGCGGGGCTAGTCATGGCTAGGTGTCGACTCGAAGGTTTTCTCTACCCTCCCAACTCCCGCCCCCCCTTGTTAAGGTGCTCCATACTAGGGTTGCCCCCTTTAGGCTGCCCTTCTACAGCAGTTCCGGCATAACTCTACTGCTATTAGGTAGGGACAAGTAGGGTGGGTACATACTTTGAGCCGATCCCAGCACAATTATTATTATTACAGTCATGTGAAAAAATTAGGACACCCTTTGAAAGCATGTGGTTTTTTGTAACATTTTTAATAAATGGTTATTTCATCTCCGTTTCAACAATGCAGAGAGATTAAAGTAATCCAACTAAACAAAGAAAACTGAAGAAAAGTCTTTTCAAGATCTTCTGTAAATGTCATTCTACAAAAATGCCTATTCTAACTGAAGAAAAAGATAGGACACCCTCACATGTATTCCCTCTTAAATTGGCTCAGATCTCACACAGGTATATCACACCAGGTGCACATAATTAGTAGATCGTTACTCTGCATGTTGAATGAGGCTTGCCCTATTTAAACCTCAGACATTTAGTTTGGTGTGCTCCTGACTGTTGAAGTGAGAGTGAGCACCATGGTGAGAGCAAAAGAGCTGTCAGAGGACTTCAGAAAAAGATTGTAGCAGCCTATGAGTCTGGGAAGGGATTTAAAAGATCTCAAAAGATTTTGAAATCAGCCATTCCACTGTCCGGAAGATAGTCTACAAGTGGAGGGCTTTCAAAACAACTGCCAACATGCCCAGGACTGGTCGCCCCAGCAAGTTCACCCCAAGAGCAGACCGCAAGATGCTAAAAGAGGTCTCCAAAAACCCTAAAGTGTCATCTCGAGAACTACAGCAGGCTCTGGCTACTGTTGATGTAGAAGTACATGCCTCTACAATCAGAAAGAGACTGTACAAGTTTAACTTGCATGGGAGGTGTGCAAGGAGGAAACCTTTGCTTTCCAAGAGAAACATCGAGGCCAGACTGACATTTGCCAGAGATAAAGTTGACAAAGACCAGGACTTCTGGAATAATGTTCTTTGGACAGATGAGTCCAAAATTGAATTATTTGGACACAACAGCAGAGGACATGTTTGGCGTAAACCAAACACAGCATTCCAAGAAAAGAACCTCATACCAACTGTGAAGCATGGAGGTGGAAGTGTCATGGTTTGGGGCTGCTTTGCTGCAGCAGGACCTGGTCAGCTCACCATCATAGAATCCACGATGAATTCTACTGTGTATCAGAAGGTGCTTGAAGAACATGTGAGACCATCAGTTAGAAAATTAAAGCTGAAGCGGAACTGGACCATGCAACATGACAATGACCCAAAACATACTAGTAAATCAACCAAAGATTGGCTGAAAAAGAAGAAATGGAGAGTCCTGGAATGGCCAAGTCAAAGTCCAGATTTGAATCCCATTGAGATGCTGTGGGGTGACTTGAAAAGGGCTGTACGTGCAAGAAACCCCTCAAACATCTCACAGCTGAAAAAGTTCTGCATTGAGGAGTGGGGTAAAATTTCCTCAGACCGATGTCGAAGACTGGTAGATGGCTACAAGAACCGTCTCACTGCAGTTATTTCAGCCAAAGGAGGTAACACTCGCTATTAGGGGCAAGGGTGTCCTATCTTTTTCCTCAGTTAGAATAGGCATTTTTGTAGAATGACATTTACAGAAGATCTTGAAAAGACTTTTCTTCAGTTTTCTTTGTTTAGTCGGATTACTTTAATCTCTCTGTATTGTTGAAACGGAGATGAAATAACCATTTATTAAAAATGTTACAAAAAACCACATGCTTTCAAAGGGTGTCCTAATTTTTTCACATGACTGTATATGATTATATATTTATTATAGCATGGCCTTTTAATGTGGTTTTAAAGAAAAAAGAAAAAAAATTATAAAAAGAAAACACAAGTCTCTCTTGGGACTTAAACCGAGAATCTCTGCATGCATGGTAGACCACTATACCACCAAGCTATAACCGTTGCCATATAGAGATATATGTCTTTTCTATGTGTATAGGCTATCACATGTTACTGGTGTCTTTCTAATCATATATAGTGTCTGTGAATAAAGCAGTAACATGTAGATTAGTTTTTAAAGCAAATCTCAGTGTGGTGAAGCTATAGTACATCGTGCATATGATATGTAGATGCTAGGACACAGTTCTGCCCTCAGCATGTCTAAACCTGTCAATGAAGGGGAGGGGGGAGTGTGCAAAGTACAGTAGGTGTTACATAGCAGTGCTCAAAGCATTCAGCCCCGCCTCTTGGTGCACCAAGTGCCAATTTGCATATGAATAAAAAGTTGAATGTTGCTTAGGAATCATTTTGGGGTATGTATTGTGTATTAGATCACTTTTATTATTTGACTTTTAGGGGGGGGAAATAATAAACAGCAATGTTTATATTATTTTGTAGAATTTATTTATGAGATAAAAAGACAAGAAGACATTTGTCCATCCAGTTCGGCCTGTCATCCCGCAAGTTGATCCAGAGGAAGGCAAAAAAAAACTGTGAGGTAGAAGCCAATTTTTCCCACTTAAGGGGAATAAAATATTCCCTCCCGACTCCAATCAGGCATTAGAATAACTCTCTGGATCAACGACCCATCTCTAGTAGCTATAACCTGTAATAATATTACACTCCAGAAATACATCCAGGCCCCTCCTGAATTCCTTTATTGTACTCACCATCACCACCTCCTCAGGCAGAGAGTTCCATAGTCTCACTGCTCTTACTGTAAAGAATCCTCTTCTATGTTTGTGTAGAAACCTTCTTTCCTCCAGACGCAGAGGATGTCCCCTTGTCACAGTCACAGTCCTTGGGATAAATAGATGAAGGGAGAGATCTCTGTACTGACCCCTGATATATTTATACAGAGTTATTAGATCTCCCCTCAGTCGTCTTTTTCTAAAGTGAATAACCCTAATTTTGATAATCTTTCAGGGTACTGTAGTTGCCCCATTCCAGATATTACTTTAGTTGCCCTCCTCTAAACCCTCTCCAGCTCTGCTATGTCCGCCTTGTTCACAGGAGCCCAGAACTGTACACAGTACTCCATGTGTGGTCTGACCAGTGATTTGTAAAGTGGTAGGACAATATTCTCATCACGGGCATCTATGCCCCTTTTGATGCAACCCATTATCTTATTGGCCTTGGCGGCAGCTGCCTGACACTGGTTTCCACAGATTAGTTTATAGTTCAAAAAAATTCCTAGATCCTTTTCCATGTCAGTGTTACTGAGTGTTTTACCATTTAGTATGTACGGGTGACTTGCATTATTCCTTCCCATGTGCATAACTTTACATTTGTTAGTGTTAAACCTCATCTGCCACTTATCTGTAGCAGTATATTGTCCTCTTCAGTGTTAATTACTTTACCCAGTTTAGTGTCATCTGCAAAAATTGATATTTTACTGTGCAAGCCTTCTGCAAAATTATTAAAAAATATATTGAAAAGAATAGGGCCCAATACTGACCCCTGAGGTACCCCACTAGTGACAGTGACCCAATCTGAGTGTGTACCATTAATAACTGTTTTCTGTCACTGAGCCAGTTACTTACCCACTTACAGACATTTTCTCCCAGTCCGAGCATTCTCATTTTATATACTAACCCTGTATGAGGTACAGTGTCAAATGCTTTGGAGAAGTCCAGATATAGGACATCCATTGATTCGCCGCTGTCAAGTCTAGAACTTACCTCCTCATAGAAACGGATTAAATTAGTTTGGCATGACCCATCCCTCATGAAGCCATGCTGAAATGGCGTTATTTGCTTATTTCCTTTGAGATCCTCAAAGACAGCATCTCTCAGAAAACCTTCGAACAGTTTCCCCACAACAGATGTTAAACTTACCGGCCTATAGTTTCCAGGCCCTGTTTTTGGACCCTTTTTTAATATTGGCACCACATTTGCTATGCGCCAATCCTGTGGAACATTCCCTGTCAGTATAGAGTCCGTAAATATTAGAAATAAAGGTCTGGCCATGACATCACTTAATTCCCTTAGCATACGGGGGTGTATGCCATCCGTTCCTGGCGATTTGTCTATTTTAATCTTTTTAAGTCGCTGTTATACTTTTTCCTGGGTCAGACAGGGCACTTTTAATGGGGAATTATTTTTACATTCAGCATTTCATCTGACAGTTTATTTTCCTCAGTGAATACACTGGAGAAAAAAATATTTAACAGCTTTGCTTTCTCCTAATCGCTCTCTGCAACTCCCCCCTCATTACGCTTTAAAGGGCCTACACCTTCAGATTTATACTTTTTAACATTTATATAATTGAAGAATATTTTAGGGTTAGTTTTACTCTCTTTGGAAATTAATCTCTCGGTCTCTAGTTTGGCCGCTTTTATTAGTTTTTTACATGTTTTTTTTTCTTATAGTTTTTCAGTGCTTCCTGGCTCCCCTCCTGTTTCAGTGATTTAAATGCTTTCTTTTTGTCATGTATCCACATTGGTTTCCTTTTGTTTCTTAAGCTTTTATTCCCATACGGTATGTACCTCTCACAATGAGATTTTAGGATGCTTTTAAAGATATCCCATTTTGTGGCTGTATTTTTATTTTTGAGGACTTTGTCCCAGTTAGTTAGGCCTATGACCTCTCTTAGTTGGCTAAATTTACCTTTTTTGAAGTTTGGTATTTTTAGTGCCGGTGATCTCACCAGGAACACTGCTGGGTGGAATCTATCTATATAATATTTATCTATCTATCTATCTATCTATCTATCTATCTATCTATCTATCTATCTCATATCTATTTATCAATCAATCAATCAATAAAGCTTTATTGGCAGGTCTAAAATTATGCATTAGTATTGCCAAAGCATGTGGGAAATAGGGGGTTGAGAAATGGGGACACACCCGGTGTAGGTGTATAAGAGTCCATGGCATATCAGGCTCCTCTCAGTCTGTGGCAGGCACTGATATATTGTGCTGCTATGTCCACAGTGCTCTATTCCTCTCCCAGCAGGATGGGCAGTTTCTCTTCCTCCTCCATGGAGCTGAAGTCTGGGAGTAGATCAGAGAGTCTCCTAAAGTGAATGTCCCTCACTGCTGAGTATTTGGGACAGTATATCAGGAAGTGGGCCTCATCCTCCACCGCCTCCAGGTGGCACTGCTGGCACAGTCTGCTTTCTCTAGGCATGTAGCTCAGTCGATGCCGTCCGGATTCGATGGCCAGGCTGTGGGCGCTCAGTCTGTAGCGGCTCAGGATTTTCCAGTCTCTGGGGTTCCCTAGTTTTTCCAGATATGGGGCCAGTTTGTAGTCTCTCTGCAGGCTCTGATACACCGTCAGCTTCTAGGATGCTCTCACCTCCTTCCTCCATTCACTAACGTATTCTTCTAGTTTCTTGTTTACTGTGTTCCTGATCCATCTTGGAAAAGGGAAAACAAGAGGACAAAACGTTCTATAGTATCGCGCATGTCTGACATGCACACTGCCACTCTGGAATGGGTGGCAGCCATCTTGGAAAAGGAAGAACAAAAGGGCAAAATGTTCACTGCCAAGCACCCTAGCTATTACTATCAAACAAGGAGGTGGTCAGCACTCGACTTCCATGCGTGCCGGCACAGGAAGGAGAAAACTCCAGACACAATGCAACAGATTCCCAGCGGACGCTCGTTCTGTTCAATTCAAATGCTTTTTATTCTTCCATAAATGTAGTCAATCAAAAGGACGCGTTTCGCCCGTCCAGCCTTCCTCAGCTAACAAAATAAACTGATTCACCATCTTAAATCACAATTCCCCTCACACATGTAGTGACGTCAGACACCAAAATTGGGCGGTAGTCCGGGAGACGTCAATCAATCATGAAACGAAACAATATACAATGAAATCAAAACACACATGACAAAGTACATACAGATACATAAATACAAACACCGCTGACTTGCGATGAATCATCGTGGATTTTGCTGTCTGTAAAAAATCAAAATAAATTCAGCACTAAGTATCACAACATTCTTTTATGTCAAATGAACCACCTCATATTCCCAATTCAATCCTCTGTGCTGGAATGTGCCCAGGGTATGCATCCAATATGCCTCTCTTTGTAACAATTGATTCTTAATGTTACCTTCCCTTCAGTGACTTTTTACCTGCTCCAGCACTGGAAATCTCAGCTGAGCAATCGAATGGTGGGAGCTATAGAAATGGGCTGGTAAAGGCAATAACAAATTGCCGGTACGTATATTAGACTTATGTTTACAAATACGATCTCTCACCGCTTGTATGGTTTCACCGACATAAGCCAAGCCACAAGGACATTTAATCAAATATGATACATTGGTAGATTCACAGGTAAAAAAAAGCCCTTAATTTTAAAGGCTTTACCTCTACATAGGTGATAAAAGGATTCTCCTTTAATTATGTGCGAACACTCCGCACAATGCAGACAAGGGTAAGTACCATTTCTCTGACTACCTATTGTTCTCTGACGGGGGGTCACTCTCATAGTGCCAATATCGGCATGAACAATTGATCACGGTAATTCGTACCAAGCTTATTGCAAATTAATGAGAGATTCTTAAATTCTGTTATATGTGGGTATGATTTCCCCAAAAGTGGCCAATGTCTCCGAACAACATGATCAAAACAATTATTAAATGGATGGAATTTATGTCTAAAATGCAAAACGTGGATCTTTACTGCTCCTATTGATCTATATGGGGGCAACTGTCGCTTCTCTAAGGATCTGTGAGGAATAACCCCTAGACTTAAATCTTTCTAGGATCTCTCCCATCCTCTGTTCCTCTATCTGTTGATTTGAGTTATTTCTGTTGAAAGCGCATAGGCTTGTATTTTTGTAGAACAAGAAAACTATATTCTCGGTGCATTTCCGCAGTTAATTGTGGTGAAAGCGTTTAGTGACCTATTTTAGTACAAAAAGAAAAATATATTTTTCCGCTTTTAGGGGTGTTTAATTTGTGTTTAATTTGCTTACTTCAGCTACAAGTATGTCAGGCAGAGAAGTGCCAGGCCATGCACAGAGGAGTGGCAGAGGCCTGAATGTTTCTGGCACAAGCAGAGGTCGCTGCAGAGTAAGGGGTTGTGGCAGCAGTAGTTGCAGCGAGACGTCTGAGCACCCGGTGTCAGCTACAGGTCGTGTCTTGACCAGCAACCCAGCGGTTCTTGTTTGGTTAACTCGGTCATCCACGTCATCCCAAGTGATATCAGACACCCCCAGCCAACAGTCGGTGGGTTCGTCAGACACAACCCTTAGTTGGCATGGTCCGGGAGCAGGTCCTGTGCCCTCACCTGTCCTCAAACTGCCTTTGGCCTTTTCTGTTACCTCTCCGCAAGAAGTACTACAGGCAGTGGGCTCAGTTTCACTTTTCAGCGAGGAAGAGCTACTATAGGACAGTCAGCAGCTACTGCCCAACCAAGATGTGGAGGAGACATCTGCTGGTTCCTCAGCTAGGTGGGCAAGTAGTGATGAGGAGAGTGGCACGGGAGCTTGTGTTGAGAGCAGTCAGGCTCCTGACCCAGAGGCCGTTAAGGAGGACATCAGCGATGTGTAGACAATACTCGATAATGATGAAGCCGATCGCACATTGGGAGCCAGGTGAAGAAGGGACTTCGTCATCATCAGGAGAAGAGGGTGGCATCTTGCCCCTCAGGCAGCGGCAGAGGCAGCAAGTCGCTAGCATGGCTGGGAGTCAGCAAGGTGACAGCAGTGGGAGGTGGGGAGTGAAACGGGCATGGGGTAGACCACCCGCTTTGCAGCAGCCTACCTGCCCGGAAAGGAGTAGTGCACGGGTTCACGGAAGCAGCGCCATTAGCAGTCAGCCAGTGAGTAGTGTTGGGGAGAAAATAAGGTACTTGGCGGTGTGGCAGTTTTTTGTGAAGCCGCCGGAGGAGGTCAACATTGCAATATGTAAAATATGTGTGGCAGAAGGTGAAACGTGGCCAGGGTGCCAATGTTGGCACTACGGCCCTGCATCAACTTATGCAGCATCACCATCTAGTGGCCTGGGAGAATTGTGGCTCCAATGTCGTGGTCCAGCCTGCCACAGCTATCCCTACATCACTCAGTGGAACGCACGCAGTTTCAGGCAGTCAAGTCTCCACCACCTCAGCCGAAGAGAGCTGTCTGTCAATCCCATCTTCTGCTGGTCTAGATGCTCCTGCTCCTACTCTTCGTCAGTCATTCCATCGGCAATCAATCACCGAAGCGATTGCCAAGAGACAACAGTATGCGTGCACGCATCCAACGGCGCAGAAGCTGAATGTGCTCCTGTCCAAGTTGCTGGTGCTGCAGTCCCTCCCTTTCCAAGTGGTTAACTCTGCACCTTTCAGAGAACTGATGGCTTGTGCCGAGCCAAGGTGAAGAGTCCCAAGCCGTCATTTCTTTGCGCAAAATGCAGTACCAGCCCTGCACACACATGTATAACAGAAGGTGGGCCAGTCCTTGAGCCTGTCGGTGTCTGCCAAAGTGCACGGCAGCGCCGACGTGTGGAGGTTTAACTACAGTCAGGTAAAATACATGTCCTTTATGGCCCACTGGGTGAATGTAGTTCCTGCACAGCCACACCAGCAACTTGTACAGGTCACACCACTTCCGCCTCCATGTCGTCACGCCTTGGCAAACGGTGTCACACACGGGAGGAACAGCTCTGTGTAATGCATCAAGAAATTGAATCCTGGCTTTCTACGCGACAACTGAAAACCGTAACCATGCTGACCGACAACGGGAAGAATATTATGTCGGCACTGCGTCAAGGAAGGCTGAGCCAAGTCAAGCGGTTCCTGAAGTCTTCCACCCATCTGCAAGACATCCTAAAAATGGCCAGGAAGCTTTGCATGCACTACAGCCACTCATACACTGCAAAGCACACCTTCCTTGAGCTGCAGCAGCAGAACGGCATCCCCCAACATAGGCTGACATGCAACGTTTCCACCCGTTGGAATTCCACCCTCCATATGTTGGACCAACTATAGGAACAGAGAAAGACCTTAAACTATTAATTTATGATCCAAGCGGACAGGAGTAATCCCCTGTGTAACTTCGATGTTAGCCAGTGGCAGCTCATGCGTGACACCTGCCGTTTGCTCAGGCCCTTTTAGGACGCCACATTATTTGTCAGTTGCCAGGACTACGGTATGAACGACGTCATTCCACTGCTTTATGTCCTGGAACAGATGCTGGTGAATATGGCTTGTCAGGGGACTAGAGATGTGGCGAACAGATCTCACGGCCACGTGAGCCCTGTTGGGGCTGAACTGGAAGAGGAGGACCAGGAGCTGCCGGATGAGAAAGAGGGCGATGAGGAATACGAGACAGAGGACCCAGACACACCGTGGCAGTATGCAGTGGAGATGGAGGCAGGGAGTCCCTCCGAGTCACTTACACAAATGGCCTGCTGCATGCTCACTTGCTTGCGTAGTGACAGCAGAATTGTCACCATTCGGCAGAGGGATGACTTCTGGCTCTCCACCTTGTTGGACCCTCGCTAACGGTCCAAAATGAGGGCCTTTTTTACACCCACTGAGAGGGAGGACAAAATGAAGTACTACAGAAACATCCTATGTAGGCAGTTGGCCTCTGCCTATCTGCGCCATCGTCCATCATCTCGCAGGTCTGACCGGGGGGGCCCTCTGCGCTTACATTCCACTGCCATGGCTGCTGGGGAGGGGTGTGGTGGCAGAAGCAGTACCAGCTCCATCAGCAGCAGCCTGAGTCTAGAGTCCATGATGAGCAGCTTTCTTCACCCGCATAGTGAAGAAACTACTCACCAGCAGCAGCAGCTAGACCAGGAGCAGGACCTGAACCAGCAGGTGGTGGCATACTTGGACAGCACCCTGCCACCCCACATTGAAGATCCGCTGGACTACTGGGCAGCCAAACTGGATTTGTGGACGCAACTGGCCGAGTTTGCCCTGGAAAAGCTGCCCTGCCCGGCCAGTAGTGTGGCATCAGAGCGGGTGTTTAGTTCAGCAGGAACCATAGTTACCCCAAGAAGAACTCGCCTGTCCCACTCATGCTGCCATCTCCACACTATGTCACGTTGCCAATCTGTGTTATCATGCTGCTGCTGTTGCTGCCATCTACACACTGTCACCTTGCCACTTTGTGGCCTACTCATGCTGCCATCTCTACACTATGTCACGTTGCCAATCTGTGGTATCATGCTGCTGCTGTTGCTGCCATCTCCACACTATGTCACATTGCCAATCTGTGGTATCATGCTGCTGCTGCTTGAAGGTCTTGGTCTGATCACCCACCACACAATCTAATTTGGTTTTGGAACCAATAAACCCAACTTGCTTTTGAGGGCTGCATTAATCTGCAGGTTACCGTCATACAGCTCTACAGATAACTTTCCATCTGCATCTTTCTCAACAATCTGTGCCCTCAGTCTTTGATCCACACTATATCACCTTGCCACTCTGTGGCCTACTCATGCTGCCGCCACCTCCAGACTCTGTCATTGTGCCACTCTATAGCCTTCTTGATGCTTCCACGGACCTGTAAGACTGAGTTGATACTGGAGTTATTTGGTCAGTTTTGGCCCCGTAACTGCCCAAATAAGTGAAGTGTGCAGTGATTCTAATAGCGACGCCTGTCATCTGCATGTCATACGGACTCACAGTATTGTTTTACTACCACAGTAGACTCCCTATGCATGTTGTTGCAAGGGAAAGTGTTCTACACCCCTAAAAAGGCTCTCTATAGCCCGGAAATAGCCATTTTTTAATACGATTCATTGCGAATATATTTAGATCGAAGCAAATTTTTTCTGAAAATTCGGCGAACCAGCCAAATCAAATTTTTGAGAAATACGCTCATCTCTAATAGAGGCCATAGAACAGGGGTGCACAAGCTGCCGCCCGGGGGCCACATGCGGCCCTCGATACCATTCTGTGCGGCCCCCAAACATCTGGTAAAAGACATGTATGTCTATGTCTTATGGCTTCTTACATGTATCTTTCAAGTATTCTCCTATTAGATGGCAGTCCTGGAACTGTATCTAAGCATTTATAGAATATACTGTATGTTCAGTATGCCAAAAATACAGTATTTCAGTTGGTAATACCCCTTTAAGTTTTATTTTCGGGCCTTGGAATTGGTTGAGGCCGACAATATGGCCCCAGCCAGAAAAGGTTGTGCACCCCTGCCATAGAACGTGTGTATTAGTCAAACTGCTGCCAATCCTTAAAGTGGCAGAATGGCAAAGGTAAGATAGTCAGAGAAAGGGCGCCAATCCTCCTGCGATCCCTAGAGAGAGAAAGAGACACATGGTGGGAGGCCAAAGTCCAGAGCCAGAGGCCAGCTAGTTTCCCCCCATTAGGCCCAAAGCCTGCAGCAGCGTATCCAAGCCAGAGAATTGCAAGTCAGCACAGAGCATCGCAACTTTGCACAGAGCATCGCGAGTCAGCACAGAGCACATAGGCGTGCGCACGGGCTGTGCCGGGTATGCCTGGGCACACCCTAATCAAGCCTCAAAGGGTGCTGGCTGGCAAATACTAATGAAGCGCTTCCATTTTGGAAGCGCTCATTAGTACCAGAGGACCAGGAAGCAGTGAACTTACCGCTTCCTGGTAATCGGCTGTCATCTGTGCAGGGCTGCGCACAGTGTAACGTGACGCTGTGCGCGCCAGTTCAGAGCGCACAGCTGAGAGCTGACATCAGGAAGAAGAACATCACGGGTTGTGAGGAGCGGCGGCGTCCAGGAGCAGGAGAGGTAAGTGTTTTTTTTTTTTATAAAAAATGAGGCTGCTGTGGGCATAATGAGGCTGCTGGGTCTAGGTGGGCCTGTGGGCCGGTGCGTCTTATATGTTTCCTTTCTGAACTGCAGTGCAGTGCCCAGCTGCCCAGAGCACTGATCCTGAGAAACAGACTCCTATTTTCCTCCATACGCCAAGGAGAATGGAAGGAAGTCTCCAGCACTTAGTGAGAAAATAAGTCATTATCCTTCCATCCCTGCTCAGAAAGACAAAGAGAGGCTTGGTGCAGTGTTAGGAAAAAGGTGTGTGACTTTACCCTCTATCTCTACCGGAAAAGATGAAGAAAGGGACTCACCTAGTTCAGAACTAAGTGAGAAAATAGAACCGTGTAATTCTGTTCCTAAATATCACTGCAATGGTCAGGAGAAAGTTACAATCATTGTTCCAGCAAGGCAACAGAGAACAGTCCTAGCTAGACTTCCTGTTCCAGAACCCACTGTATTTTTAGGAGACATACTGAAGTTCATAAAGTGGAAGGCAAGTTTTGAAATGATCATTGAGCATAATTGCTTCAGTCCAGTCGACAGGTTATTCTATCTTCAGAGATATGTTGGTGGAGAAGCAAAGGAAGTTCTTGAAGGTAACTTCTATAGAAAAGACGAAGAAGCCTACAAGCAAGCTTGGGAAAAATTGAATGCAAGTTATGGTCATCCTTTCTTAGTACAAAGAGCTTTTAGAGAGAAATTGAATAACTGGCCTAAAATAAGTCCTAAAAAAAAACACTTCAGACTTCAAAAGTATGGTGACTTCCTGCAAGCATGCAGCAATGCTATCCCACATGTTCAAGGACTAGAAGTACTGAAACCACAGGATGCTAGCTAAGCTACCTGAAGAAGTGGCTTCTAGATGGAATCGCTATGTGACTGAACAATAAGATCTAGGTAAGACCTTTCCAAGTTTTAAAGAGCTTACGTCTTAAAAAACCTTAGAAGAAAGGCCTGCAAGAGATATAAGACGCGCAAGAGCCATTAGCTTTGCAACCAACGCAGCAGCTAAAGGTCTATATACCTAAGAGAGCAAGTTCAAAGTCACTACTGGGGTTAGTAGAGAGACAGAACCTACAAATCTTCAGACTACCTTCAAATGTATGTTCTGTGGAGAGAACCCCTCCACACACAAGTGCCAACAAATGAAAGAGAAGTCCCCAGATGAAAAGAAAAAATTTGTACTTGATTACCAACTGTGTTTCGGATGTCTAAGAAAAGGCCATTTTTCTAAGGAGTGTAAGAAAAAGGCCACATGCAGCGTTTGCAAAGGATGCCATCCTACACCACTATATGAAGAATGTCCAAAGAAAGATAAATCCTCAATACCTAAAGATGCTGAGGAAGAAAAGAAAGTATCGGTATTCTCTTGCAGAGTGAGGGAAGGAGAAAGCAACGGCACATCAATGGTTGTACCGGTGTGCATTTCAAATCCTAAAGTTGAAGAGTCAAAGGACTGAGGGTTAGAGGACTTCATTTAAACTTCATATTAGATCTACCTCCAGCTTATACAAAAGATGATATACCTCTAGATCAAGATTGCATGCCTACCTGTGAAACAGCCAATAAATGGGAGCACCTATCTGTCATATCTCATGAAATGTCCCCGCTGAAGGAGTTTGGTGTTGGACTGTTGATAGGTTATGATTGTCCCGAAGCCTTGGTACCATGAAAGGTAATCATAGGAGGAAAGGGTGAACCCTACGCTGTTCAAACTGATCTAGGATGGGGCGTTGTTGGAGGAAAACAGCAGATTGTAAACTCAAGACAAGTTACAGGATTGTGTCATCGAATATCTGTCCAAGAGTTAACAACCATAAGTTCAGCTAAAGTAATCAAGATCCTTGAATCTGATTTTGAAGACATAAGTTCTAAAGAAAAGAGTGTATCCCAAGAAGACATAAAGTTTGTACACACTCTAGAAGAAAGTATTTAGCAGAATCAATAAGGTCATCTTGAAATGCCCTTACCTGTTAGAGAGCGACCTCGTCTGCCAAATAACAGAGATCTTGCCTTAGCAAGGTTGAAATGTTTGAAGAAAAGGATGGGAAGAGATCCCAAATTCAAGAAGGATTATTTGAAATTCATGGAAGGCATCCTCAAAGAAGGACTTGCAGAGAAAGTTAATAGTCGACCTAAAGAAGAAGTGTGGCACATCCCACATCAAGGAGTTTACCACTCAAGAAAACCAGATAAGATTAGAGTAGTATTTGATTGCTCAGCAAAATACGATGGTGTTGCATTGAATGATCATCTATTAAAAGGAGCAGATCTTATGAACACTCTGCCTGGAGTGCTCTGTAGATTTAGAAAGTATCCAGTAGCAGTCATGTGTGACGTTGAAAAGATGTTCCACCAGTTTCATGTGAAGAATGAAGATAGAGACTTCCTATAGTTCCTATGGTGGGAGGACAGAGATACAGATACAGAGCCAGCAGAATACAGAATGAAAGTACACTTGTTCGGAGCAGCATCGTCTCCAATTGTGGTATTAAGTACCTGGCCAATCAGAATGAGAAGGACTGCCCATCAGCAATAAATTTTCTTAAGAAAAACTTTTATGTATATGATGGTCTTATAAGTCTAGAGTCCACAGAACCTGCAAGCACACTAGTGAAATAAAGCCAAGAGTTATGGGCAAGAGGAAACCTGCACCTTCACAAATTCATCTCGAGCAACAGAGAGATACTAGAATCCATCAGTGACTCTGAACGTGCATCAACAATGAAGAATGTAGATCTCAATTATGATCATCTTCCAGAATGTACTTGGATTTTGATGGAATATGGAGAACGACAAGTTCTTTTTTGAAGTATCTATGGAAGAGAAAGTTACAACTAGACATAGCATTCTTTCAGCTGTGGCTTCTATATTTGATCCATTGGGATTCTTGTCCCCAGTGATCCTCAAAGCAGGAGAAATACTGCAAGAATTATGGAGACAGAAGTTAGTTAGTTGGATAAGAGACTTGACTTCAGATACCAAGATGTTTTGTACCTCTTGATTTCGGAAAATACAAGAAAATAGAACTTCATCATTTTTCAGATGCCAGTAGTTATGGTTATGGTCAGTGCTCCTACATCAGAGTGATAGGAGAGGGAAAAATACACTGTGCCCTTGTTATGGGGAGGGCCAAAAGTTGCTCCTACCAGTATGCAGACAATACCAAGACTTGAACTGACAGCACCCTTAGTTTCAGCATTCGTAAGCAAGTTTCTGAAAGAATTGTAACTGAAAATAGATGAAGATTATTTTTGGACAGACTCACAAGTTGTCCTAGGATACATAAACAACGAAGCTCGAAGATTACATATCTTTGTCGCCAACAGAGTTCAGAACATTCGGGAATTAACAAATCCAGAACATTGGCATCACATTGATATAAAGCATAACCCAGCAGATCATGCTTCAAGAGGTCTGAATGTTATAGAATTGAAGAATTTAAATTGGTTCACAGGTCCAGAGTTCCTTTGGGAAAAGGAAATCATGACCAGTAAAGATTATACAGAATTGTCTATGTGTGATCCAGAAGTAAAGGTTGTGCAAACATTGAGCACTGCAGCCAAGTGTCAAGATGACATACTTGAAAGACTAGCGAAATGTTCAAAAGATAATATGGTCATAAACTTAGTAGCTCGAATTCACCGTTTGTCAGAGGGAATCAGAAAGAAGTAATCATTGAATGTAGAAGAAAGAATAAAAGCTAAAGAAACAGTCATAACACTCGTTCAACAAAGATTCTATAGTGAAGAGTTGAAGAGACTTAGTCAAGAACCTAGAAGGCTTCCAAACAACCACCCATTGTACAAGCTTAATCTTGCTCTGGAGGATGGTATACTGAAGGTGGGAGGGAGATTGGAAAATACATTGTTACCTAGCAGAATTAAGCATCCAGGAATTCTACCCAAAAATTCTACCTTCTCAAGATTGGTTATTGATCACTACCACAACAAATCCTTGCATCAGGGAAGAACCTTTACCCAAAGCAGTTTGAGAGAAGGTGGTTTCTGGATAGTGAAAGGAAGCAAAGTTATAGCAAAGTATATAAGTAAATGCATAGTCTGTAGAAAGGCATGTAGACCTACCAAAGAACAACGAATGGCAGATTTAAGGGCAGATCGTGTAAAGCCATCACCACCATTTCTTTATAGCAGAATGGATTGTTTTGGCCCAGTCATCACCAAGCAGAACCACAAGGAGTACAAGAGATATGGGCTAATATTTACATGTCTAAGTTCCAGAGCAATTCACCTGGAAATGTTAAAAGATATGTCAACTGACGCATTCATCAACGCCTTAAGATGTTTCATAGCCATTAGAGGTACTGTCAGAGAGCTTAGATCTGACCAAGGATCTAATTTAGACTCTTTAACTCCCAACCATCTACTTCATCTTAAGTCCGATTCCATACAGCCTGGCAAATTCACCAAAGAGGATTTATATGCTAAAAGGAGATGGCGAAGAGTTTAATATCTATCAGAACAGTTTTGGAATAGATGGAGAAGAGAGTACTTAGCCAATCTGATGCTAAGAAATAAATGGAAAACACCCAGAAGAAATGTCCAAGTTGGTGACATAGTGTTAGTGAAAGAAGAAGATTTACCTAGAAGTCAATGGAAATTGACCAAAGTTCTAAAAGTTCAAAAGGATGAAGACAGACTAGTAAGAAGAGTGTTGTTACAAATAGGAGACTCAAAAATTGACAAAAAAAAGAAAGCGTCTCCCTATTCCACTCAAGTTGGAACGTCCTATACAGAAATTAGTTGTTCTACTTGAGAGTGATAAAAGACACTTGGAAAGTTGAGAACCTGATGGAAAATTCCCCAAATTCATGTTGAAGTCCTACTACTAAAAACATAGATTTATAAGTAATTTTGGTGTGAGTGTAGCTGGCCAGCTTAGACCTGTCCTAGGTTGCTAATATGACTTACATGTTCATACAGCTAGACAAAGATAATATGCCTTTAACCCCTTTGGGACACATGACGTACCGGTACGGCATGTTTCCCGAGTCCTTAAGGACACATGACGTACCGGTACGTCATGAGTTGTTCCGATCACTGCTGCTCAGCTGGCAGTGATCGGAACAAGGTACCTGATGAAATCATTCAGCAGGTACCTTGTTACAATGCCCAGGGGGGTCCTGTGACCCCCCCATATGGGCGATCGCTGCAAACCGCAGGTCAATTCCAGACCTGCGGTTTGCAGCGCTCTCTGCGATCTCTGATCCCGCGGTCTATGACCGCGGGGATCAGAAAGTTATGCCTCCAAACAGTTTTTTAACCCCCTGCAGCCCCCAATCATATTGTGGCTGCGGGGTGCAGAGGGTGGTTGCGGGCGGCGCGAGGCGGGCGGGAGGCGGGCGGTGCGGCGGGCGGGATCGCGATGCGATCCCCGCCCGCCTCCCCTGTAATCTATCCCTGGTGTCTAGTGGTTCTATCAGAGTGTCAGCACATTGCTGACACTCTGATAAAGCGGCTGGCATCTGTGCTGCAGATGCCAGCCGTTTAACCCTTCCGTACCGCGGTCCGTACGGACCGCGGTATGGAAGGGTTAGCAGGGAGGAGCGCTCCCTCCCTCTCCCATCGAGGGGCTGCTGTGCCTTTGCAGCCCCCAACAGGATGGGATCGCAGAGGGAGGGTGCTCCACTCCCTCCCCATCCATCACCCCTGCCCAGTTATGGCAGCGGGTGATGGTTGCCATGGAGACAGGGCGCTTTCAGAAGCGTCCTGCTCTCCATGGTGCTGAAAGTCTGAATAGACCTGCTAAAGGTCTATTCAGACTTTCTAAAAGTACAAAATACAGTACAGTGCACTATATAGTGTACTGTACTGTATGCTCTGAACACCAGATCCACTGGATCTTTCAGAACCAAGTGGGTCTGGGTCAAAAAAATGTAAAAAAGTGAAAAAAAGTAAAAATGAAAAAAACACATAACACTGAATAAAAATTAAAAAAATAAAATACACTACACATATTAGGTATCGCGCGTCCGTAAAAACCTGCTCTATAAAAATATCACATGACTGAACTCCTCAGGTGAACGCCATAAAAAAAACCCCAAAAAATGGTGTAAATAAGCCATTTTTGGCACATTACATCACTAAAAGTGTAATACAAAGCGATCAAAAAGGCGTTTGCCTCCCAAAATAGTACCAATCAAACCGCCATCTCATCCCACAAAAAACGAGCCCCTACCTAAAACAATTGGCCAAAAAATAAAAAAACTATGCCTCTCAGACTAAAACATGATTTTTTTGTTTCAAAAATGCTTTTTAGTGTTAAATGTAAAAAAAAATTAAAAAGTAGACATATTTGGTATCTACACGTCCGTAAGAATCTGCTCTATAAAAATATCACATGACCTAACCCCTCAAGTAAACACTGTAAAAAAAAATAATAAAAACTTTGTCAAAAAGCCATTTTTTGCCACCTTACATCACAAAAAGTGTAATAGCAAGCGATCAAAAAGTCATATGACCCCCAAATAGTGCCAATCTAACCGTCACCTCATCCCACAAAAATGATACCCAACCTGAGACAATTGCCTAAAAACTGAAAAATATATGGCTCTCAGACTATGGAGATACTAAAACATGTTTTTTTCATTCAAAAAGGATATTATTGTGTAAAACCAAAATAAATAAAAAAGGTATACATATCATGTATCGCCTCGTCCGTGAGGACCTGCTCTATAAAAATATAACATGACCTAACCCCTCAGATGAACGCCGTAAACATAAAAAATAAAAACGTTGTCAAACAAGCCATTTTTGTCACCTTACATCACAAAAAGTGTAATAGTAAGCGATCAAAAAGTCATATGCACCCCAAGATGGTGCCAATCAAACCGCCATCTCATCCCGCAAAAAATGAGCCCCTACATAGGACAATCGCCCAAAAAAAAAAATATATATGGCTCTCAAACTATGGAGACACTAAAACATGATTTTTTGTTTTAAAAAATTATATTATTGTGTAAAACTTATATAAATAAATAAAAAGTATACATATTATGTATCGCCGCGTCCGTCACAACCTGATCTATATAAATAACACATGACCTAACCCCTCAGCTGAACACAGCAAAAAAAAAAAAAATACGGTGTCAAGAGCCATTTTTGTCACCTTACATCACAAAAAGTGTCATAGCAAGCGACCAAAATGTCATATGCACCCCAAGATGGTGCCAATCAAACCGCCATCTCATTCCGCAAAAAATGAGCCCCTACATAACACAGTCGCCCAAAAAAATAAAATAAAACTATGGCTTTCAGAATGTGGAGACACTAAAAAAAAATTATTTTCAAAAAGGCTTTATTATGTAAAACTGAAACAAAAAACCCCAAAAAGTAGTCATATTTGGTATTGTCGCGTCCGTAACAACCTTCTCTATAGAAATAGCACACAATCTAACCTGTTAGTTCAACTATGTAAATAACAAAAAATAAAAACAGTCCCAAAACAGCTATTTTTTTGCAAATTTTCCATTTTAATCCATTTTTGCAGTAACAAAGCAAGGGTTAACAGCCAAGCAAAACTCAATATTTATTGCCCTGATTCTCTTGTTTGCACAAACACCCCATATGTGGTCGTAAACTGCTGTATGGCCAAACGGCAGGGCACAGAAGGAAGGGAACGCCATATGGTTTTTGGAAGGCAGATTTTGCTGGACTGGTTTTTGACACTATGTCCCATTTGAAGCCCCCTGATGCACCCCTACAGTAGAAACTCCAAAAAAGTGACCCCATTTTGGAAACTACGGGATAAGGTGTCAGTTTTGTTGGTACTATTCTAGGGTAAACATGATTTTTGGTTGCTCTATATTACACTTTTTTGAGACAAGGTAACAAAAAATAGAAATTCGGAAATTTCATCTCCATTTGCCAATAACTCTTGTGGAACACCTAAAGGGTTAACAAAGTTTGTAAAACTGGTTTTGAATACCTTGAGGGGCGTAGTTTCTTAGATGGAGTCACTTTTATGGAGTTTCTACTCTAGGGGTGCATCGGGGGCTTCAAATGGGACATGGTGTCAAAAATCCAGTCCAGCAAAATCTGCCTTCCAAAAACCATATGGCGCTCCTTTCCTTCTGCGCCCTGCAGTTTGGCCATACAGCAGTTTACGACCACATATAGGGTGTTTCTGAAAACTACAGAATCGGGGCAATAAAAATTGAGTTTTGTTTGGCTGTTAACCCTTGCTTTGTTACTGGAAAAATGGATTCAAACGGAAAATTTTTCAAAAAATCAAAATTCTGAAATTTTATCTCCATTTGCCATTAACTCTTGTGGAAAACCTAAAGGGTTAATGATGTTTGTAAAATCAGTTTTGAATACCTTGAGGGGTGTAGTTTCTAGAATGGGGTAATTTTTGGGTGGTTTCTATTATGTAAGCCTCACAAAGTGACTTCAGACCTGAACTGGTCCCTAAAAAGTGGGTTTTTGAAAATTTCTGAAAAATTTCAAGATTTGCTTCTAAACTTCTAAGCCTTGTAACGTCCCCAAAAAATGAAATAGCATTCCCAAAATGATCGATACATGAAGTAGACATATGGGGAATGTAAATCAATAACTTTTTTTGGCAGTATTACTATGT
Source organism: Bufotes viridis (assembly GCA_033119425.1). Taxonomy (NCBI): domain Eukaryota; kingdom Metazoa; phylum Chordata; class Amphibia; order Anura; family Bufonidae; genus Bufotes; species Bufotes viridis. The sequence continues at coordinate 43,720,867 of CM065590.1, read as the reverse complement.
ATTATAGAAGTAGAGTAATTGAAACTTGGAAAATTGCAAATTTTTCAAAATGTTTGGTAAATTTGGTATTTTTTTATAAATAAAAATGAAATTTTTCGACTTCATTTTACCACTGTCATGAAGTACAATATGTGACGAAAAAACAATCTCAGAATGGACTGGATAAGAAAAAGCGTTTTAAAGTTATCACCACATAAAGTGACAATGGTCAGATTTTGAAAAAATGGCCTGGTCCTTAAGGTGAAATAGGGCCGTGTCCTTAAGGGGTTAAGATTCAGTAAGTTAATGTAAGGTAAGCTCAATGACACAGCAGAATTAACAACAGAAAGCATAGAGTTAAACTGCCCAGGAGTCTTAACCAATCACAGCCAACCCCACACTGAGTATGTGTGGGAAATCCCCTAGCAGAATCTTCTGGAGTCAGTATAGACCAGAGAAGAGGAGCTGAACAGTCAATTCCAGTCAGAGCTGTGTTTTATGGGAACAAGAGGCCAAATATGTATTTAGAACAAATATATAATGTTCATATTGTTAATACTGTGATCAGAACTGTAAAGTGAGACCAGTTGTATATGTTTGTTTACAGTTCCACCAAACTGCACAAATCATATCGCAAAATGTACAAACCGCTTACCAGAACATTATCGGTTTAATAGAACTATTGGTTAAACCTTAGATATGCCTCTCAGGGTAAATATAAAGTGCTTAAAGTCAGAGTACAGATACTGAAACGAGAAATATATCCACCATTTATGTTAAATGACAAGATTGAACAGTTAAACCACCATTTTATGCATACCGCCATTTTGTGATACTTTATGCAACACATGTTTGTACATGGACTATCTACTGCAGAGGTGGCAATGTTATATGTGAAGAAAAGTTGAAGTTAATAAGGAAATTATTTCAATAATTTGGTGTGCTCTTTAAGCCTACTGTTTTCATAGAACGGTGCTAGAAGAATTAGCTAAAAATAAACAAGACTGTGTAACATCCCTCTCAGACTCGAAGGTACAGTGCCACGAAGACAGGTGGTGGCTCTGCCCCCAGTCTGTTCTCGTCACTCAGGCACACCCCCAGCCGCGTCATAAGCATCGGCAAGACGTAAGTCTGGATTTCTAACAACCGTGAGGTGAACGCCAGACAGAGGTTGCTGATAGCGCTGCCGTGCCGCGCACTGACCACACTCCGGACCTCCGGAACTCACTTACTCCTCTGGATTCCTCCGTCCCTTCCGAGTAGATGTCCT